>JAOSBM010000005.1:33021438-33040151 GCA_027568955.1 Erythroxylum tenue | reverse complement strand
GCATGGAGTTACGGCTAACGAGCTGTAGAGAGCAATGGATCGGGCTTGGGCCCGACATCTTTGATAAATGGACCGATTGGCCCACAAGGTGGTATGACCGAGCCTAGGCCCAGCCTGGCCGACCCGACCAAACACTAATAGTAATAAAATAATAAAAAGATTAAATCATACACCAGAATTTCTCTCCTCTCCTCTTGTTTATGATTCAATCTACCTACGGGTTCTTCTCCATATGTAGCTATGGATTCATGATATGATGACTATATTTAATTGATCACCAAAATCTATCATATTCATAGGCACAAAAGAAAAAGAAGTAACTGATTAAACTGCTTCTCCAATACATAGCACCCACCACATTTATATGTGTATTTAAATTAAATACGTTGAAGGAATCATTTAACAAACGATTGGTTCCAAGTTAGTTGAGCTCTTACATCCTTAGTTCGGTGATAATGAGACAAAAGTTCAGAGTGAGAGGAGATTTCAATTCTTAAATCATTAGATATTAGAAAGGAAGGCCATATCAAGATGTGGTCAAAGGTAGAAATGGTTGGTGTTCATGTTCAATGTCTGGATAAAACTAACATAACAATAGGTGGTTGGTATTTGATTCTAACCATTAATCATTGCTTAGCGACTTAATGCCTTGAAAACATCATTGTTTGTCCAAATCGTCGTCAGTTCGGATGGTTGTTCGATACTATTACTCATACCTTATATGGCTTGAGATGAGATTTTAACATGTGTGTATGAGAAGTTTTTTGTGTTGGTAGGTAAATGAAATGTTCATACCTATTCATAATTTTTCAAATCACTTCTCATCGTATTTGGGTCCATGAATCCCTCTTGGACATTAAATTGGTCATCCCACATGGATGCGTACATCTCCACTTGGCTTGTAGATTTTCGCTCCTTCAACCCTCCATCTCTCTTTTTCTTCCTCTCTCCGATCAAAGAACATTAGAGACTAAGAATGTTAGGCAGAAGGATGATGTATTTCAAGAAGCTAGCCAAGAAATTGAAGGCTAGAAGCAGAGTTGGGTACGAGAGGTCACGGGAAGAATGCCTGTTGAAGGGCTGCGAAGAACCCCCCAAGACTCCAACTGGGTTTTTCGTTATCTATGTTGGCTACGAGCAGGAGAGGTTTGTGGTGCCAACCAACTTCTTGTCTCACCCACTCTTCAAGATGTTGTTGGAGAAGGCACATGATGATTTTGATCTCCACCACAATATCAACAGGCTCGTTGTTCCATGCAGTGTCTCCACATTTCAAGAGGTCGTGAGTGCTGCTGAAAGTTGCAACGGCAGGTTTGACGTCAGGAACTTTATTGAGGAGCTCATGTAGCTGGAGGAAACATCATTTATGAGATGTTATCTTAAGCTCCGGGCTTGCTTTTTCACTTGTGATCTCATTATATTACAGAAAATAGATTTAGATATATAATCTCAGCTTTACCAACTTAGATGGGCTAATTTTCTCCCCATCGGTGGCAATGTTTTGAATACTTAGACCAAAAATCATTCACTAATTGTACAAAATTCAATTATTTAATCCATTCGGAGTTTGTTTTGCACTTGTTGTGGTAGAAGAACTTTGATGTGGGTTGAAGATTTTGATCAAAGTAGTGGTCCTGTACAGTTAAACTAAGTGAAATTCTACATTATGATTTAATTACTGTAAAACTAGGTGAAATTCTATTTATTCCACATAATTATATATGTCACGATGACTACATATTAAGAAACAGATAGACAAATAATTATGGCTCAGAAGGTACTGTCTCTGTAAGTTGGATGCAACTAGTAAAAGGCTTAGGCATGAATCGGCGGCACAAGTCAACCATCTGCAAGTATGGCCTTCATGTCATCAATCAACTTCTGCATCTGCACCCTTGAAAACAAGGGCGAGGGATACACACAAGCACTGTCCAACTGTCCATCGCATATGGTATCAAATATGGCAACAGACGGGCCTACACCATGGACGGAGGCACAACCCACATAATCCTCAATTCCAAGCTTTCCATACATTGCATTTGGTTCATCAATCACAGATTCCTCAAACACTGTTATTAAGGCAGTTCTTAAGGATGAAGATGGCGTGAGAGCAGGATTATCAATTGCTTTGCACATGAGGAAGTTGAGGTCATCCATGTCTGTGAAATGCTTATTATTGGATTTCGCATTCTCAAAGGCAGTGTAACATCTTTTTGCCAGCTCCCAGAGCTTTTCATCTCCACTTATGTCATGCGTGTTCAAGATAGCAGAGTGGTAAAATCCTGAACAGATGAAATAGCTCTTTGTACAGGATTTTAGAGAAATTTAGTGACTATCAAATTACAAATTAGATAGGTTATTGAACTAACCAAGGTGATCTGGGCTGAGAGCAGGTTCAAGAATTGAACGACAATCCACGAGGGTTATAACGCCATACTTCTCCCGTTGGTGTTGAGGGAGGCCTTTGGAGGAATACGCTGCCATTAAACCAGCTGCTGCCATTGCTCCACACAGTTTGATCCCTCTTGACTTGCAACCCTACACAAATCTCATACTCCATTACCACAACATAAATGAACTGCCTGCTGGTCAACACACACTATAGCATGTTTTTATGGCCAGATCTTCCATTACAATAACTCTATTTCAACTTTGTTCTGCGCCCAATAAACGACATTGTATTAGGCACGGAACAAGGTTGGAATAGAATAATTGTAAGTGAGGATTTGAACCCAGTTTTCATACGACACTCTCAGGCATAAGGCGGAAACAAAAACTATAAAAACTAGTAACTGAAATTCCCATTCCATGCCTAAAGTTGGATTCGGTGCGTAAAGCTATCGGCTAAATTGCAAGTCCAAGACCAGAGGAACTATTTACCATGTTTCACTGTAATGCCCTCTGGCATAAGGACGATTAAACCCAAGCCCAGTCCATAGAAACGGGCTGGCATACAGATTAATAACTGAAACAAACTACGGAAAAGGGAAAGTAAAAAGGTAAAAGCCTCGAACTTTTTGTAGTTTTTCTGATCCAGAGAGACATACTCTTTTTCATTAATTTTTACAACAATATCAATAAGGTCCCAGTAATTAGTTTTTATATTTATAAATTATTATTTACACTAAAAATATAATAATTATTATTATGTAAATATATTCTTAATTATTATTAATGAAATTGTGATAACCTAATGTATTAATAATTTTTAATATAAGCAATAATATATAAATATAATAAACTAATAAATTTTTATAATAATAAATCGGAATTCAAACTATAAAATTATTTATAAGAATCCAAACTATAAAGGGTCTGTCCAGATTAAAAGAGGACTGGGAGTACTACGTTGGAGTCTAGATCTTCTGTCTAATATTATGGTGTCTTATTGTGTCCAATAAATCTCAGCCATTTATTTACGTGAGTTCTGTGTGAGTCCCGCAAAATAAATGACTGAAATTTTATGAGACAGAATAAGACAAAATAATATTAAACAGAAGATCTGGACTCCTAACGTTTGAATAGAGAATTGCAGCTTGCAAGTCACGGAATTGCAACTACTTTTGTTTTCTTCTCGACAAAATGTCCCTAGCTGATAGCGACTTAGAAATTATTATGGCCTCTTAAATTTAATATAAACAGTTATTGATGAAAACGTTTTTAGGTAGGAGCGCTTCCATCAATCAGACAAAATTTTAAGTATTAAAAATCAACGATCAAATAATACAAGTGAATATGATTTTTTTTAAATTTAAATTTTATAAAAATATTTAACAGAATATTAAAATATATAATATTTATATCTTTCTATTAAAAAAATAATATTTATATCTTTATTTTTTTAAGTTATGTCCTCATAATTTATTTTACACGTAATTAATTAATATTAAACTACTAATTTTTACCAAACATTTATAACAAATAATTAACACAATTCATCGATCAAATCAACTATCGCTACCAGCTATCTAATGCAATCCAATTGTGAAATAGAACGTTATCATTAATTTTCTAAACTAACTCCCCGTAGTTGAAGAGCATTATCAAATATTAATAACGAACTTACAGCGAGTAGCCTCTGGGTTTCATCGCGGTTCATGCGGAGTCTCACCACCTGAGAAACCCTCGGCGAATAAGCGTCCACGAAGTTCAGATTCGACAGTCTCAGCGAATTCAAGGAATATCCAAGCACGTCAATGCCACGCGCCCAAAAAGGCTTGTTAGCTTTGTCACGTGGAATTAAACTTTCTATTCCCAAACTAACCTCCTCTGTTTTCTCTCTTTCCTTCTTCTCTCTCCCGTCTTCTCTCCCAATTAAAGACAGAAGCTCCCTCAAAATGCTCACCGCCGACGTGCGGTCGCACGCCGCTGTGTGCAGCCGGAGCGTCACTGCCCACATCGCCTCACTTATAGTATACAAACTAGCAAAGAAAACGTCAGTGTCGGTGTCCGATGATGACCAGACGTTCCGGTTCAGTTCATGCTCAAGCACAGCATGGTACGCACTAACTGAGTCGTTATCGTTGACGGAGATGACGGCTTCAGTCGACGAAATATTAAAGTGCTGGATTTGGAGGCGGTTAGAGGCGGGAGTGACAAATGAGAAGGTGTTGGCAGTGGAGTCCAGACGGATCTTTGAACGGAGAATGGCGTGGGCATTCTGGAGGCTGTGGAGGGAATCTTGGAGAAATGGAATTTCCGGCGGTTTGGACAGGAGGAGGGCCAGGACGGTGATGCCGGTGCCGCTCGGCACCGCCTTGCACCAGCTGTACTCTGTGCCGCCGACTTGTCGGGCGGGCGATTCATTGATTTCGTCCGACATGTGGCGATGAGAAGGTGAGTAGCAGAGTGTTAAGTGAAAGTCGGAAAAGTCACTTGAGTTATTACGTAGGAGAATGGGTATTGGGTAAAATGGCAAGCAACATTTTGTCACTGTCACGTGTGTGTGGGAGAGGAAGTTGTGCAGAACAAAGTAGAGTCATCATCATATGATTGCGAAGGGATACTGTTTGCAAGGACAATTTTGACATCTATGGATGTCCTTCCCTTGTGCGTTATTTTTTGGAAGAAGTGAAGGAGCAATCTCTCTCAATCTCGTCTCAAAGGCTTCCCACAAAACATCATAATTGGCTTGAATCATGTATGATAAGGTGGGTCAGACAGAGATTAGTAACCCAATCTTTTTTCTCAATTATGAACTCCGATCCATGCGGTTATAAAGATTACAATCAAAGGTTTAGGATTGCCTTACTGTCATTCTCCAGACAAGTCTGTCATTCTCCAGACTACTTGTCGGGCTCGTTTGGTAAATGTGGTTATGAAGATTAAAATCAAAGGTTTAGGATTGCCTTCCGGTCATTCTCCATACTACTTGTCTTGCAAGTTTGCTAAACAACTTATCAGTTATTTTTTAATTAATTGATTAAGTTAACTATAGAATTGTATTAAAATGTTATTAAATTTGTTTAATTATGATATGAGTTATTTGGATTGGCTGATTCAATATCACTAGCTGAATTTTTAAAAGCTCTTCTACGTGAGCATTTAATGAACATTGTGCCCTTACTTTACTCTCTACTCTTTCGGTCTCATTTCTCATTTAGAGTTCTCTAAAATATTCTTCTTTCCTTGGCTCTCACATCTCCACCAGATCGCTAATCGTCGATTTAAGGATCTATTTATGAATCTGTTTAGCTTGTATAAGAATTAGAACGATGTTGGTAATGGAGTTCATGAGAAACTGAATCCTCAAAAGATAGCTAATCAACAAGGTAAGCACCAGATCTTAGATGATTTAAAGCAATAATCAGACCAAAGTATGAGGATTTGAAGTAACAGAGAGTCAGGCAGACATCCTCATATCTGGGCATGGAACGGAGATGTTGGTCCGAGGATATCTTGCCATTCACAGCTTTACTTTCAATAGAGTGTGCAATGTTCTAATTCAACAATAACAGCGATAAAACAATAAACAAGCAACAACAGCGATTTGATTGATTCTCAAAAGGGAAATACAATCTTTCGAGGGAAAAGTCACAAGAAAAGGGGTGAGAAATTCAGAGAGAATAAGGAATGAGAGAGAGAAGTCTGATTTCATAACAGAAAGATTCCTACCAATTCTAGGTGCCATCATGATCTAAATACACCACAGAGTGTGTGCAATTCCTTGTGAGGACCACAACGATTATTCCTTGGCCTGTGACGTATCTCTCCATGCAAATCCTTGCAATCTGATTGGTGGTTGTCTAATTATGATGCTGCTCCTCACTGATTGGTTGTTCCTTGGGCCATCATCCTTGGGCTCTGTTGAAATCATAACATGACCCCCCTCTTTAAGTAACAGCTTGTCCTCAAGCTTCAAAGTAGGAAACATTTGCAGTATGTGTTCCTTATCTTCCCAAGTGGCTTCAGAAATTGCCAATCCTTCCCATTGCACGAGCCATTGTTCAACTGAATTAGAAGAGCGTTGAACATGGCGAATATCCAAAATTGCAGCCGGGTTCAAGACTAAAGGCGCAGAGGAATCAACCATATCAAGAGGTGTAACTTGTTGCCGGCTGTCCAATACATTTATTAAGCAATGAAATATGAAAAACTGGATGGATTTGAGCTGAATCTGAAAGTTCCACTTTGTATGCCACCACCCCAACACAAGCAATCACTTTATAGGGGCCAAAGAAACGTCTGCCCAGCTTGTTGTGCCTCTGCAGCCTGACTGAGTTTTGGCGAAATGGTTGTAATTTGACATAGGCCCAATCACCAACAGCAAGAGTAACTTCCCTACGACCACGATCAGCAAAGGTCTTCATTCGAGCTTGTGACTTACGCAAATTCTCCTTAAGCAACTACAAAACTTGATCTCGTTCCATTAGCTGGCTACTCACTAATGCATTACCAGTGGAGTCTTTGATGTACCTCGGAATAGTAGGTGGGGGTCTGCCATACAATGCTTGGAAAGGTGTCATGCCCGCAGCTGACTGAAAAGCTGTGTTATACCAAAATTCGGTCCAAGGAAGCATCTTCAACCAACCCTTAACATTATCGGCCACATAGCAACGTAAGTACATTTAAACTCATTTGTTTAAAGCCTCTGTTTGACCATCGGACTGAGGATGGTACGCCGTACTCATGCTCAGAGTTGTCCCTTGCAAACGATATACCTCTTGACAAAAATCACTGAGAAAACGGGCATCTCTATCGGTCACAATGTCTGCGGGTACCCCATAGAGACGTATGATATCCTAAACAAAAGCCTCAGCTACTGTTAGTGCCGAAAAATTGGTACTCAAGGGAACAAAGTGGCCATACATTGAGAGCCTATCGATAACCACCATAATGATGATTTCCCTTTTACCACTGGCAATCCAGTTATAAAATCCATGCTTATATCTTCGAATACCAAGTCCGAAATTTGAAGTGGCTATAAAAGACCCCCGGGCAGCAGCGTAGAATGTTTTAACTGGAGCATTCATGCACAAACTTTTTAACATCCCTCTTTAACGACATCCAGAAAAAATTTGCTAAAATCCTGTGTGTCGTTCGAGTGATACCAGCTTGGCCACCCAATGAAGAAGAATGGAACTCAAGCATCAACTGTTGACAGAGCTCAGAATCTGAAGGGATAATCAAGTGACCCTTAAACAACAATAGGCCATCGTGAAATACAAAACTTGGTAACTGTAAGGGATCCTGCAATAATTGTTGCTGCAATGCTAACAACTTACTGTGAACTAAGTTAGCAACTCTAATGTCTAAAACAATGTGATAAGCAATTGAAGAAAGAGCTAAGAACTGTGAACTAGGGACCCGAGAGAGAGAATCAGCAGCAGTATTCATTTTTCCAGGTCTATAAACAATATCAAAATCATACCCAATTAGCTTACTGAGCCATTTTTGCTGATCAGGTGCCTGAATTACTTGTGTCGTCAAGTTCTTCTAAGGCTGTTAATCCGTAATGACCGTACACCTGCGCCCCAGCAAATACTGTCTCCATTTGGCAATGGATTGAGTAATAGCAAACATCTCTCTCTGGTAAGTAGAGGCTTGTTGCATTCGAAGCTCAACTGCTGACTGAAATAAGCAATTGGATGCTTGTTTTGGGACAAGACAGCGCCAATCCCTTTCCCAGAATCATCAGTTTCAATGGTGAATGGCAAGGAGAAATCCGGAAGGCCAAGTACGAGTGCTGAGCTTAAAGCTTGCTTCAAGTTCGCAAAAGCTTTAGCAGTGTTCTCTGACCAAATGAAATTATCTTTTTTTAGCAAATCCGTGAGTGGTTCGACAATCATTGCAAAATGACGGATGAACCTCTGATAATAACCCGCAAGTCCCAAAAACCCTTGAACTTCCATGACTGAACGAGGAAGTGGCCACTCCTGAATCGCTTTAATTTTATCCTGATCAACGGCAACCCCTTCTTTCGAAATCACGTGGCCTAAATACCCCACAATTTGCTGGCCAAACAAGCATTTAGACTGTTTTACGACTAGTCCGTGCTCCAAGAGTACTTTCAGAACAGATTCCAAGTGCTTCAAGTGTGCTTCCCATGTATCACTATACACAAGGATGTCATCGAAGAAAACCAACACGAAACGACGAAGAAATGGTCGGAAAATCTCATTCATCAATGCTTGAAACGTGAAAGGAGCGTTAGTCAAGCCAAATGGCATTACGAGAAATTCGTAATGGCCATCATGAGTGCGGAAGGCTGTCTTGCCTTCGTCCCCTGCCTTAAGACAAACTTGATGATAACCGGCACGAAGATCCAGCTTAGAGAAAAACTGAGAACCATGTAACTCATCAAATAACTCATTGATCGAAAGAATCAGAAATTGATCACGGGCTGTAATCGCATTCAAGGCTCTATAGTCAACGCAAAAATGCCAAGTCGCATCCTTTTTGCGAACCAAAAGAACCGTAGATGAAAACGGGCTTGTGCTTGGCCGTATGACTCCATCAGCCAACATCTCGGCAACCAATCGCTCAATCTCCTGTTTCTGAAAGTGGGGGTAGCGATACAGCTTAACATTTACGAGATTGTTATTCGAAACCAAGTGAATAGCATGATCACATTCCCGGGAAGGTGGTAATCCGTTGGGGAGTTGGAACACCTGGGAAAAAGTCTGCAGCAACGAAGCAATCTCACAATTCAAACTCTGCTCGTCCACTGTGTGATCTGTTACAAGCTCTAAATGGAAATACTCAGCAATGGCGTTAATTTTCTGCAAACGCCGTAACCCGTTAAATTGTACTGCTTGTGCTATCGGAGCAAATTCACCAATCCAACGAATCGTGTGATCGTTGGCGGAAAACTCAAAAGTGGAGGTAGCGTAATCCGTCATGACTAGTCCGATTGTTGCTAACCACGCAACCCCCAAGACCATATCCCAACCCTGAATCGGCAACACATAAAAGTCTGCCAAAATCTCATGCCCCTAGATCGTAACCGGTACTGATTTCACCATCCCCGTGCACAACAAACGCTCACCATTGCCAACTAACACAGAGAAACTAGGGGTGACAGTTACGGGTAAATTAAGAAATTTCGCGACACGAGTTTGTACGAAATTATGAGTACTACCTCCATCAAGCAACACTTGCACTGATTTTTCTTGAACTGTGCCCTGGAAACAAAATGTCAACATGGAATAGCCCCTGGCCAACGCATTAAACGATATCGTAGAGTGCAACTGATCCGCTGGTTCAGAATTTTCGAGCTCCCCCGCCGTCACCGCCAGCGGTGGTGAAGAATCGAATCCATCAGGATCCGGTGGTTCACTCTCCTCAAGTAACAAAAGCTGCGGTTTCCCTTTACACTTGTGGTCCCAAGTGTATTTCTCGTCACAGTGATAACAAAGTCCCTGTTGCCGGCGTTGAGCAGCCTCTGTCGTTGATAAACATCGAAACGGTACCTTTGCACCTCTAGGGAGCGTAGCAGTAGAGGCGGCACCCAATGTGTTTGATGTATTATGTAGGGTTGCAATTGGGATCCCAGGCTTAGGTGTTGGTAAAATGGGCCGAGAATTACCCAAGGTTGGTTTCATATGGCCCTTTTCCAATGCAATCCGTTGCTCATGCAACTGGGCTAGGGACATGGCCTCGTCCAATGTGACTGGTTTATGAACCAAAACAGAGTGTTTAATATCGGCCCGCAAGCCCGAAATGAAATAGTGGACCAAAAATTGTGCCGGCAAATAGATCGTCCGATTAGTGATTGCCTCAAATCGTGAACGATATTCAGCTACAGAGGATAATTTCTGTAATTTAGCCAAAACACCTTCTGGTTCTTCCAACTCATGAGAACGAAAACGTTGCACAATAACCGTCGTGAACGCCTACCATCCCGCTAACTGCCAATTCCTATGCATTCAATCATACCAGTCCGAAGCAACATCATCGAAGTAAAAGGATGATATAGTAACCCGTTCCTCTTCTCGGATCTGATAAAATTCAAAGTAGCGATCCGCCTGCATCACCCACCTTTCCGGATTGACACCTGAAAACCTTGCCATTTGGACTGGAGCAGGTTTATGTCGTCCAAGGGCATTAGCTGCAGAATTTGCCGATGAGCCGAAATCCGATTTCGGCAAGCCCCCTGAATGTTCGTTGTGAGAGTGATGCTCAAGAACTTCATGAAGTAGTCGTGTCTGGTCTTCAAAAGCAGCAATCAGAGCATTCAAATCGCGACGAAACGTCCCTTGCGTGTCAACAATCATCGTGATTCTGTCATCCATCACCTTGAATCTGGTATTGTGCTCCCCTGTCATCTTTACAGAGGCTCAATGAAAGCACCAATGCAATGTTCTAATTCAACAATAACAGCGATAAAACAGTAAACAAGCAACAACAGCGATTTGATTGATTCTCAAAAGGGAAATACAATCTTTCGAGGGAAAAGTCACAAGAAAAGGGGTGAGAAATTTAGAGAGAATAAGGAATGAGAGAGAGAAGTCTGATTTCATAACAGAAAGATTCTTGCCAATTCTAGGTGCCATCATGATCTAAATACACCACAGAGTGCGTGCAATTCCTTGTGAGGGCCACAACGATTATTCCTTGGCCTTTGACGTGTCTCTCCATGCAAATCCTTGTAATCTGATTGGTGGTTGTCTAATTCTGATGCTCCTCCTCACTGATTGGTTGTTGCTTGGGCCATCATCCTTGGGCTCTGTTGAAATCATAACAGAGTGCATCAAAGTTGGAACAAAAAGTATCATTCAAACCAGCTACGAGGTCACTCTTATTCTTATTCCTCTCTTCATCTTCTCTACTAGGTCACTCTCTATTTATGTCACTATGCCTTTCTCCATTACTTTCTGGTGTCAAGATATTATTGGAAAAGACTAATTTTTCTTTTACCATGTTCTTAGAAGAGCAAGGGGTCCTCCATTCAACTTCTCATCCTGACTTTTACCTTCGTACTAGTAGTCATTTTAAGGTCTTCTCTTTCTTCTAATCTCACTTCAATCACATATGATGATGGGTTAAAGCATTTTTTGGATACTTAATCATTAGTATGTATAATTTGTTAGTTGCCTATCTTTGTAAGATTGTCAAGTAGTTCAAATGGTTTCGTCCTAATAAGTGTAAAGGGTCCTATAATCCATTTAAACTTTGGGGTCCAATTCCTGTTTGTGGTATCTAATCTTAAATGAATTAGTTGTTTAACTTTAACTACAATGAAAGTTATCTAACGTAAAGCTGCATTTTCTATTCCATGCTTGAGATTTGGTTATCTTAATGTTATTTGCTGATAAGATCAAATATTATTAGTCACCAAATAATGCTATGTAATTTCTGTGTTCATAAGAGATTGAAGCATCTTTTGCTTTGCTTAATAGTTGCTAATTCTGCATACCAACTCGAGAAATCGTGTATGTTTTCTCTTTGTATTGCTTGCTCTATTAGTCTAAAGGGAACCATATTTACAATCCTTAATTTTCTTTGCTATTGTTTCTTTGCATTTTCAGTTGAAGGTACTATTTTGTTGTTGTACTACACGAAGACTACTTTTCTACTAAGCAACACCTTGATATAGGATAAACGATTTTGCAAGTCAGGTTTGAGTAAAGTGGGAGCAGGAATGTCTGTCCACTCTCCTCAATCTAACAGGTAATTTATCCTGCAATCTTTCCCTGGAAGAGTTTCTAATGCTTCACCAATATATAATTTTACTTTGTTAAAAGAAGCTTTTGTCAAGATAATTTCTTAACTCGATGTTCTTTTAGTAGACTAGGATTCTAATTGTAACTATCTATTGATTTAACGGAACATCAGTGCTTGCAGTTCCTCTTTTGGGACCAGTCTGAAACTAAATATGAGATTTAATTCATTAAATAAAGCCTGATAGTAGTTAAGATAAACATGGATTTACTGCAGTCTTGACTGTGTCAAGCGAAGTGTATGGTAGGTGTCATTATCTGTTGTAGAAAATTGCATTAATTTCGTGGAGGTTGTAGCTACTCTTTGTATTTATTGCATTTAACTTAATTTATTACTCACAACTATCCCACCGTCTCTTTTTCACCTTTAAAAATTAAAATGGAAAGGCTCAACACAATCTTACCTTACAACATACTTATATGCAAAACTCTCCATATATTTCACTGATACACAGAGTGAAGAATGTTACAATAGTTCGTCGATCGGATTCCGACTAGTGACATCTTCTTTAGTAAGTTTATTCTCTCTCTCTTCTTCCCTGAACACTTATTAGTCACCATTGTTAGTTATTCTCCTTCATCATCATTAGTTGTTCCCTACCAGTAGATTTCATTAGGTTGTCTGGCTTATGTTATTTGGTACGTTATAGAAATAGAATGAATGAAGATGAACGGATTAAGTCGGAGACTTGCGATTATGATAGTGGCTACAGGAGATCAAAAGAAGTAATAAAAAGCAAAGAAGAAAGAAGTGCTTATGTGTTAAGTTTTAATAGTTTTATAATGTCAGTAATCATAACCGTTGTGTTTTAATAGTTTTGATATTCCTATTTATATAGAGATCAGTCTTCTAAATATTCATACTGTCAAACAAAATGCATGAATATTTGGTATTATTTGACAAATACTCATGTTTTTGAAATGTTGTATCAAACTTTTCTATAAAATTTTTATTCACAGTAAGGGGGTGCTTGGTTAAGGGGTATGAAAATAAATCAATGAGAAAAGAATAAATGGTAATGGTTGGTTATTTATTATGGTTGATTGAATAGTTTTTTCATACTCTAGTTTTAGTTCATACCTACTCAGTGTGGGAGAATGGTTTTGATTCCCGCAAACACTAATATTTTTTTAATTTTTTAATTAAATATAATTAATTAAAATATAATTAACAAATTAAAATTAAATTAATTAAACTATATTTAATTAAAATGTAACTAATTAATTAATTAAATGTAATTAATTGATTGATTAATTAATTAAAATATAATTAATTGATTAATTACAATGTAATTAATTAAAATATAATTTATTTATTAATTAATATATAACAAAATTTTATTTCTTAATATTTTTAACAAACCAACCACTATCAATGGCAACGTTAATCATTTATTCCTTTTAACCAATCATCATAATTATAATTATTATATCAATTCTCATTTCTTACTATATTCATTCTCGTTTCTATTATCATTCTCCTATGTAAGCCAACCGCCTCCTAAATATACAATCCTAAAAGGACACATTCACACAAATATTTTTTTATTTAACGCACACTCATGTTTATGAAATACTGTCTCAAACTTGTCAAATTTGGTAAACAGAAAAGTACCATTATTTTTTATAATGACCTTGTTAATTTAGAACTCTCTCATATCATTTCACTTAAGCGTAACTTGCAATGATTTTGTTTTATCCCTATCTCTCTTTTCTCTCTTTTTGTTTTTATGTTTAAGATGGTTTTCTCTAGATTTTTTTTGCTTATCCGAATCATGTTAAGATGGTTTCATAATCATGCATTAAAACTTGATTATTTAATATTTACATATTTATATTTATATTTTTCTAATATTATTTAATTATTTAATAGTTCTTTTGTTACCAAAATGAAGTAGTATTTTCTTAGACTATTATCAATAAACAAACAATAATTTAATAGAAAAATATTTTATAATATAATATTTTAAATAAAATATATTACAATAAAATTGTATATAATTTTTTAATAATATTTACAAGTTAATTATATTACTCATTTTAAATTAAAAGATCATATAATTTTAAATTAAGTAATTAATAAAAATATATTAATGATAAAAAGTATTTATATATTTATTTTGTTCGAATAATCTAATTGCAACCAATTTGACTAACTAACTAGTGAAACCAATAGCAAATTGATTAACAAGTATATAATCTTCTCTCAGCTTGTATGATTAGATGATATTATCCCAAAAAAGAAACAAAGGAGAAAGTCGAGGGGGAATGATATAGGTAAGGTTCGTTGGCCAAAAAAAATACTTCTTATCTTTTGTAACATTTGTAACCAATATATTCAAAGAAGTAAGGGAAAACGTGGTGGAGTTATTTATCAAAGATATCATGGAAGAAGGTGGAGGGAAAGTTTCACAAAACGACCAACTTACAATGGAATAAAACTAAGCTTAAAAATAAATTTGATTGGATGAGAACTAGATGAAGTATTTGGAAATAGTTGAAAGGGAAAGAAATGAGATTAGGATGAGACTATGACAAAGGAACAGTTGCTGCTAGTGAGGAGCGGTGGACTTTGAAGATTAAGGTTAGCCCATTTTAAGTCATTTTCTTTTACTTTAATGCTAAATAGTTAGTTAAATATAAATTATTTAATTTTTTTTGTAGGCGTACATCAATTTTAAAACATTTAAAGAGGAAGGGCTTAAACTTGAGCTTAAATATAAGCTGAATCAATTTTTTGGATGCTTGGCCCAAGGAGAGATTACATTTTGTCCTGTAGCTAACCCTCTATAAGGACAACGAGCAGTTGAAGAAGTATATGTTCATTCTCCACCTGATAGTCATAATGCTCATCATCAATTGTCAGGCTATCATGATCATGAGAATATAGATGAGACTAGTGGCCTAAACAATTTTCATGTGACTAGTAATTGGGAAGAGGTGTAGAGAGAAACTATCTCAACCCTGCATCTACTCCTATTGCTACCCTTCTCACATGATGAAAGGAGTGAGAGAAGAAGATGCAAAAGGGTTTTGGAGAGTGATAGTTCACAAAGTAATAAGAGTGCAATAAATGATTCCACTAAAAGGGTAGGAAGATCTGCAACAATGTATGAGAGGCTTGACGATATGACGCAATTGATGCAAGAGAGATAGAATGCAACAACAGAGATGAATACTTCCATTACAAAAATTTTGACCACGGTGAATATTGGTGCATCACAGAGTATTGGTGCTGGTGTGTCACATCATAATGTTATGACTCGTGGCCCAACCGTTACTTCAAAAATAATGTCGTTTTTGAAGTTTTTTCTAAAAAAATATATATGGTGGGTAGGGTTGGCCCGGTCAGCTCGTGGTCGAGCCGACCCATAGGTCTACCTATCCCGTCCCGTCGGGCCACCCTCGCCCTCCTGACCCGGCCTATTGACATCTCTAGGAAATATTAAGAATCGTAAGCTCAGAAAATAAACTCACAATCATAGTTATAATTTTAATTTAATTTTTAATTTAATTATATTTCTATATTTTATAGTTAATTTTTAATTTAAAATAAAATTATTTTTAAATTTCATAATTATTTAATAAATATAAATTTTTCATAACTAATTATTTATCAAATAAATGTACGTTATAAAATAAATATTTAATTCAACTTAATCATGTCAATTTGAAAAAATAAAATACATTTTAATAAATATTAATCTACAAATAAAAAGTTTCCAAATATCTTACTTATTTGATTATTTATGTTTATTAATAAATATTATAAAAAATTAAAATTAAAATAATTATTAAGTTTATTCACTAAAATTAATTTCTCTCCACTTTTATGAAGTATTTTATTATTATCAATAATAAAAGTAAAAGTATATTGATATTAATAATTAAATAATACTTTTATTTTTATTTTTAAAAATAAAAACTCACATTGAAAAAAAAAGAAGTGGAGCAAATAAGGTTATGACACTTACATGTAGAGGTGGGCAAAAGAGCATGAGTACGACTTGATATAACTCGAAGACAACAGGTCAGGTCTGGGTTGACCAAACTTCAAGAATTGTTTTCTCGGCCCTGTCAAGTCTCAGGTCGGGCTTAGGCTCGAGTCATCCAGGTTCGGTGATGCAAAATGAAATTGTTTTTATTTAAAAAAATAAAATTTGGCTTCTCACATTGTCATCTCTACTTTGATGAAATGCTATAAGAACCTTTTGTCGTTCGGCTACTTATTAAAGTATCTCTAAAAGCTCCTTGTCAAATGATTTTCGCAAATCTCTTATAATGGTTTAATCCTTAAGTCTTCTCTAACATGTTTCACATAATACTTTCATATTTGTAAATAGTAATGTTTTAAAAATTAGATCAATATCAAAAGTTTTTTCTTATTACTAAATTCTAAAGTATTTTCTTATAATCATAAATAATTTTCAAAGTTATAAAAAATAATCGCAACCTAATATTCCTTCTTCCTTAATCAAGATAAAAATTAAGATGATTATGCATAAAAATCATGGTTTTAAATATCTGTAAAATAAGATTGTAAATATAATTCATACAATCAATATTTTTTATAATGAGATTTATACAAAGAACGCATACAAAGACCTATAAATATGTACATAATTTGGTTGAAAGTACCTAACTTATATATAATTAGTTTAATTATCTACAATAAAGTGGACTTTTTGTCCAACTCATTTGATAATTTTGTAAAATAATTTAAATAAATTATGAGCGCCTTTTATTATATTAGAAGCTTCTATTAAATTGATAAAAGTCATTCTAATATTACAATAAACTAAGAAATTAATCAAAGTAAATTATCTTCAATCGGTCTACTGATCTACTATACAACATATCATGTTATTCTTAAATTGGACTTAAATGTATCCACAAACATTTTTTATTTCTTTTTAAAAATCTTGAAGCAAAGACACATGAATATCATAATAAAAAAAATCTTGAACCTATTGTTATTGTAGTATCTATTACTTATCTAAGAAAAAGTTAGTTTAAAGTATTTGAAGAAATAAATAAATGAAAGAGTCATCTAGCCTAAACTCTCTTACATCACAATGCATTATCCTTATCAATCAAATCATTTTTTAAATGTGGTTGAGCATTGGGGCAGTGGTTATTGGAGGGCAAAGAAAATGGGCGTGTTTCTATTGAAGGGTATTTCTTTTATTGTTATCATGGCTTAAACATCAAAACCAAATAGCCAATAAATAATAAAGGTTACAATTTTCTATCAATAAATTGAATTTCAAATTACGAACAAAAAAAACATAAAAAAGGAATAATAGAGGAATTTACATGACCAACTAAATATTTGTAATATAAGCTAACATAGTATCATGTTTTGTTCCCTTAACCAAAACATGACAAAGACTTTGAGTTCTTTGGGCACCTAACTTGAAATAAAAGGCTAATCCTTAATTATGTCATTCTAAAGTATTATCTGAGTATCTCATATTTGTAATTTGTATATTCACTAGAAAATGACCATACTAAAGAAGATTTAGACAACAAGCCTCAAAATATTAGAGATAATGACTCATCTAGTCTTCAATTCAATCATATTAGTCTTTTAACTACTTAAAAAGAAAATAGAGAAATGAATGTTTGTTATTTGGCTTGTGATAAACACATTGGCTAAGATATCTATCAATAGAAGATATATTATAAGTATTAGATGTATGTTTATATCTGTAGAGTGCCAAAATTGCACCTTTAGGAGTAAACAATTACACATACTTATTCAACAAGTTTATGGAAAATAGACTAATGATTGACAAAAGAAATAAGTAACAAAGCATAAATATTAGGAATTTTGAATCACAAATAAGGCCATCTCGTTAATTTATAATAATATAACGTAAAACACATGAAAATATTGGAAAATTGATTGAAAAGATGCATGAATCTTTTAATTTGAATCATTCTTGCTTAATCGAAACTTTTAGCTTATTGTGCTTTACTAAACAAAACAAAAGAAGTTCTACATATTCTGATATCAAAACTTGATCTTTTAGAAAAAAGGAACTAAAAGGAAAACCAATAAAAGGATGTGAGAAATTGTTGCCTTACTAACTTTTTTTTTTAGTTTGAGATTAATGATGCCAAAGGTGATATGGGGATTTGTTACCGTAATAATATATATATTATAACACCAAATTGATTGAAATATAATTGAAAATATTTAGGGAAAAATTGAGATGACAACTAAATAGTAAATATTGAAAAGAATTACAGAGATTGCGAACTTTTAATTAAAAAATGATCAAAAATGTATGCTTAGAAATTAACAAATTAAATATCGATTTAGAAATCGACTAGTTTATTAGTTAACATAATAACTTATAAATTTAAATATTATTACTACAAACCAAATTGAAATGTAGGCAGATTCTTGATTTTGTCAATTGAACTAGTGTTGGACCCCGATCTTTAAGTGAAAATTTAGAAATAATACATGAAATTCAATGAGTGTTTTTGCATATGAATTGTGTTATAGATGATTTTGTGCCTTAAGAAAATTGATGGGAAAAG
>JAOSBM010000005.1:33004675-33017077 GCA_027568955.1 Erythroxylum tenue | reverse complement strand
ATACTTACTTGATCTAAGCTTCCCGAACCTCAAAATCTCCAAAAATCGCAAACTCCAAGTTTTCCTCTTCTCTTCTCCTCACGACCGTCGACTCCTTCTTTCTTCTTCTTCTTCTATTTTCTTTCTCTTTTTTTTTCTTTTCTATTTATACCTTAACCTAACCCTAACCCAAACACAAAGACCCTTTTACCCTTTCCAATTAAGCCTAAGATCCTTGGACCTAATTGATCTTCCAATTATACCCTTGGTCATACTTTGATTTAATTCCAACCTGAGCATAATTCAATCCCAATTAACTGATATAGTAAGACCACAAAATTAAAAATCATGCCTCAAAATTAATCAAATAGGTTTGGGGTCCAACAGTGAAAGTCTCTCTTGATGAAAAAAGTGTACACTTAAGAGGGGGTGTGGAAGCAAGTACAAAGGTTCATCATTAAAGAAGAAGTTGGATGCTCCATAAAGCCAATAGAATATTTGTCTTTTGAGGTTGGGGGTAAAGGAGGAAGAGAGAGCACATGGTAGCAATCTATCATGAGAAAGATGTAGGAAATAACGAGTAGAAAGAAGTAAAAACGTACAAAGATCCACAAACACGCCCTTATCGTAGTTGAAGGCATCTCTAAATCATATTCTTAATTATGATAAGATTAAAAATATCATAAATCATCTAAAGTTAACGGTGAGCAATAATAAGTCTAGGAGGTTTGACAATTTTTTTACTTAGATTATAAAAATGAGACTTATAAGTGTAGAAATTTATGAAAAGCTAATGATTCTTTATTAAAGAATGCTTTAATTTATCGAAACAATAAGGTACAAAGAAAGAGGGATATATGATAACAAAAGGTCTCACTTACTGAAGCATAAAGTTAGGTATACAACAATCTAACTAAGGGTAGGAGTGATTAACACCAATGTACCTAGATAAAGAAGTTATACACATGTTTGACGCATGCATTGTCATTATGAATGAAATGAGCAATAAAAGAAGTATATATAAATTGTATTCAAGTACCAAGATCATGAGTTATTGAATCCTAATGATGATCCAATAATGTTTGCAATGATTTTAGCTAACTACGAAGTGAATAGGGTTTTGGTAAATAATGATAATTCTATTGACATCTTATTTTATGATACTTCTACTGCATTGTGATTCACTAGAGCATAGTTAAGCCTTGTATCAACAGCTTTAGTAGGGTTCAATAGGGCATATATACATATATGTATGTATATATACATGTATGTATATATGTATATATATATGTACATATGTATATATATATGCACATATGTATATATATATATAAAGAGACGACCCCTACGATAAAGTTAAGAGTATAGTAAGATATGTTACAAGATCTTTAGGATTTCATATTTTTTGTAAACCTCCAACTTATGATGTCATTCTAAGAAGACTATCTTTGTATTCCCTCAACCTATTTCTTTACCCTACTAATTACTAATTAAGTTCGTAATATGCAATGGGTAGTTAAGATACTTGGAGACTTAAAGGTAACCAAATAATGTTATCTTACTTCATTAAAAGTTGATAGGAATATTAGTGTGCATGTTGATGGTTCTGAAGACCATAACAATATGGGCAAATGTTGGTGAGGCACATTTAAAAGATTAATTAAGGGAGTACAAGAACATTTTTATCTGGTGACTTGAGGACATTCAGGGAATTGATCTGGAGATTGCAGTCCATAAGCTAAATGTTAGCCCATGGTTTCAAATCTATTAAGCAAAAAAAAAAAAACATTCACTAGAGGAAAGGGATTATTATTATCCATTAAGGTTTGCTTGTGGGATTTTACAAAGATATCAACATTTTTCTATTTTTTAAAATGAAGGTTCAACTAAACCAAGTGTGCTTAATTCCTCAAGAACTCTTATATGTTAAAGACATAAATATAAAGTTATTTTCCGATCATGGGTTCCTTTGGGTGGCTTATTTCAAATCATTATAGGTATAATGTTTAAACTATACTAGGTTGAGTGTATATTTGAAGGTATGATTTAGTATGTAAACCTAAATAGTTCTGAGGATGACTTAACATTCTTCAACTGGTAGGCTACTTGGAAGGAGCATATAAGACACCAATAATAAAGTTGAAGTTGACTTTAATGAAAGATTGGCTTCCTTTAAGATTTGGTAATAAAAATCACTAAAAAAACCCCATACCAAATTTGATAATATTACAATATATAATGCTTTCATTAGGTCTAGGGAGCAAGCCCTCTGAGAAGGGAGATGATGCATAATTTTGATAAAATAGGAGATAGAAACATTTGCTTTCATCCTATTAAAATCCTCAACTCTGACATTTTATATATGTCTTTTTATTTCAAGTCTTGTTTCCATTATAAAATGAGGAATTATAACCCTACATTGCCTCTCCTCTGCCATTTCCATCGACTCACTACAATTAAAAGTCCTAGAACCTTAGAACTGTTGTCTAAAAATACTTAAGTTAGAACTTGGTGCTCTAGAGTGGGACATCTAGCATAAAAAGATTATGAGGGCTTATGAAGGAATGCATTGAGAAAAAGCTTGGATTTAAAGTTGAGAAATTGATAAAACTTTTAGACGAATTTACTACCTTCTTAAAATCGATAAAAGGTTTAGTGGAGAGGCAAAAGAGGGATTTATAATGATTTTTGAATACCCGAATTTATTGTATTAAGATACATTTTCAGTACTCACCAAAAATATCTTATCAGTCTCAAAATCCATTATCTTTCTCAAACTCCAGATAATTATTAAAGCTTCAACTGGTGTTAGGTAGTTAGAATTTAACTGACACATAACATAATTATTATAAAAAAGGCCTTTCATTTAATAGGGATTAATAACATTAAATACTTACGATAATGTTAGATCTGTAAGTATGGTTTGTTGATGAAATTTAAGGAGATAACTAGTATATATTAAGATTATTTGATCCCACATTGTGAAGTAAGATAATCTCTGTCCTGAGTTTCTCTTGATAACTTATCTTTTGGACTCAGACAACCCATGCCTTAAGTTCTTCATCCATCTTTTGGACTTAGATCATCCATGTGACCATGTCTTAGGTCTCTTATTATAGCACACTTATTGTGTCTCTTTACCATATCCTTCTTTCTTTTGCCACCTTAATGATGGATTCATCCCTCTCAAAACAAAATTTAAAATTGTCTCCAACATTGAAATGTTTACATCAAAATTACCTCCATCACTATTTTATAGGAATGTAAAGACCATTAATCATAAAACAATGCTACATATTTATAATCAAATCATAAACAAAAGACATATCAAAAAAATAGTAAATTTGTATACAGATTTCATCAGTAATCAAAATTTGAATCATATTTAAATTATATTATATTGTATTTAATTTATGGTATTTGTAGATCATATTATATCATTATTTCATTTTTTTACCTTATATCTTATCAAATGTAATATTTGGGGGTGTTTGTTTCTATTTTATTTTTTTGTTCTTGTTGCGGTTTTAATAAAGAAGGAAACAACATAGTAAAAAGTGTTTGATTGTTTCTGTTGCAATTTGTTATTTCTAAAAACAAAGAAACCCCAGTAGATTCACAAAAATAGAAATTAGGCATTTTTCAAAATTTTCACAACAGGTTTTTGTTTTCGTTTCTATTTCTCCCTCTTATAAATTTCCTCCACTGTAGAAACTCTCATCTCTCTTTCTTACGTCTCATACTCATCTCTCATCTCTCTCTTGCTTCTTTGTTCTCTTCTCTCTTAAGTCCCTAAGTCATCTCCTCTCTCTGTTCTGTTTTTTCTGGTTTGTACTTTTTCGTTTCTAATTTTTTGTTTTTTTGGTTTGAGTTTCTGCATTTCTACATTCTGGTTTATGTTTCTACATTCTGGTTTGTGTTTTTTTGGTTTGCGTTTCTACATTTTCAAGTGTTCTTTTACATTTTTGGTTTGCTATTTTTCGTAGACTGGATGTAAAGTTCAACGGCCATTAAATCTCATTTAAACACGTGATGAGAAATCCAGTCAATTTCAAGGTCTCAATTTCAATTATACAAGTTTCTGTTTTCAGTTTTTATATTATAAATTTAGATTAAACAAGTTTTTGTTTTTTAACCCAAAAAAAAAGAAATAAAAATAAAAAACAAAAATAAAAAATCACAACAAAAAAGTAGAAATAGAACTAAACGCCCCTTATGTTTTGTAAGTTACAATTAAATTCATAGTTATTACTAAATGATGGATCAATTCGATAAGTCGGAATGTTATAACTTGATCTATGCGCCATCCTTTTTCCCTAATAAACTGATATTCGATTAACTTGGGCTCATTCATTTGATCGGGACACAAAACTTCTAATCGGAATCTCAACTCTACACGGCGATTGGGCCTGTCCTAAAGCATTGAACACCAAAATAAGGAATAAAAATACATACTGTTTAAAACAGTCAAAATCACGACAACCAAAGGCCCAACTAAATCCTCACCGTCCGATGTCTGCAGCTAAGAATTCAACCGTTGGATGACACTCCTAGCGAGCGGGTCTCAAAAATTTCAAATCCCACTCACAGCCCGCTCTCACTTCATAGTTGATACCCAAAAAGTGAGAGACGAAGACACAGGGAGAGGCGTCTGAGAGTAGTGAATCGGACCTAACAGTGACAGTTCGAATCGGATCAAGGAAATGTCGGGTCGACACGAGAAGGAGAAAGGCGTCAACGTCCAGGTCCTTCTCCGATGCAGGTCAGCAACCGCTCTTTGCCCTGTTTGTCGTTTCTCGATTATTTGATTTCGTGGATTTAATTTCAAGTTGTTTGGATGTTAGGCCGTTCAGCGATGAAGAGTTGAGGAACAATGCTCCTCAGGTTGTAACGTGCAACGAATACCAGCGAGAGGTCTCCGTCTCCCAGAGCATCGCCGGCAAGCATATCGACAGAGTTTTTACTTTTGACAAGGTCTCCTCTTGTTTCTTGTGTTCCACTTCTAGAACTTTGTGTTTGATTTTGGATCAGGTTTGAAAATTTAGATTTTGGGGTATAGGTTTTTGGACCTTCAGCCCAGCAAAGGGATCTCTATGAACAAGCTGTGGTGCCAATTGTGAACGAAGTTCTGGAAGGTTTCAATTGTACAATTTTTGCATATGGTCAAACTGGTACTGGTAAAACATATACAATGGAAGGTGAATGCAAGAGGTCTAAGGTAGGGGTTATCAGTACCTTTTGGTTGTTTTATCAGATTGATGTTTTATCTCTCATAGCATGTGGAGTGGAAGTTGTTGTCTTGTTAATTGTGATGTTACAATGGGAACAGAGTGGGCCTAATGGAGAGTTACCTCCAGAAGCTGGGGTCATACCTAGAGCTGTCAAGCAAATTTTTGATACTCTTGAAAGCCAGAATGCAGAATATAGTGTAAAGGTGACTTTCCTAGAGCTGTATAATGAGGAAATAACTGATTTACTTGCTCCAGAGGAAATTTCCAAGGTTTCTGTGGATGAAAAGCAAAAGAAGCAACTTCCATTAATGGAAGATGGAAAAGGTGGAGTTCTTGTAAGAGGTTTGGAGGAAGAAATAGTGACAAGTGCCAGTGAGATCTTCACTCTTCTTGAGAGAGGGTCTGCGAAACGTCGAACTGCAGAAACCTTGTTAAACAAGCAATCAAGGTAAGAATTTCGTAGCTGTTTCATGATTATGGTAAATTCATATATGTATAATTTTCACCTTAGGAAGCTCTCTTGTCCTTTAGTCGGTCGCATTCTCTCTTTTCCATTACAATACACATCAAGGAAGCAACACCGGAGGGTGAAGAACTAATCAAATGCGGCAAGCTAAATCTGGTGGATCTTGCTGGGTCAGAAAACATATCTCGTTCTGGTGCTAGGGAGGTATGCAGTTTCATTTTGACATCATTGACCTTATGAGTTTCAGTGGTGGTTGGCTGATAAGAATCTAAAATAAAATCCGGGTTATCTCATAATCCGGTTGTACTGTTCGCTTTGTTTTAGGGTCGTGCAAGAGAAGCTGGTGAAATTAACAAAAGTTTGCTTACTTTGGGTCGAGTGATTAATGCTCTTGTTGAACATCTTGGGCATATACCTTACAGGTTCAAATTGTTTTCTTGATCTGCGTGGTGACAGCCTGTTCTTGATTTTCTTTTCCAACTTGTGTTCATAACTAAAATACTCCAGGGATAGCAAGCTCACAAGGTTGCTTCGTGATTCACTTGGGGGAAGAACTAAAACATGCATCATAGCCACAGTTTCACCAGCTGTTCACTGTCTCGAGGAGACTTTGAGTACCCTGGATTATGCGCACAGGGCAAAGCACATAAAAAATAAACCCGAGGTTCGTTTTCATGCAGAAATTTAGTGTATTATTTCATTAACGTACTCCTTGTTTGGTTAAACTAACATCCAAATACATAATTCACGTAATCAATTCCCGATTCCTATATTCGAAATCTAGAGAACACTCCATAAATAACGGTATCTAGGATTTTGAGAACTATGTAACTTCAAATGTTAAAACTCTGTAGGAGTTGGTGTTGTGTAAATTGAACTAATGCTAAATACGGCTTATCATCTGCTGGCTGTTTTAAGCTAGTTTTGTAGCACTGCAACTTTTCATGTTTAAGCTCTTTAAGCAGCTATTTTAAAAATCGATCATCAGGTTAGAGTACGATTCTGTTGGCAACTATGGCAAGGACTGTATCTACTTCATTTTCTTTCAGACCGCTCTTCTATACAAACCGCTACATGAAATGTTTGTGAACGCATGACAGTATTTTCTATCTGTGCTTAATATATAGTAATGTGTGCATATATTAGTTAAGATATGAACCTCGCTGCTTGAGTGAGTACACACTTAAATTGGATACATGGACTGAAGAGTATTTAGAAATTTATGTGGCTGCTTGTAGGTTAATCAAAAAATGATGAAATCTACTCTTATCAAGGATCTTTATGGAGAGATTGACAGGCTTAAGGCAGGTGAGATGGCTTGTCTCTGGCAGGCTGGTAATCATAAATTTATGTAAAGAGTTCAATAAAGTTGTTTTCTATCTTGCTTCAAATGCCATCGTGTTGCTCAGAGGTTTATGCTGCACGTGAAAAGAATGGTGTTTATATTCCAAAGGAACGATACTACCAAGAGGAGAGTGAAAGGAAGGTAACATATTATATCAGTTGTCTCAGTTTTGATTGGCTTGATTGGCTGCTGAAATGGTAGCTCCTATTTTCCAATGTTTCTTTGCTGCATTTATCCCAAGTTTGTTGTTCGATATGGGTCAAGGATTATCTTTTGTCCGATCTTGTTGTGTTTGCCTCTGATCTACCATGAATGTGTTTGAATATTGCTCACCTATTTTTGCTTTCTATGTTCAGGCCATGGCAGAACAAATAGAACAAATGGGGATAACTATAGAAAGTAACCATAAGGTTAGTATGTGGAACTGAATAGGGTTTTCCCGATAGTAAGCATGAACGTTTTAGTTTCTAGCATTAGTTTATTCTTAGTATAATGCATGAACAATGTGTTGGACCAGCAACTTGAGGAGCTGCAAGATAAATATGTTGCCCAAGTTCGGCAATGTTCTGAATTGAGCTTCCAACTTGATGCAACCGAGGTAAGAAATGTTTGTAAGCTTTTCTTGTATAGTTACTTTTTATGGATTGGCTCTGATTGGGTGCATGATATATGTAGAGAAACTTAAGCCATACCAGCAGATTGCTAGCCAGCAGTAATGAAGAACTTAAGAAGTGCCTTTATGCTCTAAAGGAGAAGGACTTTATCATATCTGAAAGGGAAAAAGCAGGTATATTTAAATTTTCTTTTATGTTCATATTTTGATTCACTTTTGATACTTGATGTTACCATTGAACTTACTGAACAGAGAATGCTCTGGCTCATCAAACATTTGTTCTACGGGGTGACTTGGAGAGAGCTCTTCAGGATAATGTTTCTTTGTTCCAAAAGATTGGTATGTAGTGTTCTGTTTAGTTAGAAACTAAAAGTTTCTTAGTTAACCACCACATATTACTCACTAGATAGTGTGATGGGTTGTAGGTAGAGAAGACAAACTGAATGAAGATAACAGATCGGTGGTGAACAACTTCAGAATGGAACTCTCCAGGCAAATTCATTCTCTTGGTGACATGTTAGCGAAATCAACGTCTCAGCAAAATGAACATCTTAAGTGCGTTGAGAACCGCTGTCATTCTCTTTTGGATGTACATGATAAGGTATTAAGAAACGTATGCTCTCTAGTTTCCTTGATTTCTTTCCTCTATTATATAATCTTTTGTTTTATTTTTTTAAAGAAGAAATTGGTAGAAGAGTTTAACTTGAGAGGTACAAGCTTTTGCTCTGCTCTTGTTCATGGTTTATAAATTCACGCGTTCAGGCAGTCAGGGATACCAGGAAGAAATTAACGGCTTTGAGGAATTTGTATGTATCCCACTTGGAGGCATTGCAAAATGTTGTGCGTTTGCACAAGGCAACCTCTATTGCAGGCCTGGAAGAAATTTCATCTTTGGTAGCTTCTAATGCAGAGTCCATTGAAGATGTAGGTAGCAGTTATTTGAATTTCTTGTCCACTTTATATCCAAATTATTCCATGGAGATCTAATTATGCATCCTTCGAAATCAGTATCTAGCTTCAGAGACTGGTCAAGCAGATTCAATATTTGATGATATTCAGAGTTGTCTCTCAGCTCACCAAGGAGAAATGGCTCTTTTTGCAAGGGAACTGCGACAGGTTATATAATCTGAACTCCACGTTAAATTAATTTGGAATGGAGCAAGTTTGGAAGTATTGCTTTCTTGACAACATCTTGTTGATGTTGCAAGCTGGAATATGTGTTTTGTTGCAACAAATATTGTCTGAATATTGATTGATATTTTTGTGTTTTGTTGCAACAAATATTGTCTGAATATTGATTGATATACAGATATAGTACCCAGGAAATACTGAAAATTATTTCTTCATTTGAATGAAATGTGACTATGCTGCATCGCTGCCGTCTACTTTAGTGTATTTGCTGTCATTGCTTTCTTATTTGTCACAATTGTTATTGGAAATCCATCAGAGATTCAATCTTAGTAGTGAGCAGACGAAGGAGATCTCAGCATATATGAATGATTTTCTCAAAAAGATTTCAGAAGTATCTGAAAGGCTTGAAAATCATGCAGCATTAGCTGATGAAATCCAAATGAAAAGTATTGCTGATTTTCAGAAGGCTTATGA
Organism: Erythroxylum tenue; assembly: GCA_027568955.1. Lineage (NCBI taxonomy): Eukaryota > Viridiplantae > Streptophyta > Magnoliopsida > Malpighiales > Erythroxylaceae > Erythroxylum > Erythroxylum tenue. Next base: position 33,007,838 of record JAOSBM010000005.1, on the reverse strand, counting down.
GGTAGTTGTTGTGCATCTCCCAAAACTTTCAGTTGCATATCTCTGTAAGACATTGCCCAATGGCTGCTCAATCATTATTTGTGCAGGAGCAATCAAAATCAGATGCTGAGAAGCTTGTTGCTGACATCAACAATCTAGTCTCTAACCACATCATACGTCAGAATGACATGGTGCTCTTCTGGTTTTTTACCCTTTCAATAATGTCTTGATTACCAAGATGCGCTGACTTTTGCTTTCACAGGTGAATGCAAGGCTATATGGCCTGCGAGAAAATGCCACCGGAAACAAGGCATTTTTGGATGAACATGTTTCTTCAATGGAGGCCGTTGCTACAGAGGCAAAACGCAAATGGCAGGAGTTTTCTATGCAGGCGGAGAATAGTGCCAAGGACTCTGCAGATTACTCCGCTGCGAAACATTGTCGTATGGAGTTCATCCTGCAGCAATGGTATGTTGATCTTCTGTGTGATGGTGGGTGCACCAACAGTTCTTATACCTTAGTCTGACCCTTTTGCTTCCTTATTCTCTAGTGTGACAACAGCCGAATCGGCTTCCAAGCACTGGAAAAAAACTCGGGATTTGGTTAATGACATTGGCAGGGAACACGTCTCCGCATTGACGTCACTTACGAGGTAATACGCCTCGCCTTACTGTTTTTTTCCACCATTAATTGTCCAATACAAGTATTGAAAACATTTAGCATGTCAGGCATAAGGATTTGCTCTGTAAGCAATATTAAAGTCATCATCTTGGTATTTTCCAAGTATTTTGGTTATTTACCTGGCAAATATGTGACTGTTTCTCTACAGAAATGCCTGCGACAGTATTGACCAGCATGAGGCGGAAGTTGATTCTGCAAGAATTGCAGCCGAGGAAGATGCGGTAAAGAATAATGAGGAAATCCTTCATCACATTGACAGTAAGTATTAGTGGTTTCAACGTCTTCAGATTTTCCATTTTAATAGAGTTGACTTTCTTTTGAGTGGCTTATGTTGAATCACCACATGGGCTGCATTTCTGGCGGTAAGTGTCTGGGATGTAACATTCTCTGTTATGTTATTGCTGCAGGTGCATCAGAGCAGGAACGTAGAACTGTATCTGGTATCCTGGAGGCTGTGCAATCTCATGCAAAAACCATTGACGTTTTGAGGGATAATCATTCTGGCGAAGCCGCAGCTATCGAAGACAAGGCAAAGGAAACATTTGAGCAGCAATATATGGTAGAGGCTACTTAAGCACAAATATTTAGCTTTCAAAACTTGAATTATAAAATATCATGTGTATATATAAATCACTCTAATCCTTCATTTATTTGCCATATGTTGTTTATTAGCATTTTAACAGTCTCTTCACCTAGTAAGGAAAAACTTAATTGCTTATTTGAGTCCTTAAACGATGAACCTATGTTTGTGCAGGACTACGAGCCAACAGGAACAACGCCGGTGAGAAGTGAGACAGAAGTTCCTAGTAAGGGGACAATAGAGTCACTCCGTGCAATGCCAATGGAGAGCCTTCTCGAGGAATTTCGGGAAAACAATTCATATGAATCCTTCGAGACAAAGGAGTTGAAACCATCTCTGATACCACGATCACCGCTTGCACAACTCAATTAGAAACAGGGCGGTCTTAGCTTGTTTTTCAAGCCCGTTCATTGCGAATTTATTTGTACCAATAGTGAGTGTCCACATATACAGTTTCTGCTGCTATACGGAAAGCTTCAGGATGCAAGGAAAGCGTAGTGGAGACCAGGAGGGGCACTTTCTTATTTTGGAGGTTTGGCCATGAATAAATTCCAACTCGGGATTTAGCAATATAATACGTAGGTCGTCAACAGAAGGATGTAAAAAGTGGGCAGCAGATCCCACATTTGGGTGATTTAAGATTTATTTCTGCGAATTCTATGTATGTTAAATGAGTTCCAATGTATTGTATGAGAATCTTAATTGCTCGAGAGCAGCGAAAACGAATTTGTTGGGTTGTGATACTCTGTATGTCGACGAATTCTATCCTTGAATGTCCACAAATTCATGATGTATTACCCAGCTTGGTATACATGGGAATCGTCTCACCATGTTCATGTCAAACTTTGTGATGCTGAATCGTTTAGGCCTATCATTTGCTTCAGTGGATTTGACTATATTTCACCAACCTTTTCATCGAGTTTGGACCAACATGACATTTTGGTCTTTCTGATCTTTTTTTAAAGATAAAATGTTGCTCCATTAATACTTCAAGTTTAAAATGTATCCAAATTGGAAAAGTTCATTTGTTAATGAAATGAAATGAGTTGAACTTTTAAATACTTATATTCTTTATGATCTCATATGAAATGAATGCGAATGCTCTAATATGTCATTCTTATAGAGTATGTTCTTGAATGTCTTCTGGATGTTCAGGTATATGCTCTATGATAGTGGGGTGTTATATTTCTTTCTTTGTGATGAAGTTCTCTTGATCCTTACAAATATGTTTTGTAGCACTAAAGTCAAGTCACCAAATTATTTGGGAAGAATCAATGACCATGACCTTCTAAATAGTAATATCTAACTCTTTTGAACTTTGATTATTTTTATGCTTCAACCTTTTTTGACATTGAATGTTATAGTATCCCTTTTGTCTATACTGGAACCATTCTTCCTTCTAAAATTAATTTTTGCTTGCTTTTTCACCAAAATTCTTGTATCCCTTTAGTCAGGCTTTTACTTCTTGATGGGATTCATATGATCGGAGAGATTTCTATGCCTTTTCTTTTCCTCTACAAGGGCAAAAGTTTAATGGCAAAGAGTCTAGAATTAATTTAGTATTTCCATAATTAAGGGAAGTCACAACAAATTCCAAGATGATGGAAGACTATTAACGATATCAGATACCTGCATTTTATTAGAGATAAGGATGCCTTACCACCACCAATTCTTTTGGGTAAGTGTCGTGTGATTTACATGGTTTAACACACTTTCATTTTCATCCATTGACAAAGTGTCAAACTTTTAAAACAATAATTGAACATTAATATTGGACTTCTTCCCATACTTTTAGCCTTTGTTTGGATGGAAAGAAAGCAAGAGAAAAGAAAGGAAGAGAAATTGCATTTCTCTTCCTTTCTATTGTTTGGATAAAAATAAGCAAGGGAAAGGGAGAGAATGGAGAGGAATAGGAGAGAAATT
>JAOSBM010000005.1:32938290-32954146 GCA_027568955.1 Erythroxylum tenue | reverse complement strand
TAGCATACAATGTCTACTCAAGGACTCATAAGTCCTAGGATCAATTTGTTAAATCGAGATGTCATATACTCCTAACAAATATATGACATTGTACTCTCGTTGTATGCTGATCACACCGGTTATTGAACAAGTATGAAAATTGCAGAGAGTTTGTTTGTTTGTTTTTAATTAGATTAAAACCCCTCATGTGTGAGTGGGAGATAATGAATTATTATACACCCATGAGGGGTGTTAATGTTATTCATACTTACATAACTACCAAAGGTAGTTAACTGTGTAGCGATTAAAAACACTGCAGACAACACAGATGGTATCGGTCTATGAAACAGAGGGTATCGATCTGGAAAAAAAGGAAGAGAAGGCAGTCATTGTGCTTTAACCGGTGGAATTATAACGAATCATCTAGTATGTATTTTTCGTTTGTCTACGCATACAATTGATCCTGGATGCATAATCTTTGTGGTTGTGTTGTTTGATCTGTTCATTAGATCTAACACATCATGACCTTCTTTGAACAAGGTTCTGAATAAAGGGTGTAATCTGAATGGGGTGAACTAAATCTGGTAGTTCAATTGCATGGATCTTTGGATAATGCTTACTCCTGAAACTCACTCATGGCAAAAATTTAAGAAATTATGTAAACTAGAAGATAGTTGGAACTCATGATGAAAGCATCTTGGCGGTTGAAACTGATGAAACTCAACCGCTTAGGATGAGTCCTGGGCGAGGAAACTGTTTCGACCTTCAACCTTCAACGAGTTAGCCGGAGAGTTGGACCGAACAGGGGTTACAGTTAAGGCATAATACTATACCTTGATCCTCGACTCTCAGTGCTTTCTGCAGGCGTCAGTTCAGCGTTTATGATTAAGCTGTTAAGATAATGACATATCATGCTCATAATGGCCTCGTAACACAACCAAAGGGTTTTTTTTTTTTTTTCTAATTTGTTGCTTAATAAATGACACAAAGAGCATTATGAGTCCAATCCAGAATCTGTTCTTAGCAAGAGATAATACCATCAGATTAGAAAACATTGTTTGACCACCAATGTTGCAGCAGCAGATTTGGGTGGTTAGCATTACGGCTGAAGAAAATGCCACAAAGACAGCAATTTTCAACCCTATCTTAAATTGTCATTTCAAGGATAAAATTGATAACCGAGGATAAAAATTATCAAAATTATCTTCAAAACTGCAATTACAACAATTTTATACCCACAAATATGGTAATTTGGGAACAAGATGTCCAAATCTTCTGTCTTTTTTTGGTAAATCAAAAAGTCTAAAAATTCCAAAATGTTTTAAACTTCTTTTGCTGAAGCCTCACAATTATAAAGTTTTTAGTTACATGGATACATAGAAAAGCTATTCAACTTTGTATGGAAATGATTTCAAAAGATAACCTCAAGCTGTAGTAATTTCTACCGACTTCTTGAGGGCTTGCAGTAAGCTTCTCATAATCCTAGCTTCACCAGGTGGTGGCTCATCTTTTAAGGGCCCATTTCTTATGGCTCTGAAAATTGGAGCAGAATCACCTGAGGCAGGAAATACCAGACAATCTATGTACACAAGAACCTCTGTTTGCCCTTCGCCGATTGTAATGAAACCCAACCTGGCGCCTCCTGGTATCTTATCTACCTGTGCACAGAAATTCCACAAATTGGGAGCATTTAGATAGTATTTGCTTATATTCCAAATCATATTTTATCAACTGGCAAATCAACAAAAAGCATTCGTTTTGGTACATCATAATCTAATGTTCTAATGGCAGCAGTTATTAACAAAAAGTTCAGAGGTATTTCGTTTAGAAATGTAGACCTTTTCTCCTGGTGCTATAGACATGCAAGTCAAGAACTAAAATACCCAAATCCTGGTATGCTGACGAAGCCAATAAATCTAATACAAATCAAGACTCTCGAGGATTCAAGCTTGGACATCCTTCGACTTGCGTTCAATCAGCAATAAGAGAAAGATAAAACAGGCATTGTCTGCCAAAGGATATGTAGTTTTGAATAAGCTTGTGCCTTTGTGATCTTCATATTGCTTATACTAAGTTCCCGAAGATTGGACTTCAAATTATATAATCTTCCGGTAGAATCAAGATTAACGAAGAAGAATAAAATAAAATAAAATAACGGACCTTTAATGGCACTGGAAGTGGGAGATTCGCGCCTTGGCAAAGACTATTAGCCCACTGAGACAATTACAGAAAGGAAACATATAAGAAGGGAGAAGAAAGAGAGTTCAATTTTCCATGCCCGAAAACATACTAACATTTGTGTCTTTGGTTTTATTTGAGTACCTGGAAGAGCAAGCTCTCAAATCTCTGAAGGTCAGTATCCACAGGAAGTTTCATGGTTCCCAAAGACACACCATCTTTTTGGTCGTCAGCACTCACAATGGCGTCATTCTGAGAAGAGGATTTAGCGACTACAGTGGGATACATTTGGTGACCGTAAAAATGGCACGGCTTAGAGAGGTTTAAATTGGAGTCTCTTACGAGTGAAGAGGAAACGACGGGCAGAGATGAGGAAGTGGGACGCAGCTGTGAAGTGCAGAGCGTGGGATAGAAATAGAGGAGTTGCAGTTGCTTGATAGTTCGAATTGTACTTGTCGCCATAGGTGAGCTTCTTTACGTGCACACACGGAGACAGGGGAGAGAGAGGATAAGAGAACAGCTTTTGAGATTTTCTAAGGTAGGGAAAAGCAAGACATCGTGCCACCGTGGATCAGTGAGAGTTCGTCCTCAGATCATCTGTTATAATTCTAATTTAATTGTATTTAATAAAAATCTATATATTTAATAAATAAATTTTACAAAATTTAGCCGATTAAAATAGCACCGGACAGACACACTAAAGTTAAGAATAAAAAACCTTGCCTCCAATAATACATACGTACTCTCGTCCTTTAGAATTTAATTAGGGTCCCATTAATAATAGCATTATTTTTATTAAATCAAACAATAGGACATAAGTAACAATTGACAATGTACTCCATTCATGATTTTGTCAAGAATATCAAATAACATTGCTCTTTTTTACTTTTGGGATAAATATTGTATTGCTCGCTAATCCAATTTTACGGAATGTTTGGTTGACTGAAATCACTATTTTATTTTTGATCTATTCTTGATATTATATTATTCCCTTGTTTGGTAGAGTAAAATATACAAAATATATAATCTAAGAATTTACTTATTCTTTGAATTTGGGTAATAAGTAAACTTATTCTCCCCTATTTTTGTCTATTTCAAATGGATAAGAAATAAAAATGAGAGTTTATTAGACAAAAATATTCATAAAGAATCTGCATAATTACTTAGCTATAATAATAATAATAATAATGTAGTTAGTAAAAACTAATGAATATTTAAGTCTTTTATTAATTATTTTTTTTACCAGTCTAAAGTTATATTTTCAAACTAAACATTAAAATCATTATAAATAAACCAAACTAAATAATAGATATCTTATTATATTATTTACCTATCATATTCCTAAAGAATCGTCATTTCATTTTTCTTTTATCTATTCTTACAGGTGAACCACATACCCAATCAGAGTGATGTTCAATTATTCTTTTCCATTCCAATTTTTTGATATTTTCTCTCCTGAGTCAGAATTCACTAGCCTAAATATAAAAAAATCTAGATTTCACGAAAAATTCGGGAAAAGAATGCAAATTGTGAATTGGAAAGATAACCAAGACTTTATCATACAAATGCTATTTTCGTCTCTTCATGTTCAAATTTATACAACCGAAAATGGCAGTGACACTCGTGCCTCAGGCTGACTCCTAGAATCCAAGATTGTAAAGATCACCCAAGTTAGCAATTGTTCACATTTTGGCTTTTTAAGTACTCACGAGGAACAAACTTGGAAATGTACATAAATTATGACGAACAAGCTTCAAGCTTGGGAAGGAGACTTCGCCAAGCATCTGCAATACCATTTGCCAAACGTGCCTGCCCTTTGGCAAATTCATGGAATGCAACCCCCATATCCTGGGTTTTCTGTTCTTGAAAACGTACTATCTCTTCATTCATCAACCTTACAATTGTCTCAAATCTTCTCGTGGCTTCCTCACTCTCCTCTTTCAGCTGCACCAGAAAACAACATTTAGACATGTTATGGTGATTCTCCTTCAGTTCAAAGGTCTACTCAGATACTGTAAATTACCTCCTTATATTCAAATTCAGCCTCTCCTACTTTGTCAGACCGCGTTAACAAGAGCTTGTCACTACAGGTAACACATCAACAACAAATGTCAACATCCTCTACCTTATTAACTACAGACAACCAATCAGCTTAGTGAGTTAAGGCTAGTTAAATCGATGTTATGTACGAAAAGTAGTCCTAAAAGATTCAGAATTATCTTCACTATTCTACCAATCATTTTACATGATGCAAGGACTATTAGCTAGAAAGTAGTTGATGTTTAAATGCCAGATCAAACTTATTCAAATTGCATGCATAAATGTTGTAGTTTGGGATATCAACATACATATACCAGCAAGCACTAGGGTAACAAGAGGAAAGGCAAGCTTGTCCTTAAAAGGCAACTTTAAAGGCATACATGACAAAAACCAAGAGAAAAGGATGATCAGACTATACAGATTTATCTCCTTCAATTTAATTGTTTCAGCCAGTTCACATTGATGCCTGAAGGCATTAGCCCTCTCTGCTATGGTGGCCTGATTCAGATAATGGAAAGGGATAATCAGCTTCTAGGGCAAGCGAGTAATATATAAACAGGAAAAGGAAAGAATTGGCGACCACTGAACAAGCTAAACAAACCTTTATAGACTGCACAGCACGAACATAATCTTTCAAGGGCTCTTCAAAATTCATCAAGAGTTGATGGGCCTGTAAATAAACAGAAATCCATTACGTACATCAAACATCAGATCAGGGAATCTGAGTAGTCGTGAAAACAGATGCAGCAAAAATACACAATCTGAAGAGCAATTTAAGCCACCTCTTTCTGCAGTTTAACTGATAAAATCTCTGATTTTGTCCCAACCTCTGAAAATGCCTTTCCAAGAGTATCTCCCTCACAAGCGCCAAGAAGCTTGGCTGCCTTCCCAAAATCTGACAGAGATTGTCCCAATTCTGGAGAAGAAATGAAATCCATGAGAGGACAAGGATTCATCTAAGAAGCATATAGAATGATAGAAATGTGTTATGAGATAAAATAACTTCAACAACAGGTCAACTCTTATTACCTCTATGCCTCTTCACAAGGCGATATGCATGCTTCTGAGCTTCAGCTAAATGGTTTTCAAGCTCAAAAATGTAATGTTTCATCTTTTCATATTCAGGATTTGATTCCTCAACAGGTTTTTCTTTCCCAAGGACAACATCTGTCACTTTAGATTGCACATCCTGCAACATATTTAGAACATTATTTTGACAGATCTCATACAACTAGATGCATTCATAAGAGAGCCCCTGCGGGAAACTTTAATATAAATTAGGAATGAGGAAAGCTTTCTGCTAAATTCGCTTTAAGGCAGGGGAACAATTCTCCAATCAAATGTTAATAATCAAATCTGCCACCTCACAACAGATGTTCTACGGAAATAAATGTTTAATCAAATCATAATGGCATATTTTAAATGTGTAGCATTGCCTTGTTTATCCCAGAAAAGGTTGCAATGATACAAACCAATAAAGTAGGACAGTGTTGAGGTTTACAATTAGACCAGGCTATTCAAATGTCATAGTGAAACAACCTGATGACAAACTGACCGCATAAATAGATATGCAAAATTATGCATAAATTTCTAGCATGCATCATTTCAGCATTTAAGCAGCTAGCTTATTTATGAAAAGAACAGCTATCATATTCTATTGTATATAACTGATGTGGTTAGTACTTGTAAACACCACATTCGCACCTTGAAAATTTGCATCAAATCAGCAGGTTTCTTCTTAAAGATGCCAGTATCTTGGGACCTTAGTCTCTCCATTGTCTGAGAATGAGATGATAGCTAAACATCAATTAAGCACAGTTCGTCCAAAAAAAAAAAAAATTAAGCACAGGATAATGCATGAAAACCATTGTGTATATAGCACTTGATTATTAGGCCTGTGAACTTTCTTCAAATAATAAAGTTTCTCAAACAAGTTTCCTAGTTCACCAGTTCATGTTGAAGGTGGCACTTCTGCTGCTCACTCATGAAGCATGGGAGTAAACTTCTAAATTGAATTCTACATAAAACACTGCAGTAATTGTACCAAAAGATATGAAAAGTTGGCAGTTGCAGGCAGTGGTTTATGTAACCATCAATGCTGTTGGCATTAATGCAGACCCAGAATTCAAAAAGATGAAACAGGAAATTCAATGACTAATATATTGTCTGACAGTTACGTCAAAACTACCATGGTCGTTTATCGAATCATCTACTCCGATGGTCAACAGATAGGAATGTTGAAGGAACAACTTCTATGCAGTAAAACTTGGGACATGAAATCATATTTGAAACTACTTCTTACCTTGTTTTTGATGTTCTATTTTTTCATTAGTAAATAAAATCCAGTTCACTAACTGTGTTATCAAATCAGGAAAGGACTCTATTGTACGCCATATACCAATCTAGTCCTATTTACAATTATCACTATTTTCCTTCCTATAAGGGACGTATTCTTATTTTGTCACTTCTAGACTTTCCATCAAAGACAAATATTAGATTTTTTTTTTCTAAATGGATAAAGATGTAGAGGCATTGTAAGAAAGTAAATTCACCAAGTTCAACATTGGCTTAGCTTATAGTCACAATTCCAACATAGCAATGTCTAAGAGCATCACTGCCAAGCGTGGAAAGTCCTTAAGAAAGGATCCTGTTAACCTTTCCGACAGCGGATAAAAATACTGAACAATAACCAAACCATGAAAATTAAAAACATTACCTCTTCATCTGCCTGCAAAAAAGTCTTCAGATCCTCACTTTGTTGAAGATCCTGGTGTGAAGCTACACGATTAACAAATACATCCAGTGCTTGACGCCTCATCTCAATAAACTCAGCACTGAAACGGAATTTCTCTGAAGTAGAGAGGATGAAAAGATTTTATACTATCTTAAAATTGAAAGAGCCGGAGACATAACCTCGCACATAATGATATCTCACTGCTGACTGAAAAATATTTTGAAAGTTGAGGGAAATCGTTTCACAAGACTTAATTCACATTTGGTTATGTCTTCTTCTGATTTAATGAACATAAAACCAATCCAAACACTACAGAATGATACTAGTTTTCAAGAGTCAGCATTCATCACTCAGAGGCATGATCAGTTGCTCAAGCACGCTGACAAATCTTAATATCTGAAGCAACAGTATAGGCAGACATCATAGTAAGACGAGTAGTAACTTCAGAATAATTTCAATCATATGGACATAAGATACTCCGGTTTGAGAAAGAAGTTGTGCCCTCCCTCTGCTTTGAACCCATATGATCCCTTTCCACAATAATCAAACTTTATCCATTGAAACCAGACCCAAAAAGTGCCCATCGACAAGCGTATTCTTAACAACAACTAAACTGATCTCTAACAACATCACAAAATCAAAACTAGCTCAGCAGTTACATTCACATGCAGTTATTTACTCCATTCAGAAACTATAAGAATGGTGTACAGTTAATGGTTCAATAAAAGTAAAAACAAACAGTGACGAAATAAAGTTGAAGTATTGCCATTTGGTAGATTGTCACACCTACAGTACTCTTCTCTGGAAGAGGAGGAACGAAAATTCCCTTGTATCTCTCGAAAAGCCGATCCCGCAACCACACGAAATCGCTATATCGCCGAATCACAATCTTATCCGTACCTTGATACTCCGGAAAATTTGACTGCAAAAAAGGGTCATTTTTGCACAAATTATCTCAACAACTACACTCGCCAGGTTATAAGTTGAAATCATGGACAAAATCAAATGAACGCTAAAACCCTAACACCCAATGTCAGATGAAGAACAAAGACCTTGGTGATGACTCGGTAGGAAATATAAGCCTGTACGCCATTTCCCAATTTCACAGGATCGGTCACCGAAACCGACAGGTACGACGGCGAAGAAGGAGATCTAGAGCTCTGCAACGGCCCCGAGGAACTTCTCTGCTGTTGAATTTGACGAATAACCAAAAAAAAAAGAAACATGAGCAGAAATCAGTGGCTAAAATGTAATATAAGCATTGAATTGTATTAAGAAGCAAGAACTTTTTTGAACCGGAGAGGAGGAGGTGATGGTGGTCGTGGCAGACAAGTAATTTACCGTAGTAATCATGGTCAAAGGAATAAGAAATCTGTGTGTGCTGTTCAGGGTAAAGGGAGCACAGAGGTTTTAACAGATAAATGTCGGCTAATATGCGCCTATGGGCTGCGCAGTGACCGCCGAGAAAATGTTACAGATAGAAGAGATTTTGAAGAGCAGCGGCGCGTGGAAGTGTCGTGAAGGGAGGTGTATTGATGACTTTGACTTGTAAACAAAATTAATTGATGGGAATAAGTGATTTATATTTAACTGTACGGAGTTTACATGGCTTTGAAGCATTAGCACGATCTTGACGTTAGATGATAAGTCCGATGACAACTTGAGATCACGTATTATACTTTAAATGTAATCGTTTCTTTTTTGTCTTCCAAATACTGCTTAGAGTTATAATTCTATGGAATTTGCATAATCGGAAACATTAGCATGTCTGCGACATGTACATGTTTTAAAATATTCCTGATAACTTATAGACCATGTTTAAAAATTAAAGTTTAATTGAAAAAATATATTATTAAATATATATTAATTTATTTATTTTAGTTTATGCGAACTTATTAATTTATAAAAATTGATTGATTAATTAATAAATTAATTCATTTTAACAATATTTTAAAAATTAAACTGATTCCATAGTTAACACTTTGATTCGCCAAAATTTTTGATTCGATTTTCAACTTTCTAGTTTGATTTAGTTTAATAATTTTTCAGTTTAATTATAAACTAAAATAAATCAATTACTTTTTAGTTAACAGTCTTCTTTTTCAATTAAACTTTAATTTTTCGATAAGTCTTTTTCAATCAATTTTCAAATACTTTAATTTTTCAATCTTTCACTAGATTCATGATAACCTAATACTAACTAAACATTTTAAACTTTAAATCTTTTATTTCATAGGTTTAATTTTCGGTTCGATTTTGAAAATATTATTTTTTAATAATAAAAATTACTAAAATAAATCAACCTAAAAGTTAAATAGTTAATTTTTTATAATTTAATGATCAAATCGTTGAATTTTTTAATTATTAATTATAAGTATGCCATCCAATGGTGGCAGGTTTAAGACTTGGCCTGCTAGCTCATTATGAAAGATCTTAAGATCGGCCATAAATAAATTAGATATTATTTTATAATTTAAAATTTGGATTGGAGATATAAGAGGATAAATTTAATGTTCATAGTTTGAATCATTATTAAATGTATATATAATGAATAAGAATTAATAACATAAAATATAACTTAAGAATAATATTTTAATGAAATCAAAATGTGGAAATATAAAATTAACTAATAATAAATTTAATAATTAAATTTAAACTTAAACTTAATATAAACAAATTTAAATATTAACATCTAGTAAGCTTGTGTTTTTGAATATCCTTTTGTAAAACATTTATGGATCAATTTATTTAAACATACCTGAATCCATGATAGTTTTTGTAAAGTTTGATTTATTCCCTTTCTTCTTCTATTCTTCTTCAATGTGATTCTTCAAATGGTACAGATACACTTTGATAAGTTTCTAAAACTTATTTATGTTTTCACCAACCATCATGTTGGTTCATTTTAAAATAGAAAGGAAAAATGGTGGATCTTTAACCCATTTGAGATCTATTATTTAATACCCAATAACCATTTTCTTGGGTTCTTTTATATGGGACTAAAACTATAAGTCACATGGGCTATTAAATATTCTAACATTGTCCCACTTGGCCCATGTTACGATTTGGTGATTCAACAATAAAACTTTAAGTACACACAATACATGGAATCAATCAAGTCATCTTTAATTGAATTAAGATGATGGGATCATGGCGGTTAAAAGTTATACAACATGATTCATTCCATGTATCACATAATTAACTCAACTCATAAAATTTTAAGTGGGCAATTATGTAATTATTATCTCACAAATAATAATTATTGTATACAACATAATATGGATAAAAAGTAAGTGAACAAAAATCATATGATTGTAATCGAATTCACAAGTGTCATAACAATTTGAGCAAAACACTTATATGTATATATACATGTCAGAACACTATGCTAACAAGGACTTATCTATAAGGCCCATCCATTCAACATGACCAATAAATGTTTTGGGCGGTAAGCCTTTAGTTAACAGATTTGCTATCATGAGATCGGTACCAATATGCTCAATTGACACTTTATGTTTTTGTACTTCTTCTTTCACAAACAAATACTTTAAATCCATGTGTTTCGCACCCTTTGAATATTTGTCATTCTTAGAGAAGAAAATGACTGCAGGATTATCACAATAAATTCTTAACGGTCTAATAATACTGTCGACAATACCAAGACCTAAGATAAAGTTCCGCAACCACAATCCATAAACCGTGGCCTCAAAGCAAGCCACAAATTCAGCCTCCGTAGTGAAAGTAGCAATGATGGAATGCTTTCCACTTTTCGACGAAACTGCTCCTCCAGCTAATAGGAGCATATAACCGAATGTAGATTTCCGTGCGTCTACACAATTGGCATAGTTTGAATTCGAGTAACCTATCACTTCGAGATGGGTTGATTTTTTATATGTGAGCATATAGTCCTTTGTGCCTCGTAAATATCTAAGAACTTTCTTTGCAGCTTTCTAGTGGTCTATTCCAGGATTGCTTTGATATCGGCCTGGCATTCTGACATCAAAACTGATATCTGGCCAAGTGCATATTTGAGCATACATTAAGCTCCCAACTACTGATGCATAAGGAATTGACTCCATTTCCTTACGTTCCAAATCGTTTCATGGACATTGCATTTGACTAAATTTGTTCCCTTTCTGAATTGGAACTATCCCTGTGGAGTATTTTTCCGTTTGAAATCTTTCTAATACTTTCTCGATATAACCTTTCTGAGACAATCCTAACAATTCTTGTGATCTATCACGGAATAATTTTATTCCTATCACATATGATGCCTCACCTATATCTTTCATTTTGAAATTATTAGAAAGAAAATTCTTTATATCATGTAACAAAACCATATTATTATCAGTAAGAAGGATATCATCAACATATAGGACTAATATAATGAACTTATTCCCACTAACCTTCATATAGATACACCGATCAATAGTGTTCTCTACAAAATCGTAAGACGTAATGATATCATTAAACTTAAGATACCATTTTCGGGAAGTTTGCTTCAGTCCATATATTGACAGCTTCAATTTACATAATAATCGTTCCTTTCCTAGATCATGAAACCTTCCGTTTGATCCATATAAACTTCTTTTTCCAAGTCACCATTTAAAAAAGCGGTCTTTACATCAATTTGGTGAAGCTATAAATCATAATGAGCCACTAGGATCATAACAATTCTTAAAGAGTCCTTCTTTGAAACTGGAGAAAAGGTCTCTTTGTAGTCAATACCATCCTTTTGAGTGTAAACTTTGGCAACAAGTCTGGCTTTATACCTTTCAATGTTGCCTTGTGAGTCACGTTTAGTCTTAAAGACCCATTTACAACCCACTTGCTTTGCACCTTCTAGCAACTTAACTAATTCCCAGACATTGTTGTCATCCATTGATTTCAACTCTTCTTTCATAGCATTGAACCATTTTTCAAAATTGCTACATTCTCTGGCTTGTTTGAACGAGACTGGATCCTAATCAATGCTCAAGTCACATTCATGTTCAAATGAGTAAACTTCATAGTCACTCGAAATAGCTGGTCTTCTCTGCCTTACGGATCTTCGTAATGCTACTTCTTGTGGCATCACTTGATCATTTGTAACTTGAACATCATTAACTGGTTCTTCATTAATATGTTCAATTTATGAAATTGGAACATTAATTTGTTGTTCTGGTATATTCCTTATCTGTGATGCAACAAGAGGAATAATAACCAGTGGGATCACATTTGATGTAGTAGATTCTACTTGACTTGGAGTAGTTTCTGCTTGACTCTCGTGAATATCCACTTTTCGCAGTTCTCCACTCCCACTGATTGGGCCATTCTTAAAGAACCGAGCGTTACCAGAATCAACTATTCTCGTACTATGATTAGGACAATAAAATCTATGCCTCTTCGATTTTTTGGGATAGCCGATGAAATAACCACTAACGGTTCTTGCATCAAGCTTCTTTTCATGTGGATTATACAACCTTGCTTCTGCCAGACAACCCCAAATGTGAAGGTGTTGTAAACTAGGTTTCCTTCCTGTCCATAATTCATAAGGTATCTTAGGAACTGCCTTACTAAGAATCCTATTAAGCAGATACGCAACAGTCTTTAATGCATGCATCCACAATGATGAAGGTACAATATTATAACTTAACATACTCCTAACCATATCCATAAGAGTACGATTTCACCTTTCGCCTACACCATTTTGTTGCGGTGTATCAGGTATTGTGTATTGCGCACATATGCCTCAACTTGCAAGAAAATTTGCAAATGGACCTAGACATTGTCCACTTTCATCAAATTTTTCATAATATTCACTACCTCTATCAGACCTCGCTATCTTTACTTTTCTATTTAACTGCCTTTCTATCTCATTAACGAACACCTCTAGGATGTCCACAAACTGAGACTTCTTATGTAGGAGATAAATATAACCGTATCGTGAAAAGTCATCAATAAAGGTAATGAAATATTTTTTGCTGCCCCAAGAAGGAACGCCTAAAGAACCACAGATGTCAGTGTGTATTAATTTAAGTAATTCACTACTTCTTGTGGCTGGATTCCCTGATATATGTTTGGTTTGCTTACCTTTAATGTAATCCACACATATATCCCAGCCAGCAAAATCCAATTGAGGTAATATTTCATTTTTCACTAACTTCTGTACCCTTTCCTTGGATATATGATTTAATTTTTTATGCCACAAAAAAGCAGAACATTTATTATATGCACTACATTTATTTCCTATAATATGGTTAACATGAAACAGAGATTCAACAAAATCAACATCAATATTGAAACGATATAAACAATCAATTAAAGTACCAGAACCATAATAGTACTTGTGTTTGTATAAAGAAAACACACGGTTTCCAATCTTAAAGTTAAAACCATCATCATCCAATTTTGCAATAGAAACTAAATTCCTAGCACAGTTAGGAACATAAAGACAATTTTTTAGATCCAGGTGACACCTAGTGTCAAAGATCAATCTGTACATTCCAATGCCTTCTATTTGTGCCTTCATTCTGTTCTTCATATACAAAAATTTTTCAGTTCCGTTTATGGTCTGGATTGAAAAGAATCCCTGTTTAACATGTGACACATGAGTAGTTGCACCAGAATCTAACCACTAGGTGTTATTAAGCACTTCAATAAGATTTGATTAAAAACATACTGAAACATAGTATGTACCTTTCTTTTCAAACCAAGCCTTTCTTTTAGGGCAATCCTTCTTGAAGTGACTAGACTTTTTACAGAAGTGACACCTCTTATCCTTATGGATTCGACCCTCATTAACTTTGCTGAGAGCTTTGTCCTTATTTTTGCCTTTCTTTCATGGTTTATTCTTACTGCTACTATCTCCTTGATGAAACATGAGATGAATGAAGTGTTCCTTCATTTTCTTCAATCTCCCTTCCTCCTGAACCAACATGAACTTAATTTCTTGAAGGTTCCGTTTTCCCTTAATGGTGTTATAATTCACCTGAAACTGGACAAACTCAAAAGGAAGTGAGTTGATAATAAACTGTACAAGTAAAGACTCACTTACATCCATACCTATGGATTTCAGCTTTGCAGCTAGATTTGACATATGTGTTACATGTTCATGAATAGATTGTGACCAATTAAACTTTTTGGTCATCAGCTCACTCATTAAAGTCCCTACTATGGACTTGTCAGCTATACTAGATTAGGAGTATTATTTAAGCTTCAACATGAACTCCTTTGCATTGTCCGTTTTAGGCATTGACGACTTTACATTTTATGCGATCATCATTCGCATCAAATTCAAGCTTAGCCTGTTAGACCATTCCTAAGACTCATAATAAGACTTGTTAGCTTTAGAACTAGTCTCAGTTATGGAAGTGGGCCTTGTCTCTGAAACTATGGCCAAGTCCAAATCTATTACACCCAGTTGGAACTGGATTTGTTCGGACCAATCAGCATAGTTCAGACCATTGAACTTGATTAGCCCATTTCCTAAAGCAAACAAATTAGTAGATGCTGCAAACACAACATATAGCTCATATATTAATGCTTTGAGTAAACCTAAATGGATTCAAACTAACTAATTTACTTTGATTATGCATTTAAATTCTCCTTTGGGTGAAATTTAAATACATAGTTATAACCTATTATGATGCATATTTATAATTCACTATAATAGACTATCAATCATATTCTAGTCAACGTGCATGTTATCTTTGGATATACAATCATATTAACCAAATATGTTGATAAAGTCCCTTTAATGTCATTAATTATAAGCAATGGTCCACCTTTAAGTGACCTCCTAGTGTTATAGTTAATAATCTCAATTGTTCAGTTCAACCTTTATGTCATTTTAGCATCATATTATAATGAGCAATTTAAACATTCACAATTAAATGATTAATATTTTCAAGCTAGGCTACTTTGGTGACTAACAAGTTGTATCCAAGCAATAAACATTTAATTAGACAATTATCATACATGACAAATTTTAATTTAGTTAGTTTAGTCACTTTGGTGACAAACAAACTATTCTAAATTACTATAATGTCATGTAGCACATTCAACATATAATAAGAAAATGTAATTCCAAGTATGGCATAATATAAATGGTCAAAGTATCAATTAAAAAATAATATGACACAAAATTATATTATGCATAGCAAACATATCCGTAACTTTTATGCATATAAATCTTAATTAATTAATTTAATTATTAATTAATTAATGAATTATGAGTTATGACCAATGTTATGAATATCGTACCGGGCTCGGTACCGGATTGAGCTCTAGAACGGAATGGTACCGGTATCGGTCGGTACCGGGTACCGTTTCGGAATATTTTTTAAATTTATAAAATAGTCCCTAAAATTTTAAAAAATTGCAAAATAGTCCATATTGATATATTATACAGTTGTACTGTATACTTTACTAGTTTACTGTTTACATCAACCATGCTTTCAAAAATCTTAATAATAAATAATAATGTTACAATTTAGATCTCTATTTTATTTTTTTTCCTAATTTGGAATAAGGAAATCATGAACTAATCAATTTTTTTGTCTAATTTTTAATTTTCATTATCGATTTACTTTAATAATCTTTGTTGTTAAAAATTGATAAATTTATTAATTAATCAGTTGATTTCCGCAAACTAATTAATTTTTATAAACTAATTAATTTTCATTTATTAGTTTAATTAAAATTTAAAATAAGAATTTTTCAATCATATTTTAAATTCTTCAATTTTATTTAATCTTTAACCAGATTCAGAACGATCTAACACTGGTTAAATCTTTAAATTTTTGTCTTATTGGTTTAACTTTCGGTTCAATTTTTAAAACATTCTTACAACAAAATAAAACACGACCCAATTTCTTACATATTATTTAATGCCAATGAGATATGTTTTTCTAGGAAAAATTCAGCATGAAGAAATTTATTTTA
>JAOSBM010000005.1:32916352-32936967 GCA_027568955.1 Erythroxylum tenue | reverse complement strand
CAGAGGGGGGAGCTTTCTCATGTCTCTTAGTTGGATCTAGATCAGAGGCAGTTTCTCCTTATGAGGAAGTTGTGAAGCCCCTTTTATGAGAATTGATATCTCCTTAAATATTGTTAAATGTTAAAGCTAAGAATCCATAAACACCCATTTATTTTTTCAAGCTTTCTTTCCTTTTGGCAACTTCACTAGCTCAAAAGTTTTATTCTCATGCAAGGACTTCATCTCATCTTGCATGGCTTTAACCATTTCATTTTATGTTCATCTATCATAGCCCCTTGAAAATTCTCAGGTTCTCCCCTATGATTAAGTAACACTTACTGATCACTGGAGTATCTAGTAGACATTTGTCTTACTCACGTTGATCTCCTAATTAGAACCTAAGCAGTCTCTAATGCTGGTGGTTAAGAATGTCAATAGGTTGGGCAGGGCCGAGCTAGGATCTAGGTGGCCCATAGCCTGACGAGTCAGGATAGGTCAACCCGTGCTAACTCAACCCACCTTATATTTTTTAAAGAAAAAATGTCAAAATCGAATTCGTTTTTGACAAAAATGACATCATTTTTGAAGTAACAATCGAGCCACGGCTGGGCTAGAATGGCATGTGCTTGGCCTGACCTTAACCAGTGGCCCAATCAACTCGGGCCAAAATCAGGCTGGGCCGGGCCAAAAGTAACATCCCTACTGGTGGTTGATTATGAACATCATCATCATCAAAATCTTCATCTGATTGATTTTGAATGTGAGCATCATCATCAGCTACGTTCGACTGACAATTTTCAACTTCATCTTCAAATTATCTTGGCACCATTTTTTGAGGAATTAACTCTAAGTCCACCGATTCACCATCATTTCTTAGAACATCCTTTTTCACTTTACCAAGATCTTCAATGGTTTGATCTTTGAAAAATATAGCATCACGACTCCGAATCAGCTTCTTCTGGACTGGATCATAAAACCGATAGCTAAATTGATCTTCTCCATAACTAATAAACATACACTGGCAAGTCTTAACATCAAGCTTGGATCTCTCATCTTTAAGGATATGGACATAAGCTTTGCAACCGAATACATTTAAATCATTATAGGAAACGTCATTTCCTAACCGTACTTTCTTCGAAACATCTGACTGTAAAAGGATGCAGTATGAGCGATTTAATACATGTACTGCTATGAATAAAGCCTCACCCCAAAATATCTTAGGCAACTTTGCATATAAGAGTAGGCATCTAGCTTTCTCCATCAAGGTCATATTCATCCTCTGAGCTAAACTATTCAACTGCAGTGTCTTAGGAGGAGTAGTCTAATGTCGAATACCATACTCTTTGCAATAAACGTCAAATGGTCTAGTGTATTCTCCACCATTGTTTGTTTGATTGCATTTCAACTTCTTCCCAATTTGTCTTTCAACTGAGACATGAAATTGCTTGAAAATATCTAGCACTTGATCTTTATTCTTCAAGGTGTATACCTATGTCTTCCTATAATGGTCATCAATGAAAGTTAGAAAGTATTGAGGACCGCTTGGAGACTTTAGCATTGGCCCACATAGATCTGAATGTACCAAATCCAACACATTCTTCATTCTAGAAGGAGGGGAACTTTTAAAAGCGACTCTATTTTGCTTTCTTGTTAGACAATCAACACACTTCTTTAAATGCCCCTGGTCAATTCCAAATAATGCATTCTTTTTCACCAACCGAGTCATCCCCTTCTCGCTCATATGACCAAGTCTCATGTGCCACAATTCAATTGCATCATCTTTCTCCACTAGATTCATACACATCATTGAAGGCCTTTGCCTGCATCATGTACAACTTTAAGCACTTTTTACCTCTGGCAATTACCAAGGAGTCTTTAGTAAGTTTCCATTGCTGCAAAAACTTTCGTCATTAAGTATGCCAACAGAGATCAGATTTAGGCGAAGATCAGGAACATGTTTGACACCTTTTATAGGCAATTCCATGTCATTTTCTGTCTCTAAGTAAATATCACCTTTTAAAGTGATTTTGACCAAACTGTTATTTCCCATTTTAACGACACCAAAATCTCCTTGTGTATATGGTGATAAAAGTTCTTTATGTGATATGACATGAATAGTGGCACCATTGTCACCTATCCAGTTGAATTTGTAAGATGCACTATTCACATCACTATCATATGAAACGATGTGAAAGTCATCAATGATGGTAGCCATCGATGCGTGTTCATCATCACTGTTATCATCTTTCTTGACGTTTTTGCCTTTGTTATTTTTTTCTTTGAACTTTCGACAAAATCTTTTGATACAACCCTTCCTCTTACAATGACGACACTCAACGTTTGCATATTTATTTAATCTTTTTCTGCTCTTATCTCTGAAATTTGAACCTCTAGATTTGCTCCTCCCGCTGAAACCTGTGACCAAAACTTCTGACTATGTTGAAGAGGTCGAATGCTGTGATCTCCGTCTCATCGCTTCATTCATAATTTCACTTTTTACAAATTCTATGTTAACAACACCGTCAATTGTAGATTTCATAATTGAAATCTTTACAGTCTCCCAAGACTTTGGCAGGGTGGTAAGCAAGAAAAAGGCAAGCACTTCATCATCAAAGTTTATGCTCATTCCTAATAATTGATCAATGATCCTCTAAAATTCATTAAAGTGGTCTTCCACAGAAGTATCTTCTCAATAATTATCTGCACTAATTTAGTCATGTAAAATAATTTATTGTTATTGGCTTTTGAGGTATACAACTCCTCGAGCTTCTTCTGCAATGTCCGTGTGTAAGTCTCGTTACAGATATGGTTATACACATTATGTTCAACAAATTGCCGAATAAAACTGCATACCTACTTATGCTCAAATGCCAACTCCTCGTTGAATTTTTGTTCGAGTTTTGCTGTGGTAAATACCAGTAAATGCATTTTATGACGAATAGAAAATCTTTCATCTTGTTCTTCTATATGTGGTAGTTGGAGCCATTTAGGCTAATCATCTTACTTATTTTTGTCTTGATCTTCAATGAAAAATCCTTTGATACATAATCGAACTTGACTTTGATACCATTTGTTGGAAAAAATTTATGAATTATATCCCAAGGTAAAGTAAGCAAGGAAATGAAACATAAAAATTTAACGTAATTCACCCTTTAATTTGGGTAAATTCACTAGCCAAACTTCAAATAAATCTCCCAATAATAAAAATAGTAAGTACAAAGACTAAAAAATACATAACAAAATGGTAGCACTCACACAGTAAGTTGTTTCTTAAATTATCCCTAAAATAATATTCTCACTATTTTATCACTCACCCTTTTTAAGAAAATATTTCCTGAAAATATCACAAATATCACTCTCTTTTTAGAATACAAAATGGCTCCTTAAAAAGCCTCTTACAAACTCACCACAAATCCCACTATATCATGCATGTTAAATGAAAGATGATCTTTTATAAACCCTCCGCCAATTTAAAAGCTTGTGCTGCAAGCTAGGAGTCAGCTTACGTTGGCAAGCAGCCTTCCTATTCTTTTTTTTAAAAAATAATTTAAATACAATCTAAGTGGTGTGGTACCCACGAGCCTTACAAGTTATTCATGGGATATGCTTTTATAACTAATCGACAATTACTTTTATCTACGATAAAATCTTACAAAAATATTATAAAGAATATTTGCGTTAAGCATTTAAGTTATCACGTAACCTCTGAGATCTACTACACCAGTACTCTAATATTTTTTTATTTATATTTATATTTTCATTCAGTATTAATTTAATTTCTGAAATGATTATACCGAGATACGAGACTCTCTAACCTTTATTTCTATTTTGCAGCGAAACATCAAAGCTATTGGTGAGGAAAAGAAAACGAATTACATAAGCTCAATCTTACTTATCGTGACCAACGTATTAGTTTTAATAAATTGCTTACTCTTATTTTATGATTAATCATTAAGCACAACAAAATTATCTTATACTATTGAAATTATAAATTATAGAATATTAGAGAAAGTATTACTTTAAGCTTTAACATTTTGATTATTTCTAAATTTTGGTATATAAAATAGTTAGTTAATTATGGGAAGAAAATTTGGATAGAGCTACAAAGTACATTTTTATTTATAGCTAAAATTTTGCTTTCCCATATAATTAAGAATGAATAAATTAAATTACTTTTATGGATAAACTTCAATATATTGAAGATTTTGGAGATCTAAAATCGGATTTCCTTGCGGCATTGGAGATAATCCTCAAAGGGGCGGTGTGAAACGAAAAGGTCGAATTACAGATAAGAAGTGGCTTGGGCTTGGGGGTTTGGAACTGGAATTCCATTCCTTTTGTCACGTGGGACCCACCAAACGTCCCAATCAGCGACGACTCGATTAGGTTTGCAAATTGCAACTGAACGCCGCTTCGCCACATCACCTTTTTGCTTCTTATTCTTTTCCTTTTCAATGCTCGTAACTGTATAATTTTCTGTTTGCTCCTCTTCTAACTAACATGATAAGAAGTTGGGGTTCAAAACATAACTTTCATAAGATCGATGACAATATTAGCTTTATAAGTTTCATTGTTCAACCCAATCTTGACAATTTCTTTAATAACGAAAAGTTGCATATTAAATAAAATTTCAATTATTTAAAAAATTATAAAAATTTGAATAGGTTTAAAAGTATAAGACAAGCTTAAAAGGATAAGTCAATATGTTAAGGATAAGATTAAGATTATTGGTTTAAAATATTAAACTAGTATTAAAATTTTATAACAATCGGATAAAATTTAAGAATTTAAAATATTATTAAAGAAAATTTTTATTTATCTATTAAAATTTAAATTTAAATTAAAAAGGACCATTAAATGAAATTAATTAATTTAATATAATTAATAAAAATTGAATAATTATTTAATAAACTATTCAATTTTTAATAACAAAAAATTATTAAACCAAATAAAAATTTGATCAGTTCATTCCATTTTTATCTACGTTGCTTTACATTGCACTTCTCTTTTGACAGCATCGTATGCAGAACGTAATTGATAAATTCTAGCTGTTAGAGGACTTAAATATTAAAAAAAAAACAGAGAAAATATAATAACTCAAATTAATTTTACAGTGTAAACATATGCAAGATAGGACCAATGATGCAATAACATATTATTTATACAAAGGCATACGCATCAAAGAAATCATATGTAGATGCTCCAATTTACCAAATGGACCCCACCTTACGCCACCGCTTCCTCGCAGTACCGTCCTCTTCCTCAGCCGTCCCCTCCGCCGCCGGAGAGGACAACGGCGACGAACTCAACGAAGATGATATTCTCTGGACCAACGACGTCTCCTTCCAAACTGCCGCATCTTCTTCCTCCACCACCGCCATCGCCGCCAACACCACCAATAACCTAACGCGCCGCTCTTCTTTCCCTAAAAACTCCGGGATTCTCGCGGCGTTGCCGGAGTCCAATCTCCACTCGGTACTATACCGCAAGCCGCTGCTGCCGTCGCTGTCGAAAGCGATTCCAGCGATACCAAAATCGCCGCAGAGCGAGAGGGAGTACATGTCGCAGTCGATGCCGGTGGGAAGGAAGCTGAACCAATCGGCGCCGATGAACGTACCGCTGCTCTCGATCGCTGTCGCGAAGCAGAGGAACAGTAAATTCAGGGAGGATTACGACGACGACGGAGACGGCGATGATGGGATGCTGCCGCCGCATGAACTTGTGGCGCGAGGATCGCGACTTTCACCAAAGACGACGTTTTCGGTTCTGGAAGGTGCTGGAAGGACGCTGAAAGGTAGGGATCTGAGACAGGTTAGGAACGCCGTGTGGCGTCAAACTGGATTTCTCGACTAGTGGTTTTTGTTTCAATTTTGCTTTTTCATATATTTGTTGGAGATATTGATTTTTGGTTTTAAGTTGAAAATTAGAGTTGATGGTATATAAAGATTCTTGCAAGATTAAACATCTATTTGTTACCCGCAATCAAGGCTTTTTTTCTCAATTTTTTCTGTCAGTTGATTGAATGTTGGTATTTATGGCTTTGATTTGGGGTCTGATTTCTCGAGATTGTGATTTGCGTTTATGTGGAACGATCTTGGACACAAAGCTTTGATCTTCCCTGCATTTTCTGCTCGTCTCTTTGCTAATAAGGAAAGCCGTATACTTGTTTGATAATTTTCCAAAAAGGGAAAAGTAACAGAATTTGAATGCCTTCTGTTCTGTCCTTGATGTGGCACTGGTATGATATAAATTGACGTTGCGCACAATGTTGGACCTTGGTCTTATGGTAATGTTATTGTTTGATGTGCTAACTCGGAGCATGTTTAATTAAAGGCAAACTCGGTAGCAGCTCGTGGGAAACAGAAGATCTGTCCCTTTTCTTGGGACCAGATAACCTGTTTTCTACCATTTTATATTTTATGAAAATTTATTCATTCATTTTCCTACTCTCACCTATCGGGTGTCACCTTCTCCGATTAAAGGATTTGTCGGGAATCCACCTTCCTGGACTAGTTGTGTAATCGCTCTGTTCGTTTCCTTTTATATAAAAAAAAAATCATTCAATAAAAAGACTCACAAAAATGGGTCGGAAACAAAGAGAACACAATTGTGGGGAACAAAAGATTTGTTCCTTTTTCTTAAGACCAGATCACTTGTTTCGTTACTTTGTGTTTATTCTGCTTAATGAAAATCCATCTAGTTAATAAATAAAACCTACAAAAATTGAACGGACAGGATAGTTCGGGTCATCTGTCCCTTTTCTTGGGACGATAACCTGTTTTCTACCATTTTATGTTTTATGAAAATTTATTCATTCATTTTCCTACTCTCACCTATCGGGTGTCACCTTCTCCGATTAAAGGATTTGTCGGGAATCCACCTTCCTGGACTAGTTGTGTAATCGCTCTGTTCGTTTCCTTTTATATAAAAAAAAAATCATTCAATAAAAAGACTCACAAAAATGGGTCGGAAACAAAGAGAACACAATTGTGGGGAACAAAAGATTTGTTCCTTTTTCTTAAGACCAGATCACTTGTTTCGTTACTTTGTGTTTATTCTGTTTAATGAAAATCCATCTAGTTAATAAATAAAACCTACAAAAATTGAACGGACAGGATGGTTCGGAACAGAGGGAACATAGTTGGGGGGAACAGAAGATCTATTCCCTTTTCTTAGGACCATATCATCTGTTCTATTATTCTGTGCCTATTTTGTTTAATAAAAGTCCATCAATTTAATAAGTGAAACTTACAAAAATTGAACGAACATGACTCGAAAACAGAGGGAATAGAATTGTGGTGAATAAAAGATTTGTTCCTTTTTGTTAGGATTGAATCACATGTTTTATTATTTTGTACCTATTTTATTTTATAAAAATTCATATATTTAATAATTAAGACCCATAAAAATTGAACAGACAGAACGACTCTGAATCAGAGAGAATAGAGTTGTGAGAACAAAAGATCTGGTCTCTTTTATTAGGACTGGATCATCAGTTCTATTATTCTTGTTCCTATTCTACTTCATAAAAATTCGTCAATTCAATAAATAAGACCTGTAATAATTAAACGTACAGGATAACTCATGAAGAGAGTTGTGGAACAGAACTTCCATCACGCAATTCCGGCCGATCGCCTTACGCTCGGTCCTTTACAAAGCCATTACGAAGATAATTGTTAATCGGCTTAAACCTCACCTTAACGCTTTGGTTGCCCCGACCCAATGTAGCTTTGTGCCAGGTCGACTGATAACGGACAATATCATTCTCACGCAGGAAGTTATCCACACCATGAAACGCAAAAATGGCCGCACTAGGTTTATGGCGTTAAAGGTGGATCTAGAAAAGGCGTACGATCGGCTCTCTTGGGAGTTCCTTCACAATACTCTCATCGACGTGGGCCTCCCGACTTCGCTGATCAGTCTCATCATGAAGTGTGTCACCAGTGTTTCTCTCCAAGTTCAATGGAATGGCGAGCTTAGTGAAGCGTTCACCATCTCTCGGGGTATCCGTCAGGGTGACCCCTTCTCTCCTTACCTTTTTGTGCTGTGTATGGAGCGCTTAGGTCATGCTATATCGCGCGCGGTTTCCTCCGGTCGCTGGACCCCAATCCGGCTTAGCCGCCAGGGCCCTCCCCTCTTCTACTTATTCTTTGCCGATGATCTTATCCTCTTTTCCGAAGCCTCTCTCGATCAGGTGCATGTCATCAAGGACATCCTTCAAGCTTTCGGTGCGGCCTCTGGCCAACGCGTCAACCAAGCAAAATCCTGCTGCTTCTTCTCTAAAAATGTTCCGTCTCAGCTAGCCCACAGTCTCAGCAGCAGACTCGGGTTTTCGCAGACGAATGACCTTGGTTGGTACCTTAGCGTTCCCCTTCTACATGACCGGGTTACCCGTCGCACCTACCAACACATCCTTGATAAGGTTCACCACTGGCTCTCTGGCTGGTCGGCCAATCTGTTGTCCTTGGCAGCCCGCATTACGTTAGCCCAATCGGTCATTGCGGCGCTTCCTAGCTTTACCATGCAAACGGTCCGACTTCCCCGCCGCCTCTGTGACGATTTGGAGAAGCTGATGCGCCAATTCATCTAGGGCTCCTCCCATGGGGCGAAGAAAATCCACCTTGTCAACTGGGAAGCCGTCTGTAAGCCGAAAGCCTTGGGCGGCCTAGGCCTCCGGCATATTCGCGAAACCAAAGATGCTTTTCTAGCGAAGTTAGGCTGGACGATGCTTACCCAACCTAATACCTTATGGGTGCAAGTCCTTGCCGCCAAATACAACGTTGACGTCTCTAGCCTCCCGACCTCCCTCGGCGGTTCGGGTGGTTCCATGGTTTGGCGGAGTATCAAGGCCACGTGGCACCAGGTTTTGAAAGGCCTTCAATGGATGATCGGTGATGGTAGCCGAATTCGGTTCTGCCAGGACCCCTAGCTGGCAGGGATAGGCCCCCTCCATTCCCACGCTCTTACACCGATCCCCGAGTCCTTTTCTCACCTCCCGTTACATTACTATGTCGACCCCGATGGGACTTGGTTATGGACCGAGATCCACCCCTACCTCCCCCCTTCTATTTGTCGGTTGATAGCCGGTACGTTCCCTCCCAATCCCGATATCGGCCCGGACAAATTGATTTGGGGCCGCTCCGACAACGGGCAGTTTTCGGTGGCCTCTACTTATACCATGAGCATGGGCCACGATGTTACAGTCGGCCAGGATCTTTGGAAGGCCATCTGGCAGTGGTTGGGCCCCCAACGCATCCGCTCCTTCCTTTGGCTTTTGGCTCACGATCGGCTTCCCACTAACCGCCATCGTGTCCGTATCCATTGCACCTCCGATGGCGCCTGCTACCATTGTGGGCTAGCGGAATCCTCCTTGCATGTCCTGCGTGACTTTGGTAAAGCCCAGCAAGTTTGGAACTCCTTCCCCCCGCAGCTTGTCCTGGCTGATTTTTTCACTACGCCATCCCGCGACTGGCTGCTGCACAATCTCCAATCCACCTTGCGGCTTCGTGGTCATGCTTGACCGATCCTTTTTGGCAGTACTTGTTGGTTCCTCTGGCAATGGAGGAACAGGACCCTTTTTGACAATACTTTTACTTGGCCTTCATCATCTCTCACTCTTATTTTCTCTTATGCAGGTCAGCTTCAAGCCTCTACGGAGTGGTCCCCACGAGTCGGTTCTCCAGCCTCTAGCTGACGGCAGGAACAACTCATCGGATGGAGGCCGCCTCCCCCCGGGTGGATCAAGCTCAATACTGATGGTACCAACAAGAGGTCCTTGCGATCGGCCACTACCGGCGGCCTCCTGCGGGACAGTGTCGGCCAATGGCTCGGTGGTTTTGCCCAAAAGTTAGGATGGTGCTCCGCCCTGACCGTCGAGCCCTGGGGCGTCTATACGGGGCTTACTTTTGCGTGGACTCAAGGTTTTCGCTGCTTGGAGCTGGAGATTGATTCCAAATCGGCTTTTGATCTCATCTCTACCTCCGATCGTCGCTCCCGGACTCCCAACCCCATTGTTCAGAGCATTCATCTGCTTCTTACTCGAAACTGGACTGTTGTTCCTCGCCACGTTTATCGAGAGAGCAACAGGTGCGCGGACTGGATAACTAATTATGCTGGGCAGCTGGCCAACGGAGTTACTTATTTTGCTACCACACACATCGGGTGCCACACAATCCTCTCCGAGGACCTATCGGGGATCTGTTTCCCCCGTTTTGTACCTTAGTTTGTACTCGTAGTTTCCCTTTTTATACACACAAAAAAACCGTCTAGTTGGTTCGTATGCATAATAGCTTGAATAGGGATACGACTAAATGAATAGGGTTTGAGCCATGAACATAGGCATGTTATTGTTGCGCAACCCTTTCGTAATTCATACGTTTGAAATAGAAGAAAGAGCATTATGATATCTATGGGCTAGAGGTGCATCTCTTCACCCTAACATTTTCATAATGAACTTCTGTCTATGTCTATGATATTAATTTAGATCTCAAATTACTTATATGGTACGGATTGCACATCGAAACTTTAGCAGTGCTAAGATCATATCAGTAACAATTTTTGTAACCGATTTAACAGTGATAATTTTTGTTATTAAAAAGTAATTAGTTTAATCAAAATTGACGTAATCTTAAAGGTGATAACATTGAGATTTAGTTGGATAATAGCGAACTTAAACCTTTCTTAAAAGGTTACGATGGCATTTCCCTTTGGCCCATATCCACGTATAGCAAATGTATATCAGAATGGCCATTTGAAAATTACAATCAGCCACTAAAACTCAAACAATTTCTCTCTGTTCTCTCTCTAGAAGATTGACCTTTTTTCACGTTATCTGAAGTCTTTTCTGGATTGATTTCCACCGGTTAACTGTCTCGGTTGTTAACCTGGTAGCGACATGGACTCCCCTGAACATTAGGAGCAGCTAACTAAACGGGATCGTACCCGAAAGCTGGAGGATGAACCAATCTCCTTTCCAAAGCTCACCTATAGCGCAGCGGTGACTGGAGAAGCCATGGCTGCCATGCATTCCGAAGTCGACGACTGGCATGACGAGGATGATTTAGAAATCGAAGAAGGGGACATTCAACTGTCTGGGGAAGACGGAGGGAGCATCACCCTCTCTTATAACTTTAAAACTAAACTCGACAACCAATGGGCAAAGGTAGTAGTCATTAAACTGCTCGGATGCCGAATTGGCTACTGCCTTCTCAACTCGCGCCTGTAGACCATGTGGCTTCCAAA
The DNA here is from genome assembly GCA_027568955.1 of Erythroxylum tenue. Lineage (NCBI taxonomy): Eukaryota > Viridiplantae > Streptophyta > Magnoliopsida > Malpighiales > Erythroxylaceae > Erythroxylum > Erythroxylum tenue. The sequence goes on along the minus strand of JAOSBM010000005.1, from coordinate 32,925,747 downwards.
GGGGAAGATGAAAATCATTGATCTCGACAACGATTACTTCCTGGTACGATTTAAGGAAGGCAAAGACTACCTCAAAGCATTGACGCAAGGCCCCTGGATCATCTTTGGACAGGTGCTTTTGGCTCCTGTTTGGTTCAACTTTTGGAGACTCCAAAAGCATTTTTTTCCACTGCAAAAGCTATTTTCAGGAAAAAAAAATGGGTGTTTGGCTGCAAAGTTCAAAAGCACTTTTCAAGTAGAAATAGCTTTTGAAAAAGCCAAAATACAGCTTTTTCAAAAGATAAAATTTGGAGCTTTTCAGAAAAGCCCAAATTTTAGCTTTTTTGGGAAGCTAATTTCCCCCACTTACTTAAAAAATACCGTCACTTATGTAAAGAAGAAAAGCCCCAAAGACATATTCTGTTTCTTCTGTTCATCGTTCACCACGCTCCACGCTTTTGCTCAATCACTCTATCTTCTCAAGACACAGGAATTCTTCTAATGTTATTTTTATATTCTTCTCTGCGTCAAACATAGAGGAGTCTACGTTCTCCTCGTCTGCGTTTTTAACGCAGACTCCACATTGTCATCACTTTCGACGTCTGCGTTAAAAACGCAGACTCCACATTATCATCACTTCCTCACTTTTGTTACTTCTATTTAAGCTCTTGTCTGATACATCTCCGCTAATAATTTGTATATGGATGAAAGCAGTAGTAACTTGGAAAAGTATCGAGGCGTGCGACAGCAAAAATGGGGAAAATGGGTGTCTGAAATCAGGGAGCCAGTAAAAAAAAAACCAGAATTTGACTAGGGAGCTACGAGACGCCGGACATGGCAGCTGCTGCATATGACGTTGCGGCATTACACCTTCGAGGAAGAGTAGCCCACCTTAATTTCCCGGAGCTTGCAGGTAGTTTACCGAAACCGGCAAGTTAAAGTGCAGAGGACGTGCAAATAGCTGCACAAACGGTAGCGATGCGGTTTCGAAAGATGAACAAGTACTCAGAGGCATTGGTTGTGATGGTAGCAGCAGTGGCGGTGGCGGTGCAAGGGCTCTTTTCCAAGCGGAGCCAATGATTTCTTCAGATGTTGAAGATGTTGAGTTTGCTGACTGGGAAGAAACGCTTTAACTTCAACATTTTATATGGGATTACTAAATACAGACATTACTGACAATTGTTCATCACAATTATGGTCTTTGTTTACCATGCAAATCGCAATCCAACATATAAATATATCTACACTTTTACATTCCTGTTTCTTCCTCTATTAAGTTGGCCTTTTCCCTTTAATCATTTCCGCAATAATATTATTTAAAAGATAATATTTAAATAAGAAGGCGAATACTTTTTTACAAGATATTGCCTAGTATACTTTAAATATTATTTAGCATAAATAATTTTATTATAAAATAAAATATAGTTAAAATTAATAAAAGTGCTTTTTATTTTTATGTTGCCAAACAGTCTACTGTATAAAGCTTTTTTAAAAAAGATATTTTTTAATTGACAGCCAAACAACTAACTAGCTTTTAAAAAAAGCTCTTCTTAGAAAAACTCTACTAACAAAAGCTCTACTGATAAAAACTCTACTGATAAAAGCTCAACCAAACGGGTCCTTGGTCCAACGGTGGGTGTCGTCGTTCCGTCCCTCCTAAGGTCAAGTGAACCGTGTGGTGGTTTGGATACGGATCCCTGATTTATCCATCGCAAGATAACCCGCAGATTTTAACCGCTATAGGAAATCTGGTAGGAACGACCGTACGGATTGATGAAGCTACGTTGAAGTCGAACCGGGGCAAATTCGCGCGTCTGACGGTGAATGTGGACCTGAGTTCCCCTTTACGACACAGCGTGGAGATGGACGGTGAGACCCTTTGGATAGCTTATGAAGGTTTACCACAACTCTATTTTACCTGTGGGAGGATTACGCACGTCTCAGCCAACTGTCCACAACGCCCTCCCTCGCCACTAGACAGTCTCCACCCACCGGTCAGTGTAGGCCCGCCTGAATCGATGACCGCAGAACTAGTACCAGGCAGGCTAGCAGCGGACAACAGCTTCCATAGGTACAACCCTTGGATGCAGGTGTAGAGGCAAAACACTCGACCTCCTATGCAACGTTCCTCTCCAACAGGCCAACGATAATCTCCAGCAGGCCAACGTCCCTCCGTGCAACGGTCAAATACTGCTGGAAGTGATCGTGAGGTGATGCAGAATAGGGGCTCCAGGTATTCTTCATTAGCAGCTCAGGATGGTACGCCTACGGAGGGTGAAATATGTCAGGAGGGCCCACCTCCCAATAACCCATTTGGATCTGTCCAACGTTTTAAAGTGGACACAGTTTTGGGCAAAGGGAAGCAACCACAATCAGGGCCTGTTTTCAAAGCCAATTGGCCCAAAAGAACTCCAAAGAAGCCTAGGAGAGGAGCACGGACAGGCCCACTACAGATCCTTAGGGGTGAAACTTCCCACGCCCGAAAACACTCGGACAAAGGACAATCTATTGCCCCCTAGCTTCAATTACAACCCTCCCCACAAGATCAGCGTATAGCTATTGAAATTCCTTCACAGACGGAAATGGTGTGTGATACTCAAATTATCAACGTTAGCGATCCGAGTGTTGAGGAGTGCCTCCAGCCTATGGAAGGAATTGAGGATCCGGAGGAGAATTGTCTTACTAGAGAGGGCCTCATGACCACTTCTATTAGGCCTTTAGACCTAGGCACCGGGCTGGTTGTTTCGGAGAAGTTGAACCACCAGCACTCGGCTGAGGAACTCGCATTGCCAACACTAGATTTCGACATCTAGGAAGTCCTCGGAGCAGGTACAGCTAGCTTAAAGTAGATAAGAAGTTCTTTTCCATCTTGCTTTTACTTATGCCGATTATCATTTAGAATTGCCAAGGTGCAGGAGGACCTAGATTTTTAACCATCCTGCGTAATTATCTGCGTATGTATCACCTTGGTATTTTAGTTTTGTAAGAAACCCAAATTAGCGGTCCTAAGGCTAACGCCGTAGTACAAACTTTGAGCTTCAATTTCTCGTTTCGAGTTGAGACTGTAGGATTCTCAGACGGGATCTGGCTGCTCTGGAAAGCGAATTTTGATATAACAGTGGTGGTAGCTCATCATCAATTTGCTCAAACCACCATCAAATATGATTCTAGAGAATTTGAATTTACTGCTGTTTATGCTAGCCCACAAATGGCTTCTCGAAAGCTTCTTTGACCGGTCTTGAGTTGGCTCAGAAATTCTATTTGCAGGCCTTGGCTTGTAGGCGGGGATTTCAATGCCAAACTAGATCATACGAATAAACGTGGGGGGCCCGCTCCACAAGAGTGTTGAATAAATCCTTTCAAGATTGGGTGCATGAGTGTGGGCTTCATAACCTGGGTTTTATAGGATCCAAGTTTACGTGGCGACGAGGAATGACCCAAGCCAGACTGGATAGAGTTTTTGGATCTACCACCTGGTTGCGGGAGTTCCCTCATATGGCGAACCACCACTTACCCTTCATGAGATCCGATCATCATCCCATACTGGTTCATTTATGTGAACCTACTCCAAGAAACACCGGTACCCATGTTTTTAGATTCCAGAATGCTTGGCTCACACATCCTGGATTTGAGGAGGTGGTAACCGACCATTGGCTTCCTGCTAAAGAGACGATGAGCAAATCGTTACGTACATTCTCAGACCCTATTTTGCGCTGGAATAAAGAGGACTTCGATAATATCTTTTATAGGAAAGAACGAGTAGTCGTGCGTCTGGCGGGCATTCAAAGGGCATTGGCAGTTAACACCACGGATGATCTATTGGCGTTGGAAGATAAGCTGCGTGACGATCTGGCCTAAGTCTTTGCGAGGAAGAAATTTTTGGCACCAACGAGCCCGCTGCGAATGGATCTCGAAAGGCGATCGGAATATGAGATATTACCATACCATTACCCTTACCAAAAGAAAGCGAATGAAGATATTCTTATCGATCCGAATGGTATCCATATATCATATCAGGATCAACTTGGTCTACTCGCCAGGAATTACTTTGTTCACCTTTATACTGCCGATGACAATAATATGCCATGTTTTCCAAGCTCGGGGGCCTTCCCCTCGATCTTAGATACTGGTATTTGTGCCCTCACTCGCCCGATCCATGAAATCAAAGTAAAAAAGGCAGTCTTCGATATGAATCCTAATAAAGCTCCGGGGGTTGATGGTTTCAATGCTTTATTATTTCAAAAACATTGGAGGTAGGTTGGGCCCAAAGGAGTGGATTACATAAAGGAAATTTTTAGCCTAGGACGGTGGGAAGAGGACTCAAATCACACCATCCTGGTTCTAATTCCTAAAATCCCCACTCCTACTAATATGTCTCAATTATGTCCGATTAGTCTCTGCACGGTGCTCTATAAAATTCTTTCAAAATTCATTGTGAATCGACTTAAGAATCAGATGGAGCATCTTATGGTGGAGACACAATGCAGCTTCATTCCTGGTCAGCATATTCAGGAAGTTATCCACTCAATGCATAAGAAAAAGGGGAAAACCAGCTATATTGCAATCATGGTAGACTTGGAAAAAAGCATATGACAGACTCCGTTAGGATTTTATTCAGGACACACTTTTCGATATTGGTGTTCTGGAACAACTTATTTCTGTCATTATGAAATGTCTTACAACAGTTACTATGCAAGTTGATTGGCAAGGTACTCATATGGATCCTTTTAGGCCTTCGACAAGGAGATCCGCTATCGCCTTACATTTTTGTGTTGTATATGGAACGGTTAGGACATCTAATTTCAATGGCAGTGACACAAGGTCTTTAGAAGCTGATTCACCTAAGCCCTACAGGGCCGCCAATATCTCACCTATTTTTTGCAGATGATCTGGTTCTTTTTGCTGAAGCCACGGAGGTCCAAACGCGTATAATAGAACACACCTTGGAAGTGTTTTGCCAATCATCGGGGCAAAAAGTTAACCTTGCGAAGACTCTCATTTTTTGTCCAAAAATGTCTCCCCAACTTCGGCACAGAGGCTTAGCCATCTCCTTAACTTCACTCGTACTACTAATCTTGGGAAGTATTTAGGAGTCCCTCTAATTCATGAGCGTACCACGCGGGGTACCTATCGTATATCTTGGATATTGCTCGCAAGAAACTTTCAGGATGGCAGGAAAAGTGTCTGTCTCTCACTGGGCTAGTTACTCTAACTCAATCAGTTATTTCAGCTCTCCCCATTTTTACTATGTAAACAGTTCGACTCCCGTGACAACTTTGCGATGACTTGGAGCGCACCATGAGAGATTTTATTTGGGAATCGACGGGGGCCACCAGGAAACTGTACCTCGTTAATTGGGAGATCGTGTGTCAACCCAAGAAAGCAGGAGATCTCGATTTAAATCGTATTCGATCTACCAATAATGCACTTCTGACTAAGCTAGGTTGGGCTTTAATCACCAAGCCCACAGTTTTCTAGGTCCGCATCTTACGCGCTAAATATCGCCTAGACCCCACCTCTATCCCGCTCCATCTAGACAGACCGGGGGCTTCCAGTACCTGGAGAGGCATCTCTGCAACTTGGCACTTTGTTTGTCAGGGCATACGATGGAACCTGGGAAATGGGAGAAAGGTATTATTCTGGTTGAATAATTGGGTGAACGATTGGGGACCGCTTGTTTCAGTGGTGAACTCTCCACTCCCTACCAGCGCTCTTTACGCCACAGTTGCGGAGTTTACGGATGACACCGGTCATTGGCAGTGGCACTTGTTTCAGCAGTACCTCCCTTCCACAGTTTGTCTAGATATCGCAGCGATTCATATCAATCCAGCAACCACAGCAACAGATGTCATTATTTGGGGACAAACCAATCATGGGAGATTTTCAACAGACTCAGCCTATGATTTAATAGAAGGCAACACCACGTCTGAGTATAATAAACATTGGGAATTAATCTGAAAATGGCTAGGCCCATGGCGGATTAGGGCATTCCTTTGGCTTATGGTGAAGTAAAAGCTTCTGAACAATCACCAATTGGTGGTTCGACACGTCACAGTGGATAGCAGATGTCACTTTTGCGGGACTGAAGAGTCCACTTTACATGCTCTTCGAGACTGCCGCCAAGTAAAAACTTTCTGGTGCAAATTTCCCTCAATAGTAGTTGACGCGGAGTTTTTCCATCAAGATATGGAGAGGTGGGTTAAGTCCAATCTTATGCAGCAATTGCAACTGCAACAGATTCACTGGGCCATAATCTATGGTGTCGCCTGCTGGTCCTTGTGGTGTTGGCGTAACAAAAGCATCTTTGAAGTTGATTTTGAGTGGCCACTAGACGGGACCAGGGTAGTTATGGATTATGCCATTTGGATTGTTAGAGCTAGAGTAGCGAAAAGTTGTGTATTTAGAGATTAGGGATTACCTGCCGACCATCTTACGGGTTGGACCAAACCGATGGAGGGCTGGATCAAAATCAATACCGACGGGGCGGTCAAACATGAGCTAAACATTGCGGTTACTGGAGGTTTACTTAGGGATTGTCATGGGAAGTGGCGAGGGGGATTTCTCCAACAACTCGGAAGGGCATCGCCGTTAGCTGTCGAGCTCTAGGGAGTCCATTCAGGACTTCATCTGGCCTGGTCGTTTGGATATCGACGAGTGATCATTAAAGTGGATTCATTAAAGGTGATCAATATACTCTCATCTTCTATTATACAATCGAATGAGCTTTCTAACAGGTACCCACGAATTGCTCCACCAAGCGTGAGACGTGAAGGTTTAGCACGTGTATCGAGAAGGAAACCAATGTGCAGACAGTCTGGCCTCTCTCGCCGTATTATCAAGCCCCATAATCCATATTCTGTAGGAGCCTCTGACTCTAGTCATGGCTCATCTTCACCGCGACCAGCACGGAGTTTTGTATCGCAGGGCTCTGCGGTAATTAGAGTGTTTTTGGGTTTTATTTCCTTTATATCCAAAAAAAAACCAGACAAGTAGTTGTTCCTTTGGCAAAAAAAAAAAAGCAGTAGACATCATCTGGCAACATAATTTTTCTCGAGTAAATTGCGGGGTGCCATTGTGACAAACCAATGAAAAAGCTACTTATCTTTGACAGCATAATATAATTACAACTTGACTGTGACAACATCGGACATACTTAAAACATCCTTAAAACTACCAAATTTCACATCTTCGTATATCCACGAGATCGAACGGTAGTAACCTTCTTGCATGGCAAAGCTACAAGCTCTGGATATGGAAAAGCTATAGTTACAACAACCTCCGGATATATTTAATAAATTAAGATCAATGTGAAATATTTAATTATAAAATATTTTAAATTTTACAGTCAAGTCTGACTTGATTAAAATATCTTTCTCTTTTCAATTCGTTCTTGGTATGCAACCTAATAGGTTTCCAAATATGTTAGTAATGAATATAACTAAGAACCATAAAACATATTTAGGATTAGAAAAATTAAATTCCTTTAATTTATCTTTAATTTTTTATTTAAATAATTTATATTTATAGATCAAGATTGACGCTTAACAATACAATACGGCCATCCAAATATTTAGGACTGTTAAAGTGGTTTTGACTAACCTTTTTTTGTATGATTTTTTCGTATAATTCAATCATTTCATAATATAATATTGCGGTTAGACAAAAAATATGGAATTAGCGTCTGCTCTATTGAGTCCAATAATGTTAGTTCTCTATCATTAGTTATTGATTTAATTAATGATAGTTGTAAACTATTTTACAAAATGTCATTCTACCTTGGCCAAAGATTTCCTAAACAATTCTAATCGAGAATAATAGAGCATTATATCTAATTACTTTAGGGTGTTGAATCATATATTAATCACTCAACTACTGCTATATAATTCATGCTACATCTAATTGTTAAGTCAAAATGACTTCAAGTCTAATAATTTTGGTGACAATCAAATAATAATAATATTAGAAATAGATGAACCATTTTGATAAGAAGGAAGCAAAACACAGAAGGAAGAAAACATAGAAGATATAAATCACAGACGATACGAAGACGAAGATACGATAGTACGTCGGACGGTTAGTTAGTTAGGGTTAGTTACAGAACTCAACTAAATAATGGTTTCTACAAGAAACAAGAAACAAGAAGAAAGAAGCAGTTATCAAGAAGCAGTTGAAGACGAAGGCTATAAATACGAGTCGGAGTCGAAGACTGAACTAGTTAGTGATTTAAGCTGTTGAACAAGTTTTCGAACTTTAGCAAAATTCTGTATTCGTTGTGCGAAACACTAGAGCTATCTTTACTGTAACAAAGCTCGCAATATCTATCTAGCAAGAGAGAGGAAAAACTGAGAGCCTGAAGAGGCTAAGAGAGTGAAAATAATACTTGATGTAAGAGACCTGAAGAGGCTCTGTAGAGAAAGAATACTTGTACATTTGAAGTATAGTGAAATCTCATAAAGAATACTGAGGACTAGACGTAGCCCAAGGTTTGGGGTGAACCAGGATAAAATTGCTTTGTCCAACTTCTAACTCTCTACTCTAATTTCTATTGTTCTTGTACAAGTATATAAAAGTTATTTGCGATTCAATCACATAGATATTTTCGCATAAACGTTTTGATATTCACTTAATAGCTTTGAAAAAGTTAGATTTCAAAGAAATATCAAAGAGGCTTTTATTCACGAAAAGAATACACAATTCAACCCCCCTTCTTGTGCATTTTGTATATTGTACGTAAAGTCTATACTAATAAGTGATTTACTTCACTAATGACTATCGATTGAGTTATCCTTGACTATAACAAGTCATAAGTAGTATCAAAACATAGTAATCCCTATACAAGATAACTTTGAAGATCTCACATCAAAGGATCACTTATACAATCATCACAACGACAATTTTCGTAGATACACAAGTAATGCTCTAAATAGATTTCTCATATATGGTCAATTTAGTAAATTTGTTCTCTAACAAGCACCCACTCGTTTGTTTAAGTATTTTCACACTTTAGCCTATGAGATCAACCACTTCCTTCATAAGAAAAAATATAACGTGTCCTAATCTTTTTATGTTTTATTAATGTCCAATCTTAATAGAACAATAACTAGGAATAATTTAGGGATAATACATAAATGCAATATGAATCTCATAATTATATTCTCATCATAATTTCATTTGCAATGTATATTTATCTCATGAACTTTATCATATATATCTAAATATATATAAGATAAAGAACACCTTTTAATTATTTTGTTACTAAATTGTAACTAACCGATTGATTGTAAGATATAAAAGTTAATGTTATGAATACCGTACCGGACTCGGTACCGGATTGAGCTGTGGAACGGAACTGTACCGGTACCGGTTGGTACCGGGTACCGTTTCGGAATATTTTTTAAATTTATAAAATAGTCCCT
>JAOSBM010000005.1:32848059-32867168 GCA_027568955.1 Erythroxylum tenue | reverse complement strand
TTTTCCATAACTGCAAAATAAAAAAATTAGTTAGAACCAATATTTACGAATTCTATAAAATTCATTTTTTCCATTAAACATTCATCAATCCGCGTAATCACTTTTCTATTTAACAATAAAATGTAATTTTTTCCATTAAAAACTAATCAATCTGTTGTTCGCATTATCACTTTTGTACTTGTCTTACCTTTTTCAACCGTCAATCGTCACCCTATGAATCATCCAAGAGCTGATTGTCTATAATCTACTGAAGAGCAGATGGGAACTGACGACGACGACTTCTATTAAGATCTTCCAGAAGAGCAAACCTATGATAGGGTTTTAATATATTATATCTATACTATAGTTGACGGCAACAAAAAGCAAGATAAGATTTTAATATATTATATATATTATGAAGACAACATTACAGGGATAGTTGACAGCAATAAAAAGGAAGATAAGATTTTAATATATTATATATATGATGAAGACAATGTTACAGGGTTTTGATATATAAGATAGAGTTTTGATATATTATATTATATTATATTATATATATTGTCGTCGTCGGGTTTTGAATCTTGATATATAAGATAGGGTTTTGAATCTTTTGATATATTATATTATATTATATATATTTAAAATAAAAAAATTAGTTAAGTTTTAAAAAACTTGGGGGGCCCAGTGCACCACTGGGCCCCGCATGTCTCCGTCATTGCTCTTGAGGTTGATTATAAGTAAAAGGTCTCTAAAAGGAAGTTTTGGAGGTAAAAGTGGCTAAGTTGGAAAATACGTTGCTCAAAAATGGTTCTGAAAAGGTGAGACGGTTAGAAGAAAAAGTCACCACCTTAGAACTTGAGAAAGAGAAAAGTGCTGGAAAGATTTTATATCTAGAAAAAAGATCTAGCAAATTTCGTTGATGGAAGGAACAAACTTGGTGCATTGCTTGGTAGTGGTAAATGTGTTTTTTATAAGGTTGGAATAAGATACAATGAAAACAATAACATTATGCCATATTAGAACTTATTTGTCAAATCTAGCAGTAACTATAGCAAAAATAACAGGAACATGATACATGGTAGAAATTATATCAATTCTTCATTCATTTGTTCTATGCTTCTACTGTGGTAAACATGATCATATTATTCATTCTTGTAACTTTCGTACAATGACAAAATTATCTCAAATGTATGATTGGAGACTGAAAGGTCAAACTACTAACCTAAAAAGGACCTAAAAATTTTGGGTACCTAAAATGAGATAATACTGTATGTAGATATGCTTCAAAATGAAGACAAAGGAAAATCAATGGATAGTTGATAGCAACTATTCGAGATGCATGACAGGTGAAATATCACATTTCAATTGGAAAGACGGAGGTAATGTTGTCTTTGCCAATAAAAACAAGGTAAAGGTCACCGAAATTGGTAAAATTGGTGATTTTAACTTTGCTTCTATTGATAATGTTCTTTTTGTTGATGGATTGAAACATAACTTACTTAGCGTAAGTCAATTATGTGATAAAGGTTACAAAGTTACTTTTTATGCATTATATTGTGAAATAATTGGTTATTTTAATAATAATATTGTATTTGTTGGTCCTAGAAATCAGAACATATACTGTGCTCAATTGGAAGATATATCTTCTCACAATGACAAGTGTTCTGTCTTAATAGAAAAGGATTCACTTATTTGGTACAGAAGATTTAGACATGTTAGTATGAGCATTTTATCAAAAGTGTTCGAAAATGAGTTAGTAAGCGAACTACCAAATTTGAAATTTGAGAGCAATAAGGTTTGTGAAACTTGTTTAAAAGAAAAACAAATCAGAAGCAGTTTCTCTCTTAAAAACATTATGACTATTAACTAGCCACTTGAAGTCGTGCAGATGGATTTATTTGGTTCTACCAAGACTCAAAGTTTTGGTGGCAAACATTATAGTTTTGTTATAGTAGATTATTTTTTCAAATTTACATGGGTTTATTTTCTATCAAATAAAGATGATACCTTTGAAATCTTTGAGAAGTTTTGCAGGAAATTTTAGAGTGAATAAGAGTACTACATTACATTGATTTGAAGCAATCATGGAGGATAATTTGATAACATAAAATTTGCAAACTTCTGCAACAAAAATAATATAACTCACAACTTTTCATACCCAAGAACTTCTCAGCAAAATGGAGTTGTTAAGAAAAAGAATCGGAATCTCATAGATATGACTAGGGAGCTTACTTTGAATAGTCCTAACAAATAATGATTGAGATGCGATTTAGCATTTTTGAACCACAAAACGCCGAATAATATAAAAATTAAAAACCATAACAAAAACAGAAGTGAAACTAAACTCCCTTGTGCTTTGGTTTCACTTTTTTTGCAGCTAAATTTTATGTATCTTTTTTTAATTAAGCAACTTATGTTTTATAAAGGGCAACTGGCTAGTGCCCTAATTCATTCACTAGTTTCTTTTCCTGTCAACGACGCGTAAAAGCTTTCTCACTCTGCGCCCCTTACCCCTTTTGGAGGGTTGGTTAGACTTGGTTGACGAATTTACTTATTTTTGAGTTTGGATTTTGTTTTAAAAAACCTTGTTCGATTTTGTTATAGTCAAAATAACGTCATTTTAAGCATTAATCAGACTTATTTAAGACGGAATATCCGAACAGCCTCTCTTGTCCCTTTTACATGCGATGACAAGTGACTTTTGACTTAATTTCAATGGCCAGATTTTGATTATCTTGTATTTCAGGACTTGGCTATTGTGTTTGATGCCGCAAGAGTAAACTCGGTGAAACTGATGGTTCCAATCAACTTGATGGAAATTTAAGAAACTACCCTCGAATTTAACTTCGTTAATCTATTATTAATTATATTGTTCATTCTCTTATATATACGCATACTTGAAAAGCAATATTCACAACATCCTCTTTCTAATTTTCCTAGCTAGTACCACAATGATAAACAATTTATGTTAAATTAATCGCAGCCATCCATGCATGGGCTAGTTTCTTTTTATGTAATTTTATTTTAGTCCAAGAAAAAAAATGGATTTACACTTAGATGATCTTGATATTCACACTGTCATAATATAATCAGCAATTCATGTAATCCTCTTATCTTCCTAATTTTTCTTATTAGTATTTATAGTTGAGCATAATTTATCTTTATCCAAAATGATTATAATATTGGAAAATAAATATAATCCAAATGTTCATATCGTGACCAAGATTATTATTTTATTTTCAGTAAATAGTTTAATATTTTTTAAATAGTAGTACTTTTTAGTAATTAACCTTTATACTATACAAATTCTAGTTTTATAATTACTAAAATAAATACTTTAATTTCATAAATAATATAAAGACACTTCATTAATATTTTTTATGAATCATTTAATACTTAAATTTGCATATTATGAAAAGTTTGTGAACAAGTACACATTCTAAATTTAGAATTCATTACACTTCTAATTAAAAATATTTTTGGATTGAATTGACACAAAAATTTATAATATAGATAAATGTCAATGAATCCCTACAAGTATCTTTATCTTTTTTATCTATTTCTTATTTTTATACTTATGTATTTTGAAATTTTAACTCTTAAAATGTAAAACCAGTTTTTTTCATTTGTTATACAAAAGTATCTGATTTACCAAAAAAAAACTATTTAGAACTCAAGTTATCATATTTACTTTTTGTTGAAAAATCTCATCTTGATTGTGTATATATATAATATATATACTACCAGCCATACTGTAAGCCGAATGTAGAGTTTCTTATGTCGTGTTAACTTATAAATAAGTTATTTTCTAAAATTATAATCTTGATTAGTACTAGTTTTGATTAAACAAAATAATACTTTAAAATATACCTTGAATTGTAATACATATTCATATTTTTATAAAATCACATAATAACTCATAAAAAAGGTTTTTCAAATACGTACACGAGGAGAGAAATTTCCCCGCAATTTTCATGATATGGAAAGAAAAAAAAAGAAGAAGAAGGAGAAGAAGAGAGACTCTTTTAATGACTCGTAACAAAATTGTAGCCACCTGTCGCCTATCTTAAATTGCACCTCACAATTGACGTCAAATGTTCTGGTCTGCATTGACTCGAAGATGCGTTACAGTACTAATAAGTTCTACCGCACGAAAAATTAAGGAAATTGCCGAGTTTGGTTCACGTAACATCCGTCTTCAATTTTGATGCAACAACTCCTTGACCTTGACCTTTTAAAGCTTTACTTGAGTTGCAAGCACTCGTTATAATGCTCATATACCGATAAAAAATTCTTATGTAGAAATGTTATGATGCTAACTTTAAAGGCAAACATTAAAGCTTTCCATAAAATTTTTGTTTCCTCTGAATTATTAGTCCAAGCTGCAAAGTGTAGGAGATTTTCGTTTGTAAAATTGAATTAACCCAATTCATTGATATTGTACTCTTTAGATATATGTGTAGACTGTTAGTTTATGTTCTACAATCAATCGGTTGGTTACAAAATAATTTAAAGATATTGGTCCTGTATGGGAATTAATGAATTACATTAGCTGTTAGTTAATTTTATCAGTTGTTAGCTAACAACGTATTAATATAGCTGATTTGACCAGCGGACAACATCAACAATTTATTTAATAACGTTTGATGAAATTAGCTATTTAATATTAGTCGTATATATATAAAATGACTTATAAGGATGTGATTTAAAAAAAAAGATTTATAAGGACATAAATATTAGTTTTTTATATCTTAATATTTCTTTGAATATTCTCATAAAAATTTAGAAACAGCAAAAGAAGTCAACATCATCATTTTCTTCAATATCTTTCGTCGAACCTTAAGAACACTAAAAGCCCTCTTAATACAACTTCTCAATGATGAATGAGTTCGATTAAAAACTTCTCAAGATCTTTTTGAATTGACAAGGGTCAACTAAAGAATTCGAGAGATCGCTAACATACCACTAAAAATAAGCTTAATATGAAATTAAGTCTGTAAAATTGATATCGATTTAATTTCTAATTTAAGGAAATATAAATTTTTGTTATTTTAATTTTAATTTTTAAAATTTTAAAATGTATTTTTAATATATTAAATTAAAATTAAATTATTTTAGAAAACTATTTATATTAATATCTTAAAATTTAAACTTAGACAAAAAAATTAATTTAAATTTGACTTATTAATTTTATATTAAATTGAATTGAATTAAACACAATATACAAGTATTAATAATATTGTATATTAAATATTAATATAAAAGGGACCTAAATATCATGTCTATATAAAACTAATTAATGTAATATAATTAGAGATAACAAATTTAAAAGTATTTAATTTTTTTGAAAATTTTAATTTAATATTAAATATTTTAAATTTTAAAATTTAAATTTAATGACTAGCATTTAAAATTGTGTATAAATTAAGTTAAATTTATATCTCTATCTTTATCTCTTTAACTAATTTGTAATAAATTTTGGATATAATAGTCTTTTAATCCCTTAATTTCTCAGTCGCTAGAGGAAAACGCTTCTCATAATAGCGTTTTCAAAATCAGTGGATTAAGTTCAATCCGCTAACTTAATCAGCTGATTACCAAGCCAAAAAATAGCTAATAAGTCATTTACCAAACAAGGTCATTCGTTATTGTGTACATACTTAGATATATATAGTAAAGTCCATAGAATAATTATACATTGCAAATGAAATTATAATTATGAGAATAATATTGAATTTATGTATTATTATTAAATTGTTCCTAGTCATTGCTCTATTGAGACTAAACATTAATAGAATATAAAAAGACTAGTATATATTATATTTTTCCTTATAGAGGAAGTAGTCAATCTCACAGGCTAACGTATAAAGATATTTAAACAAATGTACAGGTGTTTGTTATAGAACAAGTTTATTGATTGACCCCATATGAGAAATCTATTTGAAACATTACTTATATGTCTATAGAAATTTCCATTGTGATGATTCTATAAATGATCCTTTGACTTGAAGTTCTCAAAGTTATCTTATATAGAGATTGCTATATTTTGATACTACTTACTACCTATTCTAATAATAGGTAGTTTAGTCGATAGTTATTAGATATAGCATAACCTACATGGAGGTAATTAAGTGATCAAGATAAGATTCATCACCCTAAAGTAATTAGGGAGAATGTTCTATTGTTTTCGATTAGTATTGATTAAGGAAATTTTTAGCCAAGGTAGAATGACATTTTGTAAATAGTTTACAAATGTTATTAATTAGATTAATAATTAATGGTGAAAAACTAATATGATTAGAGTCAAAATTGAGTAGACATTAATTTTATGTTCTATGTCTAATTGAAACATTGTATAATGAAAGAATTGAATTATACATAAAAGTCATGATGCACAGAAAGGTTAATCAAAATCATTTTGATATTTCTAAATATTTGGGTGATGTGTTACTAGACGCCAACCATAATATATGGATATAAATTATTTAATTAGATAATTAAAGTTAAATTAAAGGAATTTAATTTATCAAATCTTAAATATGATTTAGGGTCATAATTTGTATCTATTGCCAACATATTTGGAAACATAATGAGTCATACATGAAGAACGGGTTAAAGAGAGCAAAGATATTTTAATCAAGTTGAACTTGATTGTAAAGTTCGAGAATTTAATGATTAATTATAATATAATTAATAAATAAAAATCAATATGAGAAATTAGATTTTAATTAAGCATAATTTCAATTTAATTAAAATTATTTGTCATTATAACTAAAATTTAGTTGAAATTAGAATTTAATTTCAATTAAATTATTAAAATGTTTATAAACTGTTATAAATAAGCTTAAGATTTAATGAAGCTAGCATTCCTTGCTTAACCATTTTTATAATAGATACAACATTCCCTCAAATCTTTTGATGGAAATCGTTAGAGATCGGATAGTTGTATAAACGGTTTAAGTAATAAAATAAGAATATAATCAAGCTTCAAAATAAGGTACAAATTTATGATTCTTGCTTTATTCTAATTATGCATTAATCATTTTATAAAATTTTAGTGATCTTCATTTTTTAGAAATCAAATCCTAAAGACAAATAACTTGGTGGAGAATGGGCACCATATCTTCAAAGAGGAAAGTTCTAATTGGGTTTGCTGTAGCTTCAAAGAAGGTGCATTCAAGTAGATGCTTTAGAAAAAAGGTGGTTGCCTCTTCACAATGTCTACAATTACATAATTTCTCCTTCATATACAAATTAATCACGCTAGATATTCATATACACATTGTGATTAATTCATATACACATTAATCACGCTAAATATTCGTCGTTTATAGGTTCTCTTGTTACACTCTTATTGGATTTGAAGATTTGAAAATTAATCACCTAATTAGTGAGCAAGAACTTGAGTGGCACAAGGATTTCAGGATTATATAAACTAATCGCCTAGCTAGCTAGCTTACGTTCATTTTTTCTCTACGTACTCTATCTCTATGTATCTCAAGACTCTAAACTATTATATAATATCTGTAATTGGGTTGAAAGTTCATAACAGAAAAGAAAAGCTATAAATATAAACTGCACTAACTAGTCCTCTAGTTAAAGCTTACATCCTAGCAGTATTATCATTTGGTGTGAAATCATTAGGAAACAGATATTAGTATGAAATGATGAACTTTGCATATAGTTTACTTGATTGCAACACAAATAACTTTGAAAAGTGAAAGAAATTGACGAGAAAGAAGCCCGAGATCAATGCAGGCAGATAAAGCTAATTTTGACTTCTGCTACAATAGTCATGTAGTGACTAACAATAGAGTCATGGATTTTCATAAGTTCAAACGCGTTGGAAACTGAGGATTCCATGTTTGCGTGCCTTCCTCCCCGCTCTCTGCGATCTTTCCCAAGAATCCACTTTTTTGATCTCTGTTGAGATCAACAACAACCCCATCTCTTTATTATATACCTGTCCTATATATATGAGCATGATCGCTACATCCATAAGCCCGCAGGAGACAGTCTAACTTGTCTCTCAACTGGTATATTGTTAATATTACTGGTCAGAGAGCAATCAAATAAGCGATAGGGCCGATTGAAATGGAGGACTGGCCACCTGGGTTTCGTTTTTATCCGACGGAAGAAGAACTGGTTTCATTTTATCTGCGAAACAAGCTCGAAGCCATAAGAGATGACCTGAACCAGCTCATAGATAGGGTTATTCCTACGCTTGATATATATGAGTTCCATCCATGGGAGCTTCCACGTAAAAATTCTTCAATTTTACTAGTTCTCCTATAGCTCTTTGTTATCATTTCATTCCATTTTCTAGTTTAAGACGATCTTAAGTGAACTTTATTTGGCTTATTGTCTTCTGTTGGATTTTATTTGGTGTTCGATTGTTCAGAATTTTCTGGGGAAGTTCGCAATAGAGATCCTGAGCAGTGGTTCTTCTTCATTCCAAGACAAGAGAGCGAAGCTAAAGGAGGCAGACCCCGGAGACAAACATCTACAGGATACTGGAAAGCAACGGGCTCTCCTGCTCATGTTTTCTCCAACAATCAAATAATTGGCATGAAAAGAACCATGGTTTTCTACATGGGAAGGGCTCCTAGTGGACAAAAAACAGAATGGAAAATGAACGAGTACAAATTAATCATGCAAGGAGAAGCATCGCCTTCCGCTGCAGCAGCACATACAATGGTATATTTTGAAACTCAATCTTATTAATTGTTGTCTACTTGCATAATCATCAACTTTATCTGGACTCGGGAACCCTAGCAATTGTTGTTCTTAGAAAAGCCTTTTCAGCTATTCTAAGAATATTATGGTTAATTCAAATCTCTTTGGTTTTCTGATTTCTCGGGAACCCGAACAAAGATACTTGTAACTAATAACTAACCTCTTCTGCCTGCAAATCTTTCTGCACTTTTCAACAAATTAGCAGCTTTAAAATGCTTTATAAGATCACAAGTAAATTAGTAGTCGTTTCTACGCCTTGAGAATAGAAACAGCACATCAACATATTGTTAAACATCTATACATGTGTATATATGTGTGTGTCTGTCTGCACAGCTAAGGCAAGAATTCAGTTTATGCCGAGTGTACAAGAATTCGAAGAACCTACGAGCATTTGACAGGCGACCACCGGGACCCGAGATGGTGGAGACTAGAGCTCATCCAGTCGGTGGTCATGATGGGACGATAACTTCTTGTCACCATTATCATGAGCCTCCAGTTGTGGAGAGAGCAAGTTCACCTGAGAGTTCATCCTCTGGAGATCAGGGAAATGTTTCACAAACAGCTGAAAGTAGCAATAAGGCAATGTCCAAGGACAACGATATGGATCTTTCATGGGACTGGGAACAATTAGAATGGAAATAAGGATGAACTGATTCATCGTAATCGATTATTCGTTATCTTCATTGGTGTCTGTCTGGATATATTTGATCTCGCAGATGTATCAGATGATAATAATGATTTGTATCTTTCATGTTCATATAAATGGTGCCACTAACTGCTTTGTGAGGCTGAAGTTTCTGGTACTTTAAAGTTCTTGGAGGAAGGCAATTGAATAATACGCCGCAAATAAATTCAAGACAATATTATAGTAAGATTTTTGTCCAGTTTTTATGGCGTTTTATTGTATCTAGTGAATCTCAGTCATTTATTTATGTGAATTTCGTATTTATTTATGTGGGATCCACGTAAAACTCGCATAAATAAATGGTTGTAATTTAATGGATACAATAAGACATCATAAAACTGAACAAAAAATCTTAGTTTGATACCACTAATGCCGACAAATAGACATTAAAGGACTTGAATTCAATGCCTACAAGTACAAACAAATGTCTTTTGAAAAGTCTGGAGTCGCTTGACACGTGACTCGCATTACTATTTACTCATGCGAACACCAGTGCAGTATGAATATAAAATGGCGTGACAAATGGTTATCGAAGAATTTGAATTCAAGACTTCAAACAAATATGAATTTTCGATAGTCTTGCTTCCCACATCATTTGCATGAGTGTACCAAGTACCAACTCCAATACCAGAAATATAATATTTATGATGAAATGAGTACGACGTATCAAATGGGCACTGGTCAACTTGAATTCAAAACTTTAAACAATTAAAAAGTTATTTATTATTATTTATTACTAATTAAAATTTTTATACATTAATAAATAATTTAAAATATGCAAAAATTAATTAACATATTAGTTTGATAATTTATTAAAATATAATAATTATCCATCGTCGGTGTATTTATCGAACGTGTACTTGTTTGATTTAAGTTAGTACCGAGTATGAGACTTTAGAGAGTAAAAACTCAGAAGTCCAAATATTAGTTATAGGACCTGGAACTGGAAGTTATATGGGTTTGGTCTCTAACCTCATGGAATAGAAGATATGGGTCAGCCCACAACCTCTGAACATTTAATTAATAACTACAATAAATTCCACACACAAACAAAAAATGAATACTGAGCGGTTTTATTTAGATTCATTGAACGACGTCGTTTGAACAAGTTTTGGTTTTGTTGCTTTGCTTGCTGGGTCTCTCTCTGCAGCCGCAGCCCTCTGTTTCCAAGTCTCTCGTGTTCTCTCTCTCTCCTGGAAAATTTGAGCCGTCATTTGCGGAGGTTTTCTTCTTTTGTCTCCGGAAGTGCGTGGTATGAAGTTCCTGTCCCTGGAAAGCGGTCGCGTGGGTGAGTGAAGATAGTGAAGTTCATGTGTATTAAATTGGTATTCAAAAATATGTTCCTATATTACTTGTTTATTGCCATTACAAATGGTGCATCAAAAAGCTGACTTGTCCCAAGTAAAATTTGTGATTATCGAGTATTTTTTGCTTTAGATTTTATGTTGATATCTTTTATTTGAGTACGAAATATGGACAGAAAACGTCTTTAATTTTCAAATGAGACGGATTAAGCTTATTGAGAATTGTCCGAAGGGATTCAAATCTGAACTCGGTCCAGCCCCCCTTACCCCAGGCAGTTTGAGGTATCATGAGTTATTATAGGGTTTCTGATAAAAAAAAAGTTGGTTCTTTGCAGGGATTTGATCGATAATAGGCGTGCACTTGCACTCAATTCAATTAAATCCGTTATTACTTGACTAGGAGGTGGTACTGGTTTTGAGTGATTGATGTACAAAAGGAGAGTTTTACTCCTCACTATCAATTCCTTAAAGTTGAGCTCTTCAACCAAGCTATCTAGTTCAATCAAAGGCCTCGCCTTTTTCAAAGGTTGCAGCACTGCTGCTGAAAGATCAGAGTTTCAGTACTCTAATGGGTATCACGTAGAGAATTCTGATCAGCAATATCAAAACCATAATGGGCTTTACTCTGCCACCCACAGCCCCACTGGTTCTTTGCAAAAATCTAATGTGAAGGTCTTAAACCAGAATGAGGGTCTTGGAGAAAGCCCTTCTTATGATGCTGGAAAATATGCAATTGGTCAAAATGACAGCTTCAGTGGGTTTTATTTGAGAAATCATGGTACTTCGCATTATACTATCGATAAAGGTCACCAGAGTTTCGATGGGACTTACTGCCAAAGTAGTATGAATGAACTACAGAACCCAACTGAAAATAATCAAAATTTTGGCTGTTATGATTGGAATAACAATGGGAATTGCCAACAAAAAGAAACTGGGCATATGCAAAACCCTTATAGGCCATATCACGAGGGAACTTTAGAAGTGTCACAGAGCCAAGGCATCGTAGACGCTCAGGGAAGCCTAAATAGTAGCTATACACATAATCCTCATCAACTTGGTGGTCAAAGTGGACATTATGAAGGAAGTCTTGGACATTATCAGCATGCTCCAAGCTTTGGACAGTATCAGCCGAACTTGAATATGGGACAGTTCCAACATAATGCTACTGTTGGCCAGTATCCGCTAAACAAGAGTGCAATTAGTAATGGGACAGAGGTTCCTCAAACATCAAGCACTCCTGGAACTGAGGACAAGTTACCTGAGTCTCCTGAAGGTAGCTCATATAGAGGTACCATCAAAGAGTTGGATGAGTTATGCAAGGAGGGGAAAGTGAAGGAAGCTGTGGAAGTTCTGCATTTGTTAAAGGAGCGACATGTTCCTGTGGATTTGCGCCGCTTTTTGCAACTGATGCAAGTTTGTGGGGATGCTAAAGCTTTAGAGGAAGCAAAATCTGTTCATGGGCTCATTATGATTTCAATATCCCCTCTGAAAGTCAGCACCTATAACAAGATCTTAGAGATGTATGCAAAATGTGGTGCTATGGACATTGCATTTGATGTTTTTAGCAGGATGACAGAGCACAATTTGACATCTTGGGATACAATGATAACTTGGCTTGCTAAGAATGGATTTGGGGAGGATGCAATTAATCTGTTTAGTAAATTCAAGCGAGCAGGACTGAAACCTGATGCACAAATGTTCATTGGTGTCTTCTTGGCTTGTAGTGCTTTGGGTGATATCAACGAGGGAATGTTACACTTCGATTCCATGACGAAGGATTACAGACTTGTCCCAACTATTGAGCACTATTTGAGCATTGTGGACATGCTAGGGTCTGCAGGTTATTTGGATGAAACTTTTGAATTTATTGAGAGGATGCCGTTGGAGCCAACTGTTGATGTTTGGGAAAGTTTAATGAATCTTAGCAGGGCTCATGGGTACTTGGAGCTTGGAGATCGATGTTTTGAGATTGTTCAACAGTTAGAACCTTCCCGTTTGAGCGAACAATCTAAGGCAGGCCTTGTGCCGGTGAAAGCTGTGGACCTTGATAAGGAGAAGGAGAAAAAAAAGTTACAAAGTCAGAACATGTTAGAAGTTAGGAGCAGGGTCCATGAATACCGGGCTGGTGATACATCTCATCCTGAAAATGATAAAATCTATGCCATTCTTCGATGTTTGAAATCTCAAATGAAAGAGGCTGGTTACATCCCAGAAACAAGATTTGTTTTGCATGATATAGACCAGGAAGGTAAAGAGGAAGCTCTTCTTGCTCATAGTGAGAGACTTGCCACTGCTTATGGTCTTCTTAGCAGTCCTGCTCGCTCACCTATACGCGTAATCAAGAATCTTCGTGTTTGTGGTGATTGTCATAATGCACTAAAGATCATTTCAAAGATTGTAGGTCGAGAACTCATCATGCGAGATGCAAAGAGGTTTCATCACATGAAAGATGGTGTGTGCTCTTGTCGAGATTATTGGTGAACAAGATAAACTTTTGAGGTATGATCAATTTCATTGTCACTTATAGTCTTTTGATGACGGAAAGGTCAACGACGAATTATCAGCTCTTCACCATTTACTTTTTCCAAAGCTTCTACCACTTATCTTTTCTTGTCTTATGTTAGCCTGCTTTCTACACCATAATTTGATTTTGAGTCCTCTGATTTGGTTGGTCACTGATAATTATAATATTTTGAATGGAAATCTAGCTGCATTGTCCAAGGTTTCCAAGCACTTAGCTTAAATCTTTGCATGGTTAGATATTACTGATGCATTTACAATTGATCATGATCTTTTTCTCTCTCCATATACTCTTGTACATTTGTAGTTTTATATGCCATATTGAAACATAATTCATTTCTTCCTCTATGGTGTTGCTATCGATTTATTAGGTTCAAGAAATACCCAAGTTGAAGGTTTTACATTGAATCTGATATCATCAACATAAATTCCTTTTTCTGTTATTCATAAATATCATCTGTTAGATTATGGGTAGTGGGCAAAACCCTGAAAGAATGAATCGGACAAGTAGAGTTGATTTAAATTAAACAATGTTGTTGGAGTAGCTGCTGCAGTAGTCATGATCACTTGGTAAGCAAGCAGGAACTAACTCCCAGTTGTCTTAACAGGTGCTGGTTCAACTTTTTTAGTGTCGAGAGAAAAATCCCTCGGACATGGAACTCAATAGCTCTTACTCTTTAACTGCCTTTTCTTAAAATTTTCTGATGTTTTGCTCCTGATTTGTTAGGCAGTGAGCTTGAGCTTGTTGCCATGTGTGTTTAGTTAAGAAAATGTGGCTGCTGTTTTTAAGGATTACTTTGTCAGGGTTGCCATTCTTTTTCATGCCATTTCTTACACTGTTTTAGTTCACATTTATCTTGAAGGTCTATGCAAACAAAGTTAATCAAGGTACGATGGCAAGATGGTTGTCTCTTCGCTGGACCACCTGTTTTCTTGTATGACAGTAAGTTATAGGATGGAAGTTGTGAATACAACTCTTTCGGCATGTTCAGCAGAAATTTTATTGAGAAAGATGAACATTCTACAACCTAAGCATCAAACTTATGCTGGCAGGATTCATGTTACGATTCTTTATAGTTTTCCATGCTTAGTCGTTGAGTCATAATATTCAGACTTAATTTTCTGGAATAGCGGTAGATGGATAATTGCTCTCTCTCAACATACTTGCTGATTCAAATTTTATGTAAACCATGATGCCCTTGTTTTATTGGGGTTAAATTTCTCATAATGTTCTTTCTTTTGAAAGATAAGACGAATATAATTAGAAATAGAGGAAAGTGTTAAAAAAGGAGGGCATACCCAGGTGTTACAATGGAAGACAATTGTCTTGGTGTTGTTTTCACTAAGACACCTGTCCATTACATTCCGATTCTGTCAGATTGTTAGTGTTATTTTCACCCTGGATTGTTTCTCTTCAAGCTCATTTCTTCTTCTGGTTTCCATCCGATGGCTGTAGAAACCAGAAGCAAAGCATAATCATTTTGCCACGATCATCTTTTGTTTCTGCGCCATTTATTAATTCTAAACTGCGTATGGATTGATTACTAAGATGGTCTGGCTGGATTGGTGGCAGGGAAGCTGGTAGTATTTTGCGTTCGTGTTTGCTAGTGTCCCACTTCACTTGTGCTCCTTTCTGTCGTATGTTTTCTTGTCATATAAACCGAGCTATGTTGAATTATTGATGTAGCTGGTAAGCTTTTATTTCAAGTAGATGTACAAAAATTCGGAAAGTAAATATAGGAAAACTGGAAAGTCACTTCTGAATGATATTTAGTAGATTTGTTATTTAGTAGTTAATGCTATGTCAACATCAGGAGTTTGGAGTTGTGAAGCTTTACTTATTATATTTGTACATTTTATCTGTTAAACGTTTTCATTAAAATTTAACTTTAGATTGTAATGGTTTGCGACATATGAAAAGACACCAATGTTTTGAAAAAAAGTTTAATAATTCTTTTATTAATAAAAATTTCAGGATTTTGTTCGATCATTAAAAAACTTAACCGGTTTAATCATAAAAATTTTGAACTAATCAATTTTTTGATTTAATTAAAAATAATTAGCTTATTAATTAATTAGTCAATTTTTATAAATTAAAATAAATCAATTGATTTTAATTTGACAATATATTTTTTAATTAAATTTCAGATTTTTCGATAAAAAGGACAATTTTTTAATTATATTTCATGATTATTTAATACTGATTGAATCTTTTAAACTTTCTAATTTCTAGTTTAAGTTTTAAAACATTGATTTTTTTATTTACTATGTTAGGGGATGATATGAATTTTAAAAAATAAATTCCTAAATTATTTTAAATTAGGATTTCAGAAATCTTTAAATTCCTAAATTTATCTTGTCTAGCAATAATCTCGTTACCAAAATAGTGTCAGCATTTTCTCTTCTTTGCTGACGCTATTAGTTTCTTTGTAACGTTCCTCCTTTCTTTTAATGAGCCTAACAAGAAATCAGATTTTGCCATACAAGACTTTAACCTCTGTCAATCAGCGTACAGTGAAGAGCTCAAACACCCTGAGAGTTAAAATTTTATCATTAATTAATTGCATGTAAGTTGTTTATAATCATTTCAAAATTTGATGTATGGACGTGGTTCGTTGAATCACACTTGACAAGTTGGAAGTTGATAGAAACAAAATGAACTTCAATTAGTTACGTAGCTGCAGCAACCGAGCTCGCATCGGAGCTCTTTGATGTTCGTATCTCGTGGGCCAAACATGGTTTCCTCACTTTGTGGTCGACGACTTCTTTAATGTTGCATATTCAGAATAACTATTATAACTTGTCCAATTGGTTGGCAATTATGTTTTAATTTTTTTTATTTCCGAAGAACATTGAGTAAATGTGAGATACTGCAGGTGGATTGAGAAGTAAATAGTAGCAATGAGTAAATAGTAGCAATGAGTTCTGCAATATGGAAGTTGAGATCATATTTTAAAAGTTTTGCGGCGTTCTGTCACATCAAGTGATGTCAAGGAGACAGCAAGGTTGAATTACACGCTTAAAAGAAACGAAAGCAAATTGGAGTTTTAGGGTCTCAAATTGACTACAGAATAATACTAATAATGGACTACAAGCCCATCACTTAACCAGCCCGCCTATTAATCACTAATGACCCAAACCCCTTTACAAATGAAAAAAGCAATTCAAGTTCATGCCTTGCCTGCTACCCCCCTTTTTCTGCCCCAGTAATAGCAAGAAGACCTTATGCAAGCGGAGGAAGTAGTATTAAAGCAACCTGAGACACAATGACAGCTACTGCTCCGGCAACTTCCGATGGCCATGCGGCCAAGAAAGTTCGAACTAGGGAATGGGACGAAGAGCATCCCCCTCCTACACCAGACATCCGAACCACCCCGCCGAGCTACAGCTCAGTAGTTTCCCGCTACACTGCTGATGGCATTGGACACCAAGCTCTCGACTGGATTGATGAAGATCTCATTGAAACAACTGACAGGGATATCACCGTCGTGCAAGGAACCTATGGCATGGGCATCGAATTATCAAACCCATTCAAACAACAATTAGAGAAGGCTTGGGCTACTGCAGTCATTATCAAACTCCTAAGGAGGCGATTTAGCTTTATCTTGCTTAAAACTAAACTTCTTACTCTTTGGAAACCAACCGGCTCTATGAAAATTGTTGACCTTGATAACGATTTTTATCTGGTCAATTTCAGGGATGAAGTGGATTACGTCAAGACATTAACTCAAGGCCCATGGATCATTTCGGGATACACGTTGTCCGTCCAACCCTGGTACCCGGAGTTTCGTCCCTCCACCGGCAAAATCACCCATGTGGTGGCGTGGGTGCATTTTCCAGAATTATCTGTCGCCCGATATCATCCTTCGATTCTCACATTGTTGGGTAACCTGGTAGGCCGGACGGTGAAGATTGATAGCCACACCCAGCAGACCTATCGGGGCAAATTCACGAGAGTAGCCGTGGACATCGATCTTAGCTCCCCTTCGGTTTATTGTGGAATTGGACGGCGAAGCCATCAAAGTGGCTTATGAGGGTCTCCCTTCCATCTGTTTTGGCTGCGGCATGGTCGGGCACAACACTTCGGGTTGCCCAAATCGTCCGCTTGTGCCGTCACCTGTTGCTCCCTCTGCTGGCAACTCGACCTCCGCTAATACTCCCCTTAACCGTGGAGACGCTGACGAATCTTCGGCCGGAATTTGGGGCTTGGATGCAAGTTTAGAGACGTACCCAAAAATTGCCATCTACTACCGCAGGTCCCCGTCCTGATCGCTCTTCTCGCTCCGCCATCGCCGGTCTTCAAGGGTCGGGCTTCGCTGCCTTGTTCGATGCTGCAGAGGCGGATTCGACATCCTCTCCAATGGTCACTACGCCCCCTTGGTCTGTACCAGTGATACGACAGCTGCTCAGAACGGTAGATTGCAAGACATCCTCCACACGCAAGGCAAAGGACGGTCTCGCCCTGTCGCGCATAATGCAACAGACCCGACGTTTAATTCCCCCTCAACCACGTCAGCATCTCGTCCAGCCCAACATAGACCCACGGGCCCTCTCCCTTCCCCTAGGCCCACGAACAAATCCAGCCAGCTTCTTGCCGAGCTCACTGGATCCCTCATATTGCAACCACCCCTGAACCCCCCCAAGCCCATACCGCCAGCAGCCCATCGAACTGCAACACCCCATGTAGCTATTTCCCTTCCGTCCCATGCCGAAGTTCTCCTCCAGGACTCGTCCTTCACCCTACCGGCTTCGACGGATTTGGATTCTCAAGCTATAAAGGAAGATCCTGACGATGTTGGTGGCCAGCACACCTCATCCGGCAGGGGCTCCACATTTCACTCTCCACGCCCTCCTGACCCGAATATCGCTATGCATTCGGCTCAAGGAAACCAGCCCCTATCCGATACCCAAATGGTCGAGCCCTCCCAGGGCCAATTATTGACCCCGTCCCGAGAGTCGACTGCGTTGCCAATCAGCCCTCCAGCCGTTTAAATCTGCTTTTTCTGTTTTTATGTCGATTCTTATCTGGAATTGTCAAGGGGCTGGAGGCCGGACCTTCCAGCCTATCATTAAAAATTATATGCGTATCCACAAACTGGGGTTGCTTATCTTAGTAGAACCTCGTATCAGTGGGGTCTAAGCCACGAAGGTCATTCGACACTTGGGCTTTGCTCATTCCTATCGGGTGGAGGCGGCAGGGTATTTCGGCGGCATTTGGCTACTTTGGCAACCTTACATATCGGTCAGGGTACTTCTCGCGCACCGACAATTTATTCACACTAGTATAGATTGGGGTCCTCTTTCTTTTGTCTTCAATGCCGTTTATGCTAGTTCGACTTATTCTCTGCAGCACTACCTCTGGGGGTATTTACAACAGCTTGCTCCCATCACAACCCAACCCTGGCTGATTGGCGGTGTAACATCCCGCCCCCAATATGAAAGGGGTAGGACTTGCTGTCTCTATGAGTGCTAAGTGGCAATAGGGAAAAAGAGACAACGGCTCGGCAAGGCCGACCGACCAGCAATAGTCGATCAATCTGCATTGTTTCCCACCGAGCAGGCCGAGCTTTGTATGGCTGACCTGTCTCATGTTGACTGAACCGACTGAGGAGGTCGACAACCGACCAACCCATAGGTTGTGGCACACTGCTCGGCTAGACCGAGCTTCACTGCGTTTGTCTGAGGCCGAGCTCCTCATACTAACGACTGGCCGAGCTATTGAGCTCATCACTGTTTGACCGTGGACTGAGTCTTCTTGTCAGACTGTTAAATGGCTATGAAATGGGACGGACACGTGAAGAAGGTAAGATCATGACACCTAATGAGGAAGTTTCGAGAAAGGCACGTGGAGGGTCAGGATTAAGCAAAGAGTAGTATAAAAG
>JAOSBM010000005.1:32798182-32812869 GCA_027568955.1 Erythroxylum tenue | reverse complement strand
AACCTTCTTCCTCTTCTTCTTATTTCATTCAACTAATACATTAATTACATCTCTTCATGTCACCTAACATACTTAATTAATGTGACCTAACCTCATTAATACTATCATACTTAATTAATGTCAACTTAATTTAATTTAATCTAATCATGCTATTAATCATGCCTAATAACATAAAAAAAAATTCCGGGGCTAACATTCCTTAACATAACTCATACCAAAATCACCTTTTCCTACTCTATACACTCTTCATTCTTAACTTCATTTCAGATCATTATCATCTGAAAAGAAAAACATAGTCCATGATTAATCATGAGCACTTATAACGAACATACACATATTTACATATTCTTCATCAACTTAGTACATATTCATCTTCATTTTTGCTTTCATTTCCCTTATCACTTTCACCATAATTCTTTCTATTGCAAAACTCTCTTATCTACCAAAACACCATAGCAAAATATGAATCTATCTATATTTCTTATTCCCTACTTTACTCTTATCTATAAATTCTTGATTTAAGAACTTTCATTCATTTGCTCTTAACTCGTGACTAATCACCAAAATTTCTCATTCAATAGTTCTAATCTTTCACGAAAAGTTCGGGGTCCAACAATTCATCTATTCTAGCAAAGTAAATTTTTTAAGAACTCAAAAGACATCTTGCTCCTAGTGCAATGGAAGTCAGAGAATGTAGTCGCCTCCCAAAAATTATCTCTATGAGAGATATATTCCTCTACACAAGAGAGAAGATGTTTCTATGGCGCCTCCTCACATTAATCTGGGTAATGACTAACAAATAATCTGGCCCCAAATTCTAAGAAGGAAAGGATTTAGTAGGGAAGCTGATGCAAATACGCCACAATATGATTTGGGAGGTAACATTGCAATGGCAAATTGCAATCCCATTATTCACCCAACACAAATGAGATCACAAGTTGATATGGAAGCTATTAGTGAAGTGGTTCGGGAACTATAGGAGCATAGTTTAAGACAACCTGGCCATCCAAAACTTCACGAACCTTATCCATATTAGATTAATCAAGAGAATCCTTATCCTTGTGGTTACAGAATTTCCAAATTCATCTTGTTTTCTAGTGAATATGGTTAATCCACTATTGAGTACGTCATTAAACTCACTATACAATGTGGAGAATTAGCAAATTATGAAAACTTCAACTACTATAAGCTTAGGTTGTTCCCGAGTTCCTTAATAGGGAATGCCTTTCATGGTATGATTTATTGGTAGAAATGGAAAGATTATTTCATGTTTAGTTTTTTAGAACTGAATATGAAGTTCTTGAGAGTAACTAAGAAGAGTGATGAGAATGTTGACATATTTATCACTCATTTTAAAAAAATAAGAAGTCAATGATGGATCACACTTTCAAAAATTAAATATATCAAGTTAGCTCAAAGAAAGCTAGATATTGAATTATGAAGAAATTTCAAGGCGTAGAGTTTTGTGATTTCTATGAGTTGGCAGAATAGGAAGATCTCCTTAAAGAAGAAGGTCATCATAAGAAGAATTCACTAGGCACTTATGTTATTGAGACAAATTCTTATGATTCAACCATAATTGAAGCCAACATCCCTAGAACTTGGATTTGCCCCTCCTTGGAAGTTAAAAAGAAATGCAAGTTTCGTTGAACCATGTTTAGTATACCTTTAACACTTCCCAAATGGAAGAGATTTTTTATTATTTATTGCAAGAAAAGTTTATCACCTTCTTAGAGCGTAGATTTCCTATGAAAGAGGAAATTAGAGTTAAATAATATTGCAAGTATCATCACAATTGAAGCCACTCAACAAATTCATATTAAGGGTTTAAGAATGTGATCCAAGATCATATTAATAAAGGAATTAAGATGTTTGTTAAAGATGACCAAACTATGCTGATCGGTGAAGATCTATTACTACTAGTGGAAACTGTTAATACTATTGAATTCAATTTATGCCTATTGCTAGCTGTAAAAAAGATGTTCAAAATTGTTGAAAATCATTTAGCATTAACATCAACTGTAGGAATAAGGGTTTTTGTTCCTAATTATAATACTAACTTCATAAATTAAGGTCAGAGAATTACTAGGATCTCAAGAAGATATTATCGACAAAAATTCACTCAAGTTTACAAATAAAAATATGAACCTTAAATTCTTAGTTATCGATGCAGGCAATCCAATTTGTGGTACCACCATGGGTGCCGCTACCTCGACATTAGCAGCAAGTAAGACATCCTAAGAATCTGATACCCTTAACTTGAACTCAGAAAACATGGCTTCAGTGACAAAGATCCATTGCCAAGGATGGAAAAAAATAAACCATCAATAATGGAGAAGTCAATTTTAAGAAAACCAGTTCATGAGAAACATCTTTTCTTCAAAGAAAATACTATAGACCCTAATGGCAAAAAGGGAAAAGTAGAAGTCATCAATCAAAAGAAAGATAACATATAAGTGAATTCTAGATTTCATAGGAATTCAACTAACTCTAAAAGTTAAGAAGAAGATTCCAATAACTTCATTATGATTGGGGACATTCCTATTCAAGTTCTATGTATTTCTTCGTCCATAAAACTTTTAACGTAATTTGATAAATCTAGTGCAAAAAGGATGGAAGTTCACCATTGATAATGGTGAATGTAAAGTGTTAGTACTGGTAATAGGAGGAATTTTTAA
The DNA here is from genome assembly GCA_027568955.1 of Erythroxylum tenue. Lineage (NCBI taxonomy): Eukaryota > Viridiplantae > Streptophyta > Magnoliopsida > Malpighiales > Erythroxylaceae > Erythroxylum > Erythroxylum tenue. The sequence continues at coordinate 32,810,191 of JAOSBM010000005.1, read as the reverse complement.
GAAAATGGTTTTGGAAGAACCAGTTGAGGGTATGACACAATATATAAGGCCTTTTTAATTAAGGCTTATCTTAATAAAAGACCAACTTCAAAAGTTTAGGTAGATAATGGGTCGAGAATAAACATTATGTCGACTAAAATGAAGATAACTGCAGTAAAAAATTATGTTGATTAGATATTGTAGACTAAAATGACGATAGTTGTAAGAAATGATGATGCTGATTTGATACAAACTAGAGTAGACATTGTTACATTCAACAGTGAAACTAGAGTAGACATTGTCACATTCAATAGTGAAACTACTACAGCATGGAGATTTCTCACAATAAATATTAAAATCGAAAGGAAGACTTTGTTAACTACATTATTTATCATCATCATACATACCAATTACTAAGTCTTATTGTGGCTAGATTAGATCCATTTTAATTATTGTATTTCATCGTCTCTACATTAACTTTTACATTTGTAGAGAGGAAATAAGGTACAAATAATTTGACCTAATTCATAACACTTTTATGCTAAAGTTGATTTGATAGAGGGAAAATTCTACAAGGATCATGTAAATTCAATGTAAATTTAGAAGTCGCACTAATATAAGGAAATAAAAGAAAAGATGAAAATAAATGCTAAAAATTTTGTAAAGAATAATTTCCATCGTGCCAATTCCTAAGCCGATGAAGCTTCTTATTATAGAAGAACCTGATTAATGAATTCTCATAAGAAGAGTGGGTGGTAGCTGCAGTTATGGAATTAGAGGCAGTAGCTGCAGTCATGGAATTTGCTGCAGTTATGGAATTAGAGGCAGTAGCTGCAGTCATGGAATTAAGTATAAATGCAATAGATTATGGACAAATTAGAAGAAATAAATGAATTTGATAATGTAGAACCGATTTTTTGAAGCAGATGAAGAATAAAAAATGATTAACGAAGGTGTAAAACTAGTTTTTGCAGTAGATGAAGAATCACAAATGATTAATGATGGTGTACAAGAGTTAAAATCCACTCCAATGAAGTTTGATGAATGTGAGGGTCAGAATTAAGAATCTTTAGAATAAAAGAATTTGAGTGATTTAGGTAAAAATATGTAGTCATTATTAATAAAAACTTAGATTCAAAGACAAAGTTAAACTAGTGGAACTCCTAAGAGAATTCAAAGGTTATTTTTTACGAGATTATACTAAGATGTCAGTGTTAAGTAGAACATTAGTAAAACATAGATTTTTATTAAAAATAGAATTCCGATTTCATCGTCAACCTCCTAGGCTATGGTTAAAAGATGCTGATAGGTAATTTTCCAAATTTTAAATTAAAACCTCTTATACTGTAAGTATACAGATCTGAAATCGCAGTATAGATAGGTATCGTCCTATAGGGATTGGTTAGTCACTGAAATGATCCAAATTTCATTTTGTTCAAGAAACTCAAATAATTATATTTGAAACTTAAGAGTCATACATACACACTTTAGGGTTTTCACAAAAGTGGTGAATCAAAGTTTCAATTTAACAATTTAGGATTGTCATTACCTAACTATGTATTCTCTCACTTTAGCAATGATCATTATGTTTAGTCTAAATTTCCTAATGTCCTGGTTCTTTCACTCTCATTACTTAAACCAAAGAAGCCCTGTTTAATGATGTAAATGAATTATATAAGCTCTGACTTCCCATTTTTCACTTAACCATTAAAAGGATATGAACAGATTTTTGGACAACCACTTTTCCATTAAAGATCCCTCTCCAAATGGCAAAGTAACTTGATATATAAAGTGTTCTTGGTGTAAGCCCGCTCTCATGGCACTAACTAACATATTTCTTAACTCCATATCTCCGTGTGAGCTAATTATGGATAGCCAATACCATAAACATCAAACACATCCATAACATTGAATAAAGTGAGGTACTACATAGTTTAGGCAATAACAACCCTAATAACTACTTAGAAATCCATCAAAATCTCATCCAACATGTTCATAACATATCCATACATCCTTCTCAATCAACAAAATACAACAAAGAAGCAAGAAAAGAGAAGAAGTAAGGCTTATATGTTGCAGACCAAAGCTGGAGTTCTATGGTGGCAGCTTTGCGTCTCTTGATTTTTTTTCTAAAAAAGGCATTCTTCTCTCTCCCTTGGATGTCTTGCACGACCTCCTCCTTTCTAGGGTTTAAAATTGAGTTTTTAAGCCCCATTTAATGCTTAAAACAACGCTGGAAGGAGGAAGTTGAAACTGAATTTCTCCTATTTCTTTTGGATCAAAAACAAAACATCCAATAACAACAAAATTAATCACTTAATCATTCCCAAAACACATGCAATTAATACTAAAAATAATGTAAGAAAAAGACGCACAACAATGCCATGCAAAATTCATACAAAACCTAATCTTAAAGACCTAATTCACACACATTCAAGCATATTCACATACATTCATACATAATCATGCAATTATATGAAACTAAGACAAAACATAAGCTAAACAGGTTAATAACCATCAATTTATCACAATTAACTAACAAATTATCCTAAGAAAAGTGTGTACAAATGCCACTTATCAACTCCCCCACACTTAAACTTTTCTTGTCCTCAAGCAAAATCAAACACAAAAATAATCTAAAGAACACAAATACACAAAAACATACATTCATATAATGTCAAAATTGATGGATATTGACTCGGAACGTTATGCAATCAACTTAATAGTAAACAATAGTGATATCACAATTTCAATGTATTGACTTATTCTGTTATGCCTATGTACTTTAATATAAACATACACATCGATCAATATTTAAACAACTCAATTTTAAACCTACGTCACTTGTAGACATGCATTTATAATTATCGATCATTTAAATGGTTAATTGTCTAAGTTATCCTTTCATGAAAATTTTTAGCTAATTTATCATATCAATAGGGTTTTTATTATGCACATACTTTTTCTCATTTTTGTAATGTCGACTTAGTTTTTAACGCGATGACAAACATTGGTGATGAATGCCCCCGGTTACTCAACTAGGCCATGTTTTTTATTTATTAAAGTGGCTTAGTTGGAGTGTCATTATAGCCTTTTAAAGCAAAGACAAACATTTGTGATAAATGCCCCCCATTACTCAACTAGATCACAGCTCACAACTGACTACTAGCTCTATTCTTAACCCTTTTTGGGTCAACGGAATAATTATTAACGCACACTCTTTTCCTTTTTTTCATTTCTTTTAGCTTATTATTTTCATGAAAGGGAAACTGAGATTGTCTACCGATTTAATGGCTTCTGATGGTAACTATATGTGAATTAGCATCATTAAGTGTAAAATCAAGTGTCCTATCCTAATCAACACACATGTTTATGTTAAAGCTACTTATAATCTAACTTCCTAACTTAACACATATCACCAGTTCAACAACATTGTTCAAAATTAAGATAATTCACATAAAATTCCAACCACTAAACATCCACACAGTCACACAATTTTGCATTAAAATTGAAAAAATCGACACATTAACACAAAAAAATGAAAAATCATGCAAAAAAATACATACCACTCCCCCACACTTGAACAATACATTGTCCTCAATGTGTGAAAGTTATACACAAAAAACAACAACCACACATAATATATACAAAAAATCATAAATGAATAAATAAAGAGGCATGAGAAAGCTTGTTGGCATTAGTGTAGAGGATCGTGTTAGTGGTGGCTCGCGTATTCCTCACATCTCACACTTTACTTCTTCATTTCCTCATCAAAGAAAACAAAAACTAACATAAATAAAATATAAACACAAACATTCAACAAACATTAAAAAAAACAACCCTTGTTAGTTTTTAAAGTCACTAGCAAGACTTTGATCTCTCTCTGGTCATGGGCGGGGTCTAAGAAATATTCTTTCTCTCTCGGTGGGCATTTGTCCTCCATAGTAGGGCTTGCAAAGGTGGCCATTCCCCTGAAAGTTTCTCCATGCTCTTTTTGCAACTCCATAACTCCAAGGGGTGGTAAGTTGTACCCCACATATTTTCAATAATGCTTTAATTAGATTGTTGCAAAAGTGGGTACCTCTATTACTGATAATCATCCGCGGCACACCAAATCTGTCGATAATCTTTTTCAGAAACCTCTGCACCATTCTAATATCATTTGTTGGTGTCACCATCACCTCAACCCACTTCGATACATAATCATTACTTACAAAAATATATTTGTTTTCGTAAGAAGACAGATACGGTCTCATGAAATCCAGACCCCAAACATCAAAGACTTCAACCTCCAGCATCGAAAACATTGGCATCTCATCCCTTTTCGATATGTTCCCTATTCTTTGGCACCTGTCACACTTCTTCACCCAATGTTATGCGTCCTTAAACAATGTTGGAAAAAAATCCACACTCCAACACCTTTACGAATGTCCTATTTTCTCCATAATGTTCTACATAAGAAAAATTATGTCAGTGAGTTAAAATAGCATTAATTTTGTTATCAGGAATACATCTCTAAATCAGTCCAACTGTACAATTTATGTAAAGAAGTGGATCTTCCCACATGTACTGCTTATAATCATGTTTAAACTTTTTCTGCTACTGGTAAGTTAAATTAGGGGAAAGGATACCACTTGTAATGTAATTTGCAATGTCGACATACTAGGGATGGTCTGATTCTTATGCCAAGAGTAGCATCTCATCAAGGAATTGCTCATTGATTTCTTCTTGTAAGCTTGATTCCCCTCCTTCCAATCTTGACAGGTGATCGGTAATGAAATTTTTTCTCCCTTTTTATCCTTGATCATGATATCTAATTCCTGTAGGAGTAGGATCCACCTAATCAATTAAGGCTTGGAATCCTTTTTGGAAAAAAAGGTACTTCATGGATGATTGATCTGTATACACAATCACTTTTGAACCAAGTAAGTAAGAATAAAATTTATCGCAAGCAAAAACTACAGTTAACAATTCTTTTTCCGTCGTGATATAATTAATATGAGAATCTATCAAAGTCCTGCTGGCGTAGTGAATAGCATGCAACTTCTTATCCTTGCACTGCCCTAGAACCCACTAGCGTAGTGAATAACATGCAACTTCTTATCCTTACACTGCCCTAGAACACACCCAATTACGTAATCGTTAGCATCGAACATCAACTCAAATGGCAAGCTCCAATCTGGTGGTTGTAACACTGGTGTTGACATCAACTCCTTCTTCAACCTGTCAAAAGAAACTAAGCAATCATTCTAAAAAATGAAAGGGACATATTTAACTAACAAATGAGTAAGGGGTTTAGCAATTAAAGAAAAATCCTTTATGAATCGGCGATAGAACCTGGCATGCTCTAAAAATGCTCGGACCCCTCAAACATTACTTGGCAGAGGAAGTTTATCGATGACTTCAATTTTTGCCTCATCCAGTTCAATGCCTCTACAAAACATCTTGTGTCCCAAGACTATTCCGTCATGAACTATGAAGTGACATTTTTTCCAATTTAATACTAAGTAGGCTTCTTCACACTATTGAAGAACCTTATCCAAATTTGTTAGACACTGCTCAAAGGAATCTCCATACACTAAAAATTCATCCATAAATACCTCCAAAAAGTCCTCAATTATCTTAATAAAAATGGCCATCCATCATACATCACTGAAATGTAGTTAGTGCATTGTAAAGTCCAAACGACATCCGTCTGTATATAAAAGTACCATATGGACATGTGAAAGTTGTCTTGGCTTGATCCTCTGGATAAATGAATATCTGATTGTAGCCAGAATATCCATCCAAGAAATAGTAGAATGCATATCCTACAACTCTCTTAATCATCTGGTCCACAAAAGGCAGTGGGAAGTGGTCCTTCTTTGTCACTGAGCTAAGCTTCCTATAATCAATACAAACTCTCTAACCAATGATCGTCCATGTGGAAATAAACTAACCCTTTCATTTTCCACCACTATTGTTCCACCTTTCTTTGGTAAACACTAAAATGTACTTACCCATTTATTGTCTAAAATTGGGTATATAATTCCTACATCAAATAACTTAATCACCTCCTATTTTACAACTTCTTGCATATTTGGATTCAAATTCCTTTTCCTATCCCTCACTAGTTTACATCCATCCTTGAGATTCATTATGTGATCACAACACTCGGATTTATCCCTCTGATGTCTGATATCTGCCACCCTATCGCTTTCATCCTCCTCCTTATAACTTCTACTACCTTCTTCTCCTATTCATCACTTAACTGATTTGAAATAATCACAGTTAATGTTTGATTTTTACCTAAAAATGTATATCTCAGGTGTGAAGGTAAAGGTTTTAACTCTGAGGTGTGTACTCTCTCACTGGAAGGTGGTATGGGTGGCTTGGTCCTCACCAAAGTTTCCTTCTCACCTTTCTCTGCTTCCTCTCTGTCCTTCTCTCTCTTTCCACTCTCATCTTCTGCGTTCAATTATAATTCCCTCTCACTCTTTGTTTTCATCATTCTACCAGTTATCTCCTTTACACACCCATCCATCACATCCATTCTCATACAACAATTCAGCTCCTCCATTCTTGTGAAACTCCTAATCATGTTGAACTTAACTTTTTCATCACCAATATGCAAAATCAAAACATCATTATTCACATCAATCAACACCCGACCAGTATTCATAAATGGGCGTCCCAAAATCAATGGACAATTTCTATCCTCAGCAACATCAAGAATGACAAAGTCAACAAGAATCACAAATTTATCTACTTTTACGAAAACATCTTCGATAACTCTAAAAGGCTTCTTTATGGACTGATCAGATAACTGAATTGTCATTGATGTTGTCTTTATGTCATCCAAGTTCAGTTTCCTGAAAATAGACAATGGCATCAGATTAATACTAGCTCCCAAATCACATAAACATTTAGAAAATTCAACACCATTAACAATACAAGGAATAGTAAAACTCCCTGGATCCTTTAGTTTTGATGGCATATTGTTATTGATCACAAAGCTGCAACTGGCTGTCAATGCTACTGTCTGATTTGAATCCCAAGTTCACTTGCGAGAAAGTAATTCCTTTAAAATCTTAGCATACTTGGGCATGTGCTCCAAAACTTTTGGCAAAGAAAAACTCATATACAACTTCTTCAATTTTTCCAAAAATTTGTTGAATTGGGTCTCCACTAGATTCTGACTCAATCTCCTAAGAAATGGTAATTTTGGAACATATGGTGGAGGAGGAACTTATGTGGGTTCCTACTCCTCAGTGACTTTCTCCTTACCTTTTTCCTGACTTTTCTCCATTAGATCAGCAACTTCCTTCAAAACTTGCTCTGGTAACTCCTTTCCACTTCTTAACAGAATTGCCTTTAAACGTTCTTTCTAATAAGGTTCTGAAGTGTTGGGAAGGTTACCTGGGGGTCTGGTTGATACTGTGGTTGCCAGCTGACCCATTTGCACCTCTAGGTTATACATTGATGATGCTTAATTTTTAATCAACTAATCAGTCTTCACTTAACTTTTCAACGCTGAATCACTCCGTGCTTGTGCCTCCTCGATACTGTTCACCTTTGATCCAATTGTACCTATCACTTCCATCATCTTTGAAAATTGGGAGCACAGTTGTGAAAGTTGAGAATCTATCCTTCCCGCTTGGGCTTCCATTTTTACCTCTAGCCTTGAGTTAATAGCTCCAAACTTTGACTCTAAGGCAACATTTGAGTTACTTTCCTTTTCCTGAAATCCTAGGGATCTTTGAGGTCTCCAATTGGTTCCTACAGGGTTAGCCTAAGAAAATTTTGGATGGTATTTCCATCCAACATTATAAGTGCCAGAATATGGGTTATTACCTGACCTCTATTGGAACCCTAAATAATGAGCTTATTCTGTGCGTTCAATGCTCATCAAATGACATTCCGATGAATTATGATATTTTGCTTCACAAATCTCACAATTTTGATGCATATACTTTAAAGAACTAGATGAAGGTTGGAGATCACTTACTTGTTTCCTTAATGATGCAATTTTTGCAAATAAAGCAGCTGTTGAATCTACTGATATAATCCAATTTTGTTCCTTCATATGCAATGGTTTACTCCTTTCATTGTACCAAAGGCAGTTGTTAGCAGCCTTGTCTTTAATCAGGTCATATGCGGCATCTATGTTCTTCTTCATCAATGAACCTCTTGTAGCTGCATCAATGGTGCTTCTGGTTGCTAAATTGAACCCAATATAAAATGTTTATAGCAAAAATTACCTGTGTAGATTACGATGGGGGTAGCTCCTTTGCAACTCCTTAAAATTCTCTCATGCCTCGTATAATGATTCTCCCTCATATTGCTAAAAGTTGGTGATTTCCTTGACGATCCTTGAAGTCTTTGTCAATGGGAAATATTTGGACAAAAAGGCTTGCACCAACTGGTCCCATGTTCTGACTTCTTCTGGAGTAAAGGAGTTCATCCATGCCTTTGCTCGGTCCTTTAGTGTGAAGGGAAACAATCTCATCTTCACTCCATCGTCCAATAACCCATTTTGCCTAAAAGTATCACGAATTTCCAAAAAATTAGCAATGTTAGTATTAGGATCCTCATGTGGCAAACCATAAAATTGAACATTGCTTTGCAAAATATTAAGTAAAGTAGGCTTGATTTTGAAATTGTTTGTATTCACTGGTGGTTTAGCAATTCCTTGCTGGTTCGGGTTAAACCCTGGCCGCATAAAGTCTATCAAAGTTCTTTCTTCACCACCTTGTTCCCTCTATTCAGCCATTATCTGCTCGATTTGATCTTCTCTCCGTGCCTTTCTCAATTTCTTTTCTACTTTGGTGATGTCAACTTCTCGCATATCAAAGTAAAAATGAAAAGAAAACCCAAATCAAAACAATTCAAACCAAACTCGATGCTAGGTACAATCCTCAGCAGCGACACTAAAAACTTGATAGGTAATTTTTAAATTTTAAATTAAAACCTCTTATCCTACAAGTATACAGATCGGAAATCGTAGTATAGATAGGTATCGTCCCACAGGGATTGGTTAGTCACCGAAATGATCCAAAAAAAAATTTATTCAAGAAACTCAGATAATTAGATTTGAAAGATCCAAAATATAAAAATTAAGAGTCATACATACACACTTTAGGTTGTCACAAAAGTAAGAACACAAATTTAGAAAATGGTAAATCAAAGTTTCAATTTAACAACTTAAGATTGTCATTACCTAACTATGTATTCTCTCACTTTAGCAATAATCATTATGATTATTCTAAAATTTCTTAATTTCCTGGTTCTTTCACTCTCATTACTTGAACCAAATAAGCCCTATCTACTGATGTAAATGAATTATGTAAGCTCTCACTTCCCATTTTTCACTTAACCATTAAAAGGATATGAACAGATTTTTGGGCAGCCACTTTTCCATTCATGATCTCTCTTCAAATGGCAAGGTAACTTGACATATGGAGTGTTCTTGGTGTAAGCCCACTCTCATAGCACTTATAACATATTTCTTAACTCCATATCTCTATGTGAGCTAAGTATGGACAGCTATATATCATAAACATCAAACAACATCAAACACATCCATAACATTGAATAAAGTGAGGTATTACATAGTTTTAGCAATAACAACCCTAATAACTACTTAGAAATCCATCAAAATCTCATCTAGCATGCTCACAACATATCCATACATCCTTCTCAATCAACAAAATACAACAAAGAAGCAAGAAAAGAGAAGAAGTAAGGCTTATATGTTGAAGAGCAAAGCTGGAATTCTATGGTGGTAGCTTTGTGTCTCCTTGAAATCCTTTGATTCCACCTTGAATTCTCTTGTTTTTCTCTCAAAATGTGTTCTTCTCTCTCCCTTTGAAGTATTGCACGACCTCCTCCTTTCTAGGGTTTAAAATTGAGTTTTTATACCTCATATCATGCTTAAAACGATGTAGGAAGGAGGAAGTTGCCAATTGGAATTTTTCAAAAAACTCTGTTTTCTGTTTTGACTTCAATCCCTGCTATCTTATTGATTTCTTATCTAAATCGGGCCGTTATTTCACCAATTTGAAACTGAATTTCTCCTATTTCTTTTGGATCAAAAACAAAAAAATGCAATAATAATTGTATCTTGAGAAAGCTTAACTTTGGTGATGGGTCGGCCTAGGAAAATTCCAGCTTTCCTTTGGGTCACATTACTTGCTTTCTCTTTGGTTTTTCTATCATTCCATCCCTCAAAACCACCTTTAAACCTATTTATTAACAACAAAATTAATCATTTAATCATTTCCAAAACACATGCAATTAATGCCAACATAATGTAAGAAAAAGACACACAATAATGCCATGCAAAATTCATGCAAAACCTAATCTTAAAGACCTAATTCACACACATTCATGCATATTCACATACATTCATACATAATCATGCAATTATATGAAACTAAGACAAAAACATACGTTAAACAAGTTAACAACAATCAATTTATCATAATAAACTAACAAATTATCCTAAGAAAAGTATGTATAAATGCCACCTATCAAATGTCGAGATGAAGATTGGTTTTAGTAGACTAGCTAGGTATAGTTAGTGGTTGGCGAATGTTGTCCCTATAGTTAAGAAAAATGGAAGAAAAAGAATCTATGTAGATTTCAAGGATTTCATTGTAGCTACTTCTAAAGATAAATCTAATTCCCACCGTATATTCTTTAATAGATTTCACAGCTCCATTATTCTCCTTCATTGATTATTTGTTAGGTTATGACTAGACTTTATAGCAGAAATGATATTTCTAAAAGGACTTTAGATGTTCAGGATCAATTGGGATATTTGAATGGGTTTTAATATCTTTCGGGCTAAAGAATGTAGGTGCCATATATTAGCGAGTTAATAATGTCGTTTTTTGTTACTTAATAAGGTGCACTTTGGAAGTTCACATAGATGATATTATCATGAAGTCGAAAAAAAAGTGTACATCACACCCAAGATTTATGACAAGCTTTTTCATAGGATGAGAATGCACAAATTAAAGTTGAATCATTTAAAGTGTGATTTTGGAGTAAAAGTAAGGAATTTCTTGGGATTTTTGGTTCACAGTAAAGGAATTGAATTGGATAAGAATAAAACAAAGAATAAAACAAAAGTCATTCTTGAAGTAAAATCACCTCATAATAAAAAGGAACTTCAAAGATTTTTTGGCCAAGTAAACTATGTGAAAAGATTCATTGCTAATTTGGCAGGAAAAACAAAAGAATTCTCGTATTTGTTAAAGCTAAATAATTCAAAGGGATTTTTTTGGGAGAAGAGTCACAAAGTGGCTTTCGATAATACCAAGGAATATTAATGTTGGTTCCTCTTTAAAAAAGGAATTTCATTAAAGTTATATATCTCTACGGTAAAAGAATCTATTGAATGTCTGTTTCCTGAAACAATGAAGCCAGTCATGAACAAGCGATTTATTATCAGAGCAAAAAAAAATTTCCAATAAAAAAGAAATACTTACCCATTGTGAAGTTATGTCTAGTATTATATTTCGCACATTCAAAGTTAAGGCATTACTTGTTGCAAAATAGAGTCTTTGTGGCTTTGTAAATTGATTAAATGAAATATATCTTGAGCAAGTCAGTCCTCTTTGGAAATATTAGAAAATCGCCTATGACTCTTAAATACTTGAACTTGGTTCATAGAAGTCTATAAAGGTCAAGCATTAATTGACTTTTTATCAAGCCATCCTTTAATTAAAGCATAAGAGGATGAGGGACGCTTAATTCTCAACTATAAGAAGAAAATCTGGGAATCAAATTCGATAGATCTAGTACAGTTGTCAATGTTAAAATTGCACCAAACGGAACCAAAACTCTTCTCTCTCCCAAAATGGACTTCCCATGTACTAATAATTAAATAGAATATAAAGGCTTAGGGTGCGTTTATTTTCAGAAAACAGTTTTTTGTTTTCTATCTTGATTTTTTGCATATATTTTTAATTTTCATTTTCAGTGGAAAATTATCGAAAACATGTTTACTAATTAATATTGAAAAAATTATTTTCTAAAATTGAA
>JAOSBM010000005.1:32775724-32798082 GCA_027568955.1 Erythroxylum tenue | reverse complement strand
ACCTATTAAAAGTAGTTTTCTAATTTCCTAGAAAATTGGAAAAATAGAAAACACGCTTTTCTTGAAAAATTGATCTATTTTTTATTAATAAACATGTTTTCTAATTGTTTTCTGTTTTATGAAAAAAATTTCTAAAAAACTAGAGAATTTTCAGAAAGTAAACGCACCCTTATTGATTAGGCTAGAACTTCTAATTGATCTTGGAGCTAGAGAAATTCTAATCAAGGGATATTCAAAATTGGTATTATGTCATTATCACCTTATTACATTGTTATCATCCAATTACTAGAATTATTTAATAATATATAATTTTAACATATCCTAAGAGTTACTAGGATCTAGATTGAAAATATCCAAAGATTTAGTCTATAAGTGTATTGTGGCATAACAGAGGTCTCGCCCATCCATTTATAAGAGAGAAATTCCACTTGAAGCTTTTAATATTGATAAAGACGTCACTCATGATTGGAGGATATAAATCAAAGACTTGTAGGAAAATCTTAACAAGAAAGTATCGTTCAAACGTAAGAAACACTCACTTAATTTTGTTCTATTTAAAGGGATTTTATTTTTTCAAGAAAGCGAAGGACTTTCTTTTAAGATGTCTTGGAATTCCAGAATTAACAATAATACGACAAGTTCATAAAGGGGTATATATATGGTGCACATCAATCTGGAAGAAAATGAGGTGGTTTATATATCACTGTAGGCATTATTGGCCAAACATCCTAAAAGATTACCTACCATATACCAGGGGCTATAAATATTATCAGAAGTATAAAAGAGTTCAAAGAATTCCTGAATTCGAGTTGCATTATATAATCAAATTATGGCCATTTAGAGGTAGGTTATTGGTATTATTAGGAAGATATATCCACCATCCTCACCTCAGAAGGCCATAGTTTTATTTTGTTGGTTACAAATTACTTTACTAAATTGGTGGTGGCACAACCTTTAAAGAAAGTTGATCAAATAGATGTAGTCAAATTTATCAAAGAATAGATTATTCAGCAGTTTGGAATTCCTCAATCAATTATAAGTGATCAAGGAACTGCGTTTACAGGTTAAGAAGTTAAAATTTTCACTGAGGATTATGGGACAAAATTATTGTATTTGACTTCATATTATACTCAGGCTAATGGTTAATTTGAAGCATTTAATAAGATAATTATTGAGATTTTGTAGAAAATTTTAGAAGATAATCTAAGAGAATGGTACAAAATCATGTCTAAAACCTTATAGTCTTATTGTACTTCTAAGATAATTGCCATAGGGTTAGCTTATTTGCCTTAACATATGGACACAATTTTATTCTTCCTATGGAACTAGTGGTTCCATCCCTGAGAGTATATAATCAAAATGCTTTAGGGACTTCTTATTTGAGATAGTTGGTAATGGAGTTAGTGGATTTAGTTGAAATGCAAGTTCAGGATTTGAATAGTATGATTATCCAAAAAGGAACAACAATAACAATAATATCCCATTAGAAATCTCACTGCAATACAGGGTTTGAAGAAGTCTAAAAGTACACAGTCCTATCTCTAACTAGTAGAGATAGTAAAAAATTTCTTAAAGATGAGAGAATTATAAATTCACTAACATCATAGGGACAAAAAGATACACAACACATTCTCCAAACCAATACAATACAAAAAAATCACTCTTTAGAGAATCAATCAACCTTTCCTAAACGTATTTTATTATTTTTCAGTGTTGTTTACTTTAAGAATGTCAACTTTATTATATCGAATTCTCTTGAAAACTTGTTCAATACCATTATGAACATTAAAGAGCGAACAAAAGACAATGCAAAATCTAGAGCTGATTGGCAACTTTTTTGTAGAAGAAATGAGTTACATAAAGATCTTCGCACCAGTAAATATCCAAAAGCATATTACACTTTGACAAGAAACAAAAGGAGCTTTTATGTGAATGGTTAAAAAGTCTAAAATTTCTTGATGCTTATGTTTCAAACTTGGCTAGGTGTGTGGATCTCAGGAAGTTCAAATTATTTGGGATGAAAAGTCATGATTGTTATGCGAAGGCTAATCCTAATTGTATTTCGGGAGTTGCTACCTTCTAAGGTATGGAAAGCTATAACAGAGTTAAGCTTGTTTTTCAAAAGCTTAACATTAGCTGAAATCAAGTTGGATGGAAAAAATTAGAAAATAAAATTCCAATTATTTTATGAGAGTTAGAAGGGATTTTTCCTCCAAGCTTCTTTGATTGTATGGAGCATTTAGCTGTGCATTTAGCATATAAGGCAAAACTAGTCAGTCCAGTTCAATATCGATGGATGTATCCATTTGAGAGGTAACTCGACAAATATTATTGCAATAACCATTTTTACATGCTTTATGTACTAAATTATAATAGCCATTTTAATTAATGCGATACGCAAGGATGGTGCACGACCGCGTTATATTTCGAAGAAAATTTGGAGTCATTGGACTGAGTATTGGACATCACCTGCAGCAATGTCCATCTTAGAGCGTAACTCCATCAACAGACGTGGAGGCCTGGGGGGTGAGAGTCTTTCAGTACGTACAGGAGGATCAATTATCCACTACGAGCATGTACATAGACTTGTAAGTATCTAAACTTGACACTTATTTTGTATATATTTTGCTTTGCTTTATTATACATAATGATTACGGTATAAATGTCTGGTGCTATATATGGTTGTGTTAAGTTATTTTATTTATTCAACAGGGGGCAAATATCATAAAATTAGAGGAAACTCTGCCGAATTTTTTTATAAATTCTAGTTCACATATGACAATTTAGGTTATACATGTAGGAAAAGTCATTGGGCATCAAGCCTATACCTAGCTAGCTGTTTTTGCACACCCACACGAAGAAACATGATGGTGTGACATTCATCAACACCCGATGTAGAGAGCTGAATGTAAGTGAAATTAATACATGTTTATAATTTCTTAACAATAATCCCTTAGTAATGTAAACATTGCTTCCTAATAAGACCAAATACAACAAAACATTCAGCGACAGTCTCAGGAGGAACAACCTGTAGATGAGATTCAGATGTATCTTGATGTTGTGGGTGGTAGGGACCGTCATGGAAGGATATTCGAGTTAGGCTCATATGCGAACACATGTTATTCGCACTCTTCCTTATCCAGTACAGCAGCATCTGCTAGGCCAATGCACAGTAATGAAGTAACCGAGCTTCGGGCCACAGTGGACACATTGAAGGAGTAGATAGGGTATTTGAAAGAGGCTAACGTGAATCAACGGATGGAGCACATGGAGTAGATAGCTAGGATGAGAGAGGAGATGGGGGAGGTGGCAAGGATGAGAGAGGAGATGGAGCAGGTGGCAAAGATGAGAGAGCAGATGGAGCAAATGGCTAAAATGCAAGAGCAGATGGAGCAGACAGCTAAGATGAGAGAGGAGATGGAGCGGATGGCTAACATGAGAGCGAAGATGGAGCAGATGGCTAAGATGAGAGAGCAGATGGAGCAGATGGCTCAGCTTAGACAAGAGATGGAACAGTTGAAGGGGAGGCTTAGCAGTTCAGAGCACCCACGATCTCCGCAACATTAGCTTGTCCTTTTCATTTGCTTTCAATTACAAATATAAGTTATGCACGCTGTAATGTTTTTATTATCAATTAAAATAATTTTAACGTTATATTATCAATTAATTTTCTGATTAATCAAATTATATATATATATATACACACACACAAATTAATTTATTATGAATAGATAATTAGTAACTCTTAACATTATGCATTTATCACAACATCATGAAACTGGAATTTAATAAAAAAATTTCTAACCTGCTATTACTGATGGAATAAAAATACCGTCGGAAATTTTATATTTCTTTACCGACGGTAATACTATCACCGTCGGTAAGTAAGATGACGTTTCTTGTTCATTACCTTCGGTTTACCGACGGTACTTTTCCCGTTGCTAAATTTTACCAACGGAAGTTCACGTTGCTTTTTTCCGTCGTTAATATTTATTGACGTAAAATAGATCGTTGGTAATATAATTTGGACCATTGCTAAATTACCGACGGAATATGATCACCGCCGGTAAATTTAACTAAGGTTCTTTTAACGACAATTTTGTCTGTCTTCAATTTTTGCCGGTAATTAATTTTACCGACAGAAATTGACCGATTTTCCGTCGGTAAATAACTAATTTCTTATAGTGTATTCCCTTTTTGCACAATTAACTAATTTCTTTATTTATATTTTATTTCAGCATATCTTAACATTTTGGTAGTTTAAAATTCCACTCTCTTGAGTTTTTTTTAAGCCTTCTTATGTCATCGGTTGAATTTAGGTACAAATTCTAGAAAATTTTCTCTCTAACATGCCTGCGTTCTAGATTAACACCAAACAACGCTGCTAATAATAATTGATTAAGACTTAAAAAGGGATCCCTTGCCTATTACTTTTTTAAGAGAAACAACGTTATACATAGGCTGTTAACACGAAATTATCATGTCAAGTGTGTTTCTTCGTCTATAAAAATACCTAGTCTACCGTCACCAGCAGGCAAGGGCTAAACAGGCATGGCTACGTCCTTTAACACTTCCGCAACTAGAAGGTAATGATATGACCTCTAAACTCAATTTTTGATCACATATCATCCATTCCAGATGGGATTTATGTAAAAACAAATACTCTTCAAATTTTGTTGGAATTCTTGTAGGCTTGAAGGAAAAGTAGCATTGATTACAGGTGCAGCTAGTGGAATTGGCGAGTCCACAGTGAGACTGTTTGTACAACATGGAGCCAAGGTCATGATTGCAGACGTTCAAGATGATCTTGGCCAGTCCCTCTGCAAAGAACTCGGCTCCCAAGACACTGTCTCCTACGTCCACTGCGACGTGAGTCGTGATGCCGATTTGGAAAAAGCTGTTGACCTTGCGGTGTCCAAGTTTGGGAAGCTCGATATCATGTTCGGTAATGCTGCAATCATAGGAAAGCTGGGCTCTAGAATCTTAGATTCTGATAATGAAGAGGCCAAGAGGGTCATCGATGTCGATTTGTTCGGGTCGTTCTTGAGTGCTAAACATGCCGCCAGGGTAATGATTCCGGCGAAGAAAGGCTGCATCCTGTTTACTTCCAGCATTGTTTCGGCAATTATAACGGCTAGTCCGCCACACGAGTATGTAGCCGCGAAACATGGGGTTGTGGGGTTGACCAAGAGCTTGTGCGTGGAGTTGGGGGCTCATGGCATAAGGGTCAACTGTATTTCACCGTACATGGTTGCAACTCCGTTGTTAACAAACTCTTCAGGGTTGACCAAGACAGAGGGGGAGAAGTTGGCAAGTGCAGCTTCGAACTTAAAAGGGGCTGTATTAGAACCAGAAGACATAGCGCAGGCAGCCTTGTACCTTGCCAGTGATGAGGCCAAGTACACTAGTGGCGTGAACTTGGCTGTTGACGGTGGTTATAGTGCTACTAGCTCCGCCTTGACAAATGCCATTAAAAGCCTCCTTTCTCAAAATTGAGTGACGTTTTCGTATTGATCATTTTCCACCTTTCCCAATCATAAGAATCCTTTCTACTTTGGAAGTTTATAGACTATTGGGAGTTTCAAAAGGCAGTGTGAAAAAACGTGGATTATGTGCCTGAAATTAAGTTGGAAACATAAAAACAACAAAAAAAAGAATATGTGTATTTGAATAAAGAATGACACACTTTTGATCATTCTTTTTCTTACATGTAACACTCCTTTTATCTAAATAAACAAGTAATTAAAGCAATCTACATTTTTTTTGTCTTAATAATATAAGAGTTTCAACTAATCATATTAATTTGTAAACAAATTCTATATTCTTAGGACCTATTTGGTTGGATATTAATTAATATAATGGAATGAAACAGAATGGAATAGTTTACAATAGAAAGGAATGTAATATAGTGAAAAATTGTTTGGGAGGGATGAAAAAATTCATAATGTAATGTAGTAAAATATTATTTGGAAGATGGATAGAATGGAATGTAATATATAATAAATGACTATCATACTCCTAATATTAAAATGGTTGTTACTGGAGGTTTAACGCTATGATTTTAAAACATAAATCATTTCCAATTAAAAAGTCATGGTTTAAGTCACAACTGTGACAAATAATTTTTTATATATTTTCTATTTTAAAATAATAAATATTTTATTATTTTATTATTAATTATATACAATTAATTATTAATTATATAAAATTGTTATTAATTATTTAATAAATTTTATTTTATACTATTATTTGTGATTTACATTTAAAAATAATTTATTTATATTTTTATTTATAGAGAAATATATACAAACAATTAAAGAATAACTTTTTTATATATTTTCTATTTTCATTCATTAAAATTTTATTAAAATTTTAT
Source organism: Erythroxylum tenue (assembly GCA_027568955.1). Lineage (NCBI taxonomy): Eukaryota > Viridiplantae > Streptophyta > Magnoliopsida > Malpighiales > Erythroxylaceae > Erythroxylum > Erythroxylum tenue. The sequence goes on along the minus strand of JAOSBM010000005.1, from coordinate 32,791,706 downwards.
TTTATTATTAATTATATACAATTTATTATTAATAATATAAAAATATTATTATTAGGGTAAGGAGAAATAATATAAAAATATTATTAATTATATACAATTTTTGTGGACCGTAATAAATGAGTTTGGGGAAAAGGGGGTTACGGTTAGAAGAAATAATTGGTATTAAGAAAAATTATTGAGAGCATATTAGTTAGTATGTATTTATTAGTTTACGTTCCATCCTAAACTCTCCAAATCAGAGGTTTCTTATTTTTACTGTTTAGGATGGAATGGAACGTAATATGAATCCCTTCGCTTCCATCTCATTCTGTTCTATTCTATTATGAAACCCTCAATCAAACAATAGAAGTGTGTTATGTACCATCTCGTTCCATTACCAACCTCTTAACCAAACAAGACCTTAGTTTTAATAGTTAATAAATTGACTATCATCTAGAGAAATTGCAAATGAAATAAATTAACTTAATCAAATTCAATATGGTACGATCAACTTAAATTACTTTAAGTCTCTATAGAAAATATACCAAACATTATTATTATCATAATTCATCAGAATGAATATGGCTTAGCACACATCCTAAAACATGGTTGTGTTCCTCTTTTGAAGATCTTATAACAAAAATACAACTTGAAATACGAGCGTAGCTATGCTTATGTTTCTCTTTAGAAAAAGTTATATTTTACACTATTTATAACATGAGTTTATTTATACTTGTGTTCATTTTTGGAACCAAAATATAGAGCATATATAACTTAGACTACAAGTGTGTTTGAACTTGTATTCCTCTCTAAAGTTATTAAAAACAAGTTGATTGAGACTTGAGGGATCCTTGGCTTGATGTTTCCAAAGAAAACATCAGTTTTAGCACTCTTCTTTAATGTTTTATCTTGAAACACCAAAAGTTTCCTTTAAGGTTATATCTCTAGTTTGAGAAAGGAATTTATTCATCATTATTGCAACATGCTTCTTTGATGAGAAAAAAGTATTTTCATTTTATCATTCAACCTCTCTTTTTATGGTTGGACCACCTTTCTTTGAATATGAATTTGGCAAGCATTCTAAACTCCTTTTTATTTTAATCCAAATTTTTTTCTTAACCACTTTGGCATTGTTTCATGTGTCATATTCATTATTCTTATCTTATTTCATTGTTATTTTTATGCAATTATTAGTTTAGATTTTTGGCTTTTGTTTTCTTCAAACAGTTCTCAAAAGCTTTTTTCCCCTCTTTTCCTGTAGGTCTATCGTAAATAGTCTCTCTACTAGTTAGAGGAAAGGCTGTGTACTTCTCGACCTCTCTAAACCCTACGTCTTAGTGGGATTTCTACTGGCATGTTGTTTGTTGTTTTTGTTATTATTGTATTTCACCTCTATACAAGCTCTATTGTCAACTCTTATCCTTGATGGAAAACTCCTGTCAAAAACCTTAAAGATGGAATCATTATAAGACATATAATATATGCAACTCGAGTCTATAAGTGAACTCTCATTATCGTTACATCTATGCACTATAAAGACTATGAACAATGTCTCTTCTTAATATTCATCAACCTCTATTAGATTTCCTTCTTATTGTATACTTTTTCAAAAAGTCTTTCTAAATTGAAGCATAAATTGCTATAAGTGCCCTATTAGGTTATGTGCAAGTGAAGAAGGTCCAAAACTTGTTTCTGACACTTCTTAAAGTTCATAGGCTTTAAAATAAACCTCCATATTGACTTCCTACATAACATCTTTATTACCCTTAAATATGTAGGAGAAGTTATAGATAAATTTGTTAAGCCTATTATTATAGTATATCATGACAATCTTAGTCTTGTTGTAAATTTAGGAAGAAGGATTGATATTCTCTTTTTGTTGTCACTCTTGTAAGCCTTTAAGATCTTTAAAACTCTAATACCATGACAAAGAATGTGGATTATATATTTGAAATTAAGTGGGAAACATAACAGAACAAAAACACAAAGGAAGAATAAGATGACAACAACTTCGTATGTTTACGTCGAAAACTTAGTTTTTCATTAACAAACATACACTTATGTATAAAGGAGAAGTTACACACATTTGGCCACTCTCTTGCACCATACGACATTGAATTTAGCAAAATCAATTAGTAAAATTAACCTACATTCTTATATTTTCATAACAGTATAAGAGGTTCAACTAACTCCACTAATTTTTAATCAAATTCCAAATTCTTAGTTCTAATAGTTACAAAAATTTAACTATAATCTAGATAAGTTACAAATGAACCAAATTAATTTTTTCAAACTCAATATGGTATAATATACTTTGAAGTTCTCTTAAGTTACTATAAGAAATGTACCAAACATCATTACTTTTGGAGTTTATTAATATAAACACAACCTCAAATATAGGAATGTTCCTTTTCTGAAAACCTTGTAATGTAGATATAGCCCGGAATAAAAGTGTACTTGTGCTTATATTTCTTTTTGAGAAGAGTTGTATTTTACATAGTTTGGAACATTAGGTTTGTACTTGTACTTCTCTTTATATGCAATATATAGTTTAGGACATAGACATGTCTAAACTTGTATTCTTCTCTAAAATTATCAAAATGAAATTGAATTGAACTTAAAGAATCCTTAACTTGATATTTTTAGAGAAAACATTAATTACAATAGGTAAATATACTCCCTTAGTTTACTTTTTAACCTACAAAGAAAACCATAGACCTACATCATATTAAGAAAATGAAATAAAATATATAATAATTTACAAAAATTTTATATAAGATAAAAACATTTACAAGAAAATTTGGTCTTATTTTGAGTATACAATAAGGTATTTGGAAGTATATTTTCTTATTTCCTAAATTTTCAAATAATTAATTTTAAAAAATATACCATTGTAATCTAAATCCTAATATTTAAAAACTTTAAAAATCTCCTCCAACTATTTATAAGAAGCAGAGGAGATAATCTTATTATTAGGAATTGCACTAAATGCCTCACAAAACTAGGAATCATATGTTCTTTATCATCTTGTTTCTCTAACGAAATTTTCATGAACTAAAGATACAGAGAAAGTGTTAATTGAGGGGAAAAGAGACTTGACTCCAATTCCATACATCCTTTTTATTTTGAATGTTTAAATTGATTAGAAACATTTTTTTAGTGTCCATATATTAAAAGGAACTTTATGGATCTTCTCTTACATATTGCTTTATTAAATTTATCTTTCTATTATATTACACGATATTAACTCTAGTGAAAATTGGTTGAGTCAATGTTACAAATATCATGCCAGTTGGTATCAGTTTTAATACTAAAATAGTGTAATATTAATACCGGTCAATATTCGGTATTATTTTTTATAATTTTTTGAAATATAGAATAATCTCTTAATTTTATATAATTAAATTAAATTTACTGATATGAAATTTATTATATTAATTTTATTTTTATTTTAAAACAATATTAGGGAATTAAATATTTTTTATTTACTTAATAATAAAATTAGATTATAAAAATAAAAAACTAAAAAAGTTCTTATCTTATAAAAATAAATTAAACCTACATGTTTTAGTAATTAAATTTCAAAAAGTCATAAAATGTTTTTATAAAAGCATTAATTTATTAAATGATTCATTTTCCATCGGTAGAAAATAAAAATAATTATTCAAGAATAATGTTAAAAATTAATTAAAAATAAATGTTTAAAAGTCTTTTTGAGAAATTAAAAATATAATAATAGCTCTACAATGGAGAAACAAAGGAGTAATACAAAGTTGAACAAGCTTGAAATAGTACAAAGTGAAAAATAAAGGAAGCTAACTAAAAAAGAAAAATTGAATCTTTTAAGTGTCCCCTAAATCAATACGAATCAAAAGTTTAGTAATCCTAAATTAGCATTTGAGTTTGAATTTGGAAATTTTCCTAATCTCTATAACAAATTTGTTATAGCTAAGATTGTTAATCAGTTGATCCCTAAGGAAGCAAGCCCTAGTTACTAGCAAAACTCTTATTATACTATAAGGTGTAATTGAGAAATGGATACGAGCTCCCTATTTCTAACTTTTAGGTCCTCTAATAAAATTAATGTTCATTTATGTCCTACAGCCAATCACTTTGGTTGTAGTTTAGTAAAAATTATTTAAAGGCATTCTTTATCATGTAATGTTTAGATGTATATGATAAAGTCCATGGGATAATTGTACATTACAAATGAAATTATAATTATGATATTTATATTGCATTTATGTATTATCCCTAAATTTTTCTTAGTCGTTGTTCTATTAAGACTGGACATTATCATAATACAAAAGGACTAGTACACGTTATGTTTTTCCTTAAGAAGGAAGTAATCGATCTCATAGGAAAGTATAGAGATATTTAAATAAATGTGTGCACGCTTGTTAAAGAACAAGTTCACTTGACAAACCCAATATGAGAAATCCATTTGGAACATTACTTGTATGTTTATAGAATTCTTATTATAATGATTGTATAAGTGATCCTTTGACTTAAGGTCACCAAAGTTATCTTGTATAGGATTTCTATCTTTTGTTACTACTTATGACCTATTTAATCATAGGTCAGTCAATCAGTAGTCATTGAATGTAACATGAACTATATGGAGGTAGTTCCATGATCAAGATAGGATTCATCACCCTAAAGTAATTAGGGAGAATGTTCCGTTGTTCTCGATTAGTATTGATTCGGGAAATCCTTGGCCAATGTAGAATGATGCTTTGTAAATAGTTTACAAATATCTTTATTGAATTGATAACTAATGGTACAAGACTAATATGATTGGACTTAAAATATAGTAGACATTAATTACATGCTCATTGTCTAATCAGAATATTGTATGATAAAATAATTAAATTATATTAAAAAATCATGCATAGAAAGGTTAGTCAAAACTACTTAGACATTACTAAATATTTAGGTGGTCAGGATGCATTGCTAGACACCAATCTTAATCTATGATTATAACTTTTTTAATTAGAGAATTAAAGATAAATTAAAAGGATTTTTAATTTATCTAATTGCAATTATGAATTATATTTATAATTGATAATCATTGCCAACATATTTAGGAACTTAATAGGTCTCACATTTATAATGGGATGAACAGAGTAAAGATATTTTAATCAAGTTGGACTTGATTGTAAAGTTTGAGAAACTTTGTGATTAAATATGAGATATTTAATAAATTAGGATCAATATGAGATATTGGATCTTATTTGGGTATAATTGATATTTAATTAGAATAATTTGTAATTCTAATTAGAATTTAATTTCAATTAAATTACTAAAAGTTTAAAGCTTATTATAAATAGGCTTAAGCTCTATGGAGTTGGCACTTCTTGCTACCCTCTGTGTAAGTGTTACAAAGTTCTCTCAACCTATTCTAATTTAATTTCAATTGAATTACTAAAGCATCTAAAGCTTATTATAAGTAAGCACAAGCTCTACGGAGCTGGCACTTCTTACTTAACCCCCTCTATAAGTGTTATAGAGTTCTCTCAACCTATTTTATGGATACTATTAGAGGTTAGACATTTGTGCAACTATGGTGGTTCAGATGGATAGATTTCGAAAATAGTTAAAGGGATACGACAAGAACATAATCAAGCTTCAGAATGAGGTTTGAATTTAGATTCACGCTTTATTATGATTTATGTGTTATTCATTTTATAAAATTAAATTGATCTTGAATTTTAGAAAAATTAATTTGAAAAAAAGTTTCGTAATTATTTCGCTGTGATTGGGATCCGATCCTTGTCCTGTTTCCCAATAGTGGTATCAAAGCCAAATTTTAATTCTATAATTTGATTAAATGTTTGATTGTTGTTTATCGAAATTTGGAACTGAAAACTAGATCAGATCTGATTCTTGAAGGAACCTCGAAAGAAAAATAAGTTTACATTTCACACCTTCGTGTTTGCTCTTTGTTCTTTGACTATTTTCTACTTCGATTTTCTAGATTTGCTTGTTTACTAGTCTTGTTGTGCGACTATATAGAAAAATCAAGTGTTTGTGGGTTTTGCTTGCGATTTTGATTTCTGGATGTGTTTTGGTTTTCTAGAAAACAATGGTTGTTACAATTACTGGTTTATGGAAAACTAAAATTGGTTGCCCCATCTGAAAACTATGAATACCATAATAGTTCTGGAATTCTGGATAAGTTAAAAACTTCTAGAGTTATGAGATAACCGTATTTAGAATTTATAACAAAACCAGAAAAAAGGTATATAGAGTTTTATGTAATTTGTGTTGTTCACGATTTCTGAAAATAAGAAACCTAGAAACCCATAATTAGACAATAAGGGTACTGCTACCTTTGGTCGGGTGTACTAGTTTTGCAAATTAAAAGACATGGTGATGTCAAGAAAAATAAATCGCTGGATCGAGGAGGCACTGGGGTTGTATTGTTGTATAATGATGTTTTTCTTTATATTGTCTGCAGAATATGCTTTGGTGCGGTCACCAACTATTGGCGATTGGAATAAAGCTATACTGCATATTAAGAATAGGTGTGCTTGATTTATTAGATTGTTTGTGTTTGTTTAAATGTATAATTTTTTTGGGTTGTTGTTTGTAAACCTGATTTTTTTTACGATGGATTGTCTGTTAGAATATAACATGAAGCATGGGATTGGAGATCATCGCTAGTCGACCTGGCTGAATGACGGAATAAGATGGTGTTTGGGACTATTTTGTTACGTTTTAAAACATGTGTCGATGGCATGGAAGCTATCGGAGACAGGTGGCTTCATCTAAGCATCGGAGAATCATAGTGGTGGGTAGTGGCAGCAGCGTGGTCCAATGGCGTGAGATGTCCTTGAAGAAGACAACAGCAACGCAATGTATATGGGTTTTCTAGTCTCTGGACCACGTTATCTTGGATTGGAAACTTTACTACTAAGCCTTAGAATAAGGGGGGGGGGTGAATTTTAACGTTGAATTGGAGCAGTTGGACAAAAGGTGCGGGGTGCCTTCGACTTAGGTTGTGAGCCGCCATTTTAAGGATTGGGTGCATCGGTGTGAACTCCATGATTTAGGATTTTTAGGTTCTAAATTTACGTGGAGGCAAGGAATGGTACAAGCTCACCTCGATCGTGTGTTCGAGTCCTCCGCTTGGGTCCAAAAATTCCCCCACATGGTTAATCAGCATCTTCCCTTCTTTGGGTCCGATCACAAGCCTATGCTTTGTCACTTATTCCCCCCTTCGCCACGGACCCCCAACGAGCCGCCTTTTCGTTTCCAGAATGCCTAGCTCACCCATTTTGGGTTCCAGGCGGTAGTCGAGGAGTATTGGAACCCGAATGAGGTGACGATGAGTCGTTCCCTGAACCAATTCTTAACTCACCTTAGCCGATGGAACAAGTAAGTGTTCGGTAATATTTTCCACCAGAAAAAGAAGTTAATGGTCCGTTTCGAGGGGATTTAGCATGCACTACAGGCCAACATTAAGGATTCGTTGTTGGATTTGGAGGACAAGCTCAGCAGTGAGTTACTACAGGTCTTGTGCGAAGAGGAGTTCTTTTGGCACCAGAAAGCCCGGTGTGATTGTCTCTCTAAAGGCGATCGTAACGCTAAGTACTACTATACAATCACCCTTGCCAAGCGAAAGAAGTTGCGGATAGAGAGACTCAAGGATTCTACTGGGAACCCAGTTTCAGATCCGGATCAGCTACGTAGCCTTGTCACCGACTACTTCCTTCAACTTTACACTCGTGACATAGGCCTTACCTCGCAGTTCCCGATCTCAAGTGCTTTCCCACCCCTATCTGAGACGCAAGTTCAGGAGCTTAATGTTCCTTTTCAGGAAAACGAAGTCCGACAAGTTATTTTCGATATGAATCCCCACAAAGCCCCCAGAGTTGATGGATTTAATGCTGTCTTTTACCAGAACCAATGGGGGAATGTAGAGCCGACTGTGGTGGCCTTCACTCAAAAATTTTCCGAATGGAACATTGGGAACAAGAATTAAACCACATGCTCCTGGTTTTGATCCCTAAGACCCCAGCCCCGACACAGGTTTCTTAATTAGGGTCGATTAGCCTATGTAACGTGCTGTATAAGATTGTTTCCAAATTCATCGTGAATAGGTTGAAAGTGCACATGGACCATTTAGTTGCGGCTAACCAATGCAGCTTCATCCCGGGCAGGCATATCACTGATAATATCATTATCGCTCAGGAAGTCATCTACTCAATGAGGAAGAAGACCGGCAAAACCGGATACTTGGCCATAAAAGTAGACCTGGAGAATGCGTATGACCGTCTTAGTTGGAAGTTTATTCATGAGACCCTAGTGGATATTAGCCTGCCAAAAAAGTTAATTTGGGTCATTATAAAGTGTATTACGACTACTTCTCTACAAGTGATCTGGAAACGCATGACCTCGAAGCCGTTCAGGACGTCGAGAGGCATCCGACAGGGTGATCCCCTCTTGCCTTATCTTGTTTTTGTCTGTATGGAGAGACTGGGCCAACTCATTTCAGCGGAGGTGGACCAGGGGCTTGGAAACCGATCAAGCTGGGACGCACGGGACCCCCCATATCCCACCTATTCTTTGCCAATGACCTAGTGCTCTTTGCAGAAGATGAGGATAGGCATACGCAGGTTATCAGTCAAACCTTGGAGACTTTCTGCCGAGCTTCCAGCCAGAAAGTCAGCATAGTCAAAATGTGGATTTTTTTCTCTAAGAACGTCTCTCGTGACACTGCGAGGCGCCTAAGCAACGGGCTTCAAGTGGCCAGCATGTCTAATCTGGGCAGGTATTTAGGAGTTCCCTTGATCCACGAGCGAACAACTAGGCACACCTATCAGCATATCCTGGATAGTGCTCAGAAGAGACTAACGGGGTGGAGCGCCAGGAAGTTGTCCCTAGCAGGCATGGCTACCTTAACCCAGGCTGTCCTCTCGGTGATGCCCATTACACTATGCAAACGGTGCGCCTCTCACGGCAGTTATGCTAGGACTTGGAAAAACTCATGCGCAATTTTATATGGAGGTCCTCGCCCAATCATCACGAGATGCATCTAGTCAATTGTAAGTCCGTGTGTCAGTCTAAAGCAGCAGGCAGGTTGGGCATCAAGCCTATTCGGTCTATAAACGATGCGTTACTGTCCAAATTGGGCTAGAGCCTGCTCACTAAACCCAAAGCTCTTTGGGTTTAGATTTTACGAGCCAAGTATATGCTTGAGACAACGCAACTACCCCTCATGGTCGCCAGGGCAGGGGCTTCAATCATATGGAAAGGATTTTGGCTTCCTAGGATTGGGTCCTAAAAGGGATCAAATGGACTATGGGAAACGGGCGGCGCGTGTTTTTCTGGCTGGATAACTAGCTGGGAGATTGGGGACCTCTTATTCATGTGACTTCCTCGCCAGTGCCAGATCACCTCCGACTAGCTACAGTCGCAGATCTTACAAATGATAACGGCAGTTGGCTATGGCAGGAGTTCCAGCAATACCTTCTGGTTACAGTTTACCCGGATCTGGCGTACTTTTACCCTATTGTCGAGAATATGGGCGAAGACAACCTGTAGTGGGAACTTATGCCACACGGTGCGTTCACGGTGGCGTCGACTTACGACTTAATCGAGAGTCGACCCACGGGCAACAGGCACCTGCTGTGTGGGATTATCTAGAAATGGGTAGGCTCAGAGCGCATCAGGTCGTTTCTTTGGCTCATGGCTAACCGAAAATTGCTGACCAATCACCAGCGCGTGGCTTGACATATTGCCCTTGACAACCGTTGCCAGTTCTGTGGGTAGGAGGAGACTACTGTCCACGTGACGCGAGACTGCTCGCGTGTGCAAGCTATCTGGCGCAAATTTTCGCAGGAGGTGGTCGGTACAAATTTCTTCCAACAGGATAAGGAGACGTGGTTGACCTCTAACCTTACGAAGCAAACACAGGTGCAGCAGGAAGTGTGGACCACAATTTATGATGTTATATGCTGGTTCTTGTGGAAATGACGGAATAGTAGTCTGTTTGAGTCGGGCTTTGCTTGGCCTGCAGAGGGCCACAGAAGTATCATGGACTACGTGGGGTGGATCACTCGGGCTAGGGCATTGGAAAACCGTGTGTTTCCGACGCAGGGCCTGCCAGTGGGGTCCTTCATGTGGTGGACTAAGCCTGCAGTAGGTTGGGTGAAGGTCAACTCTGATGGAGCAATGAACCCGGAATCCACAACGGTTTCCTCTAGGGGGCTTATTCGTGATTAGAATGGAGATTTGAAAGGGGGTTCCAACAACACCTCGGGCGGGGCTCCCTGTTAGCTGCGGAGTAATGGGGGGTGTTCTCGGGCCTCACACTGGCATGGGACCTGGGCTTTAGACGAGTAGTGATGAAGTAGATTCCCTCGAGGTTATTAACCTTCTCTCTGCTCCACTCATAATACTGATAGAAGTTTCCTTTTTGGTGACAGGAATCCAGCAGCTGTTGCAACGGGAGTGGTCGTGTCAACCTCAGCATGTTTTTCGGGAAGGAAATCAGTGTGAAGACAGTGCCGCTCGTCTCGCAGGCATTTTAAGTCCAGGCCTTCATATCCTTCAAGAGCCCCCTTTTGGCGTCCAGGAGCTTCTCAACCAAGATGCGCAAAGCGCAGTGTACCCAAGAGTGTTGATTTAGTTTTGTAGTTTTTTTTCCTCTTGTAAACAAAAAAAAAAAGAAAACCCAAATATGAAAAGACGATGGCATGTACTCCATATAGAGAGAGCATGTCTATGTTAGACGCCACTGTCACTTGCGTTGCATACTTCATTTAACTGTCACGGCACACGCCTCGCTGAATACTTCTGACGCGTTATAGTTTCTAATTTATTTTTATAGTTTAAGATTTAATTTTAATTAAATGGGTTTAATTGAAGTTAAGTAGGTTTAATTTCCTAATAAATTTGAAATGGTGTTCCTAATTGTTTGGAAATTGGTTTGAAATGTTTATTTTATTATAATTATCCTTTGGAATTTAGATTAAATTTTCAAGAGTTGAATTTTCAAATTAAATTAATTATAACTGAATTCCAAAATTAAAATAATTATTTTTCTTAATATGATAAAGATTAATAATTATATTGATTCTTAATTAATTTTAGAAAATAGTTTCGATAAGATTGAAATTAATTAATGTGACTCCTTAAAATTAAGAAAAATATTTTCTTAAGTTATTAAGAAAGTTGTTTCTCAATTAAATTTATTTACTTCAATTTGATTGAGTTTTATTTGTTTAGAGAATTCTTATTTGTTCTATTTAGAAATAGTTTCTTTATTTATGAATAATAATTTTTTTGAATTTTAGAAAAAGCATTTTTCTTGGTTAATTTTTTAAAAGTGTTTTCATTTGTTAGTTATGAAAAATATGGTTTCTTTAATATTTTCAAAATAGCATTCTAATTTATCAAAAAAAGATTTTCTAATTAATTAAGAAAGAAATCTCTAAATAAATAAAATGAATATATTTCTTAATTAAATAAAACTATTTTGCAACTAGTTTCCTTTTAATATTAGAAAATAGTTTTCTAATTAAGGTAAAAGTAATTTCTAATAAAATTAGAAATAGTTTTCTAATTAGATTAGAATGTGTTACTTATATAATTTGAAAATTGAGTTTTTCTAAATTATAATAAGTAAGTAGAATAATTTATTGAAATTGTTTTTCAATTAAATTTTTTAAAGGAGTCAAAATAATTGGAAATAGTTTCCAATTAGATTTGAAAAAAAATTTCAAGTCAGATTAAATTTCTATTTGGAATAAGAATTTAATTAATTTAGGAATTAATGGTTTTTAATCTAATTTAATTTTCCAAGGAGTTGGAAATATTATTTTAGATTACGCAGTTCAATAACTAGAATGAAATGAAGCTTGATGTTTTATGCATATAATTTGGTTATGAGTGCATAAGATGCATACTTTATTTATATGGCTGATATATATATATATATTGGATGCATGTTAAATTGTATGTTTTATATGTTTGATATTTTACATGTAATTTTGTGTGTAATGAGACTATGAAGTTAAAATTCCTCATTAAAATATTAAGTACATGTTGAGAACGTGATTGTTGTCTTCTATTATTATAAAAATAAACCAGAGTTATGTTTATAATAGGCTTGTTTGAACAAACTCAAGGCCGCTTTAACCCGAACATGTTTAATCTTATGACAGTGGGTTCTACTTAACTAAATTTGTGTTATTTGGATGGGCAAACTCATGATCATATGAATTTGGAGGCAGGTTTAGGAATAACATATTAGATATATTTTAGCAAGAGTTGTCACCTAACGAATCTAGGAGTCACATGAGATGTGATTGATAAAGTTGTTATCTACCTAATTTAAGTCTAGTTGGTTTATAGATCAAACTTAAGATCGACTATATTTGAATGGGATCCTAACTCACTAAATGGATTAGAGTAATCTTTCCGAATAGTTGTGAGGGCTATTATTTCGAATAAAAATAGTGGGAGTAACCAAATACATGAGTAAAGTCCTAATCTCATTCGGTAGTCATAGTGTATAATTAATTACTTGCTCTCTTTTACATTTATATTCTTTTTTGAGTGAAACTTTCCTTATTTAGCATAGTTGATACTAAGTTAGTGAACCCAATTTCTCGAACATAGGATATGTTTGAGAAGAGATTCAAAGTTAGAATAGAAAATTGTATGCCCATTACGCAATATTGCTATAATCCTTGTTGAGGATTCGGTGACAAAGTTTCAGAGATATATCAAAATCATATAGACGACAGTCTGTATTGACATTTTGAGTTGATTAATGTCTCATAAACTTTAATGACAATAAGTGAGATGGATGTCAATACCATGATAGCAAAATGCAAAAGGTTATATGAAGTAAAGCTAAAAGGTATAGTACCTTGATGAAATTGTTTCACTTAATTTAGCTTACTAAAAGCATAAACATAGACATCAATTAAAGGCTTTGCCATAGTATGATAATATTTGTCATATGAAGAAAATGAATGCATGACTTTTCTTGCCTATACGAGATATGATAAAGATCATATGTATTTCTAGGTCATACATACTAATATTTGATACTGAATTTAGATTCAACATTATTATAATATTTAAAGCATGATAAGAGATAGATTGTTAAGTAAAAGTAGTTGATCCAGTTTTATACAATAGTTTTTATGTGTTGGATCAAAGGAGACTTATGCTTAACATAAATGGAAAGAATACAAAGTTGGATAACCGAGACTATCCTTTTATGCCATCTTGGTTAAATTAACAAAATGAGAATCATAAAGTTACATACAAGGATATATGGATCCTTATAATTATGAATTATGTGAAACTTGTCAAGATTAAGTGTAACATCTCACCCCCGATGGGAAGGGTAGAATAGTAATTTGGAAAGGGCTAAAGGTGTTTAGAATTGTTTTGAAATGTTCATGCGTACCCTACACGTGAATTGCGAAATTTGCACATGAAAATGACTGTACATGCATTCATGACATTTCCCAGTATATGTGCCTAACTGTGATTTTGTTGTGGAAAATATGATTTTGCGCTTGAAAATTTAATTGGAGTGGATTGTTGTGTGTTTTACATTTTTGGGGAATTTTAGAAATTTTTTTTTAAATTTCGGGGAAAATTTCTGGACCAGAAAAATCACCAAGTGGCAGACTGATTAGTTTTCGGTACTGGAAATAACTGTCTAATGGCACTAGAATATTGAGTACATGATTTTAGAATTTATCAAGTTGAGCCATTGGAATTTGGGGAGAAATTGGACTAGAGATTGAATTTGAATTAGAAAGAAACCTTGAGAGTGCCTAAAAATAGGACAAGTGGCAAGTGACACTTGTCACTTGCCTAACCATGCCATCTTTGGGCAATTTCTGAAATATGGGTCAAGTTACATGCATATAGGTCATGTCTTAGCAGACAGTGGCAACTGATCCCTAGTCTGAGTCATATGATGCATGAGCATATGTTAAGTGGTTAAGAAGATAGAAATAGTGAGAAAAGTGATAGAGATGAATTGTTAAAATATGAGAAAATGGAAGTTTTGGATGTCATGGAATAAGAGAAAGTGTATGGTTCAATATGAAAAATAAATATTCAACGTAATTGTATTGGTGAATATATTATGGGATACGACATCAGTGTTATAATGGGATAATACCTATATATATATATCCTTGAATGTGGGATAGATAGGTATATGTTGTTGTGGATTGATAGAGGAAAATAGAGGTATGGTAGAAATGGCAAGACCTAAAGTGCACATAAACAGAGTTCGATGAAAAAAAAATTGTCTACAATCTAGAGAGGCTGAAATTGGGCTTGGAATGGTTGTGGTTGTTTGATTTTTGTGATAAGAATTTATGACTTAGTGAGAGAATATGTTAGTGGGATCGCAATCAAAATTACAGGGTGATTATGCATCTATGATTCTGAATTGGTCGTGAAAATACGTAGGGATGACAAAATAATGGAAATTGGAAGGCAAGATGAGGATAACGATAGACAAAAAAGTTGTCAAGGTTAAATCTGCCATATGGATTTGGAGATTATGCGGTATATATATTAGAGTTGTTCATCGGATATCAAATTTTGTATGCCCAGAGATGATTAAAGTCTCACGGGCTGATTTTGATACGTGGATACGTGGTGTAGTAGTACACATGTAGCAATTAAAATGTGTACAATGCATGTTCGTGACATTCCCGATATCATTCCATAATTTGCATCACAAAATGTTCCTCTATGTCTTAGCAAACCATAGATACTAAAATTACCCAATTCGGACCTCTGTAGGTTCGGATATTACCAAAACAATGAAGTATGTGCAAAAAGATAACCAATTCCTATTCTCATAATCGATCCACTCACTTTAATCTAACCAATCTCCGTCAATTTTGCCTCTAAAAATTTCTAATTTCACATAGAAATGAAATTAAATACGTCATGAATTCGATGTCTCCAGAATCAGGTCAATCGGAGGTCGGATGAACAAGTTATAAGCAAAAGAGTGGAGAAAATGCATGTTGTAGTCGACTTGTCTGAAGATCCCAGTCGACTTACTCTACTATTGTTAGACTTTGTTCTAATTGCTTAAATTGTATATGTATGTTTTAATTGATTACTTGATTTGTTGTGCTTAATTGATGTTTTACGTTTGTTTTGAATTGGGCTTAGCTAGTTAGAATTTGATTAGAATAGAATTAAATTTGAATTGAGGTGGTAGTTGGGTTAGTATTAATGTTAGTATCTTGTGTATTAATGAAGAAGGATGAGTTTGGAGTGTTAGTGGGCTTGGAGTATAAAAAGGGGCCCAAGCCCATAAGAAGAAGGGTTTAAGTGAGTAATTAGTGAATTAAAAGATAGAAAATTAGAAGAAGGGAAGAAGCAAGTGTCGTGGGTGTAGAGAGAAGGAAGGAAAATCGTGGGGAAGAGAAGAGAAGAAGAAGGAAGAAGAAGAAAACCAAGGAAGTTAGGGTATTTTGTGAGAAAGAAGGAAGATTCAAGGTAAGGTTTCTTCATTTTCTTCTTGCTTTAATGAAGTTTGAAGTTAGGGATTATGGTGGTTGAAGTTTAGTGAGAGAGAATTTGATGGAGAAGATGATGAATAGTAGAAATTATAGGGTTTTCTAGGTTTTTGACTAGACTTGAACCCTTTTTAACCTAGATGTGCTTTGGAAGAAGATTAAATGGATTTGATCTTGTTTAGGGTTTTTGATTAAGGGATTTTCGAAATTTAGGTTGAAATTGATAGATATTGGTTGTGTTTTAGGTGATCAAAGGGCTATCCGAGACCAAGGGGAGGAAAGCCATTGATCTTGGGATTTCGCGTTTTAAAGGTGGGTAATCTAATTCTAGTTGTTGTGTGATAAGGGCACATGTATGATGTTTGCTTATGTGTTAAATGAATTTAATGTCAATTGAAAGATGGATTTTGAATATGTGTTCATGTATGAATTGTCTATTGAGGATTTGGTATTATGCTTGAGATTTGATAATCATG
>JAOSBM010000005.1:32722679-32744037 GCA_027568955.1 Erythroxylum tenue | reverse complement strand
GTATGAAATCCACGTTTGTCTAATGACGAAATGGAAACAATGTTCGAAACAAACTTAGGAACATAATAACAATCTTCCAATAATATAGTCTTTCCTGTAGGCATTACAAGAGAAATAGTTCCTACAGCTAGAGCAGCAACACTTGCTCCATTCCCAACTTGTAGCTTTATTTCTCCCTTCTTTAATCTTCTACTGATCCTTAGACCCTGCAACATATTGCAGATGTTAAAGCTACTACCAGTATCTAATACCCATTTTGTAGAATCAATAGTAGTTAAAGAAATCATGAAAACATTTTTCATAAATATAAATATGTTTGTGTCGAGGAAATAATCAATTAGAAGTAAAATCTGAAACAAAAATAAATAAATATAATTGTAAATAATATTTATATTGCATAAATAAAATTTAACATATACATCAAATATAAGTGAAATTAAAAGAAGAGGAGAAATAAAAATTTAGAACTTAATTCAATCCAATACTCGCTCAAATCGCATTGACCTCAATTTTCATTGGTTCAAAATCTTCATCATTAAGAGGAGTCTTATCATTACCAATATTCAAATTCATTGCACTAAAAACATATTAATACTTTTCCATCTAAGATTATCTTCCAAGCCAATTTCATCAATCAAACTTGGTTCCTCAGAAACTCAATCCATAAAAAATCGATACGATCAAGCAAATTGAATCTACAAATCTACTTGTTCTATTAAGACTCCTAGTAAACAATAAAATTAAATTATTAAGTAATTACAAGAAATTATATCCAACTTAGTAATGATAACATACATTTCTTGAAACTTTAAATTGTATCGAATAAAGACCAAGTTGTTCGATCTTTTATGCTCCAATCTATCCCTTTTCTTGGAATGGATGAATTCAAATATGTTCCAATTCCTTTCACAACTTGTTACACTCACACATTGACTTAGAATTTGAATTGCAAATATTTGCAATTCTAGAACAACACTTTCGAATTAGTTCCACCAAGCAACTATAAGACAACAAAAGCAACATTTTAAACAAAATAAATTGATAATTAATTTTCAACAAGTAACAGAAGTGAAAAAATTATATACATGGATTAAGTTTGTCTCTTTGAAGAATAGCAATTGGCATCCCAAAATCATCAGAAGCATCCTTATAAATCTCCATTTGTGAGCTTAGGAGATCTTGCATCATCTCATGAGCAACAATTTTTGTAATAGTTAATAGCATTCCCCTATTAACTTCAGTTTTCTTTATAAAACTTGGTCTGAAATAGACATTAGGATTCAAAAATACCTCAGCTGTAAATAACAAAGAGATTGATGATATAAGATAAAGTGTGTACAAAGAAGGCTTATTTTTCATATTGACCTTGATTGTTTCCTTCACCCTCTCTATGGCATCATAAAAATAACCTATTGTTGCCTTCTCATCACTATCAGCCAGATGAAGAACCTTCACCAAAGGCTCATAAACTTGGATGAAAAATAGACATTATGATCAAAATTCATTACCTCTAAGTATAATTATAAAAATCTCCAATCTAGCATTAGATTTGCCATGTTGAAATACAACTCACTTATCACTTGTAAACATTTGTTTTAACTCTTTCTTCATCAGAATAAAATATTAAAGTGATAAGAAATTAGTTTCAAATCTTGTAATAGTAGGACGACACAAATTCCAACCATTGTTGGAATCTTTCTCATTAAATTCAAAACCCATGTAGGATTGTAGATGAACTTAGTCACCTTTTTTGTCTTCTTTGCAGTCTCATCAATAATAAAAGAATACCTAATATCTCCTATATTTTTCAACATTAGGTTAATACAATATGTCACATAAGGAGTCCAATAAAGAGAATTATATTTGCTTTGCAATCTTTTTCCAACTAGTTTGAAAATAGTTTTTAATCTGGTGATTCCCCAACTTTTCAACCGATTGTTACAATACAAAAAAAATAGTATAGTTCTTCATTTCAAGAACCAATCTAGCATGAGCCCTAGCTGGATCATCAAATCTTCCTATACCTGAAGTGACTAAATTATCATGTATACTTGAAATTCCTCTGTTTATCTGTAAAAATAAATAAAAACACATATTAATGTTAATAACTTTGTATCAAAAATAAGTTGTGTATAATAATAGGAAGAAATAGAGCAACAACACGTTCTCAACAATCATATGATATATACATGTAAGTGACCTTCCTAAACTTACATAAATGATTCCTTATGAAAAATATAATGATTAAGTATATTATAAGAAATTATCATGTTTCTTAACCCAAACTTCAAATATAAACATTGATTGCTACAGTTTCACAATTATAATCCATTTGTTGCGATTACATAATTTAAACATAAAGTCACAGCTCAAAATTATAACTTATTTTGTATAAATACATAATTCTACCATAAAGTCACTATTATAACCACTTTGTATGATTACATAATTCAACCTTAAAGTCACTATTATAACCATTTTGTATGATTACATAATTTAAACATTAACTCATAAGTCATATCTGTAACTCAATTTGTGTAATAATATAATTCAACTATAAAGTCATAAGTATAACTCATTTGTGTGATTATATTATTTAAACATAAACTCACATCTTTATCCTGATTCATATAATCACATAATTCAACCAAAATTAACTAACATATTTTGTATATTAAGAAACCAATTTGTAATGTATAACTTAATTTGTAATAAAGACCAACATTCCATTCAATATTTCTCAAATTTCAAACAATAACACAAACTTCAATTTTGTATTGAATGATTGAATCCTTAATTTTCAAAATCCAAACAACACAAATGACAAAACACATCCAAATTTTCAAATTTCAAATACTGTATTTGTATATAAAATCCTCAATCTCATTCCTCAATTTCCAAAATTCAGATAAAACAAACACATATATCTGTTGTCATCAATTTTCAAATGCAATTTCTAAACTCAAAAGTCACAATTAATAACTATAAGTCATTCACACTATCACATACACAATAACTACTTAATTATGAATTAACTCAACACTCAACATTCAAGCCAACACAACACAACAGTCAACATATTGCACTGCACACATTTCAAATTTTCAAATGTTCAACGTTGAATCAAAATGGCTTATTTACATTTTACAATTGCAACCTTGAGGCTTGAATAGGTAACAGTGGTAGAGGCAGGATCGTAAGGCAACTGGCAAGGCAAGGTGAGGCGACGAGAGAGGCGAGGCAAGGAGAGTCAGGCAATTGAGCGACTAGGTGACTGCAATGCGCATGCAAGGTGAGGCAACACAGCAAGTGACTGCCGTAGGGGGGGGGGTTGAGAGCATAAGCAAACCAGAGGTGGCTGGGTGTTAGGGGGAGGGGATAGGGGTGGAGAGTTATGGGTAGGTTAAAATGTTTAGGGTTTTTTATTTATACTTGAGTCCAAAATTTTTTAAAATTTACATTTCAGCCCCTAAAATTTGCTGGTATTTTGGTATTAATAACAGCCAGTATCTACCATATTGACCAAAAAATTGATTTATCTACAACAAAATGCTAGCTAAAAACATGAAAGCAAGCCAAGCATGCCTTTGTTTCAACAATGCATGTTAAATCATATTTGAGATTTACTTCATATGAGACTTAAACTACATACTAGGTTGACACTTACACTGTTGAATGAGAATGAATAGTTGACATCCCCATGAAAGCAGTGCAAAAAGATAAATTAGCATCAAATGTGAAACAAAAGTAGTTAATAATAAAATTGAACACCCTAAAACTAGGTAACAAACGGGCAAAAACAAGGACATAAAATTAAGTCAAAATAATCGTGATCATCAAACATGTTAATTATGGAAATAACTTAATATCCATGAACTACAAAATATAAGAACAACTAAAATTAACAATAGATGGTAGATAGAAGCTTAATTATCAAATCCCCCAAGATCTCATATGCTCCATTAGTAGGCAAATTGAATAACTAAATCGATTTGAATTATCCCACATCAACTTCCTATGAAATAAACACCAAAATATTTTTACGTTAATATTTTCCCTTATCCTCCTCCTAAATTTTCCTGAAAAACAAAAATGGGGTTATTATCTCAAAAGAAAGCTAAAAAAATAAAAAAGAACAGACAGAAAAAGGAAAGTAGGCACCATCTCATCTTATGTAAGTTCAAACTCTTTCTAAGCCTAAAATCTCAACTACCTAGAACTAAGAAAACCCAACAAGGTTAATTCAACCAAAAACAATTCCTAAAATAGCTCGACACTTCTTCAAATTAATCAAACGGTGAATGAACCATATAAAGCAACCCAAAGAAAATAATTTCACTTCAGGTGACAAATAGATGATCTAGTGTCGTGAAAACCTTCAATCATTATCGCCATCTTTTGCTTATAGAACCAGATGTAAGAGTAAAGTTTATATCTTTAACAAACGAGATTTTGATGACATGTTCTCATTGCCATACGTTCAGTAATGAAATATAGTGACAGCTTATAACTAGTTGGTGTCTTGTTGGGTATTAATCTTTACAGTCCAGTTCTGAGTTACCATCTGGACCAGTTATGGAATGGGCTGAATTGTGGACTAGAAAATTTTTTCTTCTTTTTTCTCTACATATAGGACTAATTTTGCTCTAAAAATAATTTTTAAGGAGAAATTTCCGAAATAGTTCCTCAAGTTTATCACTTCTTCAAATATTGTCCCCAAAATAATTTGAGCATTAAATTATATCCCCTGCTTATCCAAAAACCCTTGAATAAAGATATAACAAAAAATTATTTTTAATTAGTAATTTAATTTCTTAGTAATATGAAATTTTTATCAGCAAAGTTTTATAAAAATTTAATTTTAAAAAATAAAATTAAAAAATATGTTAAAAATAACAATTGTATATTTAGTCATTTGTTTTTCCAATGTGATTACACTAACGTGGTATAGGCTAGGATGCAACATGTGATGGATATATTATGTCAATTTCTAAAATGGAGAGATATCTATAATTGGGTAGACAAGCTCTGTAGAAGAATACAAGAGACCAGCTAAGCCTTAGTCTTTGTTTAACTTGCTCGGCCTATTACATTTGGAGAGAAAAGAATAATAGGTTATTTTGAAAATTTGATAAATATATGCTAGCCTATAGGGTATGCTATTAGATTAGAGAAATCTTGTTGACTCACAATTCTGAAGGAATGAGGGTCTACTGTTGGATTAGAGAATTCTTGCTGACTCACAATGCTGAAGTAATAAGTGATGTAATGAAAAGAAGATGGAGTTTGGATTGATTATTATTATTATTGCTTGTTTCTTATGCTATTTTTAATGTATTAAGTGACTAGCTACATTGTGTTGTGACATGATCTTTGTCCTTGTATATTTTCATATTTGATGCTCTCATTACTAAGCTTTTAATGAATTTCTTTCAAATTTCAAAAGACAAATACCGTGCAAGTTTAAGCTTAATTCTTAAATTTTATTCTTGAATCGGAAAGTATATAATTGGATTATAAAAGAAGTTAGATACAAAAAGTTGGATTAGGAAGGGGAAAAAAGTTGGCTTATTATAAAAGAAGTTAGATACAAAAAGTTGGATTAGGAAGGGAAAAAAAGTTGGCTTAATGTATCCATAATCAATGGGTATTCACCAATAACTCAAAGATGGAATTAAAATTCTTTAAAAAACTATCAGGATAAAATACATCAATGTTTTAAATTAAAAATAAATTTAGTCAAAATTATATGTGAATGATTATCTGTATATTTTAGAATATTTACTATTTTATTTTACTTTCTTATATGAATAGCTTGATTCTTTAATGCGATAATTTGAAATAAATAATCAAATAATTAAGAGTAAATTACCTCATGTTTTCTTCATTATGACGCTAATTGGGTTCAAATTTTAAGTAGCTTAAAATTTGTTTGAAACTTGATTCCAACCTAATTCTATTATGACCTGACTTGAGTTATCATTCTCTCTCTAATTTTTATCATCAAATCCTCCCTCCGGTCTCCATTGCCAATATTAACCAACTCAACAAGAATTTAAAGCCCCTTGTGCTTTTTGAATGTTGTCTTTGATATATCTTCTTCCTTCATTCTGATATGGTGATACCCAAATCTTAAATCTAACTTGGAGTACCAACTTGAACCCCTTAGTTCTTCCATTAATTCTTCGATCAATGGGATGGGAAATTTGCTCTTAATGGTGTACTTGTTCAAGCCTCAGTAATCTCTATACATTCCCTCGATGCTGTCCTTTTTCTTGACGAGGATTACAGGCAAAATGTAGGGGCTGACACTCTTCCTGATGAACCCTTACTCTATTAACTCATGTATCGATCTTTTTATACCATCTTTTTGTTCTCCAAAGTATATATAGGGTCATATGTTTATAGTTTCAACTCTAGATTTGAGAATGTTATGATCATATGCTTTTTTTAGTGGTAATTGTATCAGTTCTCTAAAAAATTCCCTAAACTTCACTAATAAGTTTTCTAGCTCTTTTCTTGTATTAGAGTTGTCTTCTAATATGAGATGTTGCATATGAAACTTTATTGGGTATGATAGACGGAGCATGATAATGTTCTTTTACTAGAATTTTTCGTTATTTTATAAAGGCCTTTTCTTGAAACCTCTCTAGCTTTTTCTTTAGGGTTACCTGTTAGTTTCACCACCTTGCCTTCCCATTGGAATTCCATGGTGCACATCCTAAAGTTACATAATACATCATTGAGGGTTGTCAACCACTTAACTCCTAAGACTATGTTGCAGCCTCCTTGCTTGATGATCAACACGTCTTCAGTGAATTGCAATTCTTTCATTTTCCATGTAGCATTCTTACACAATTGTCTACAGTACAATTTTAAACCACCTCCTAATGTAATGCTCAAGGGGTATTTCGAGTACTTCCACGTTCCCCTTTCTGATTGCTTTTTATCCAAGAAGTTGTGAGTACTTTCGCTATCCATCAAGATGACAGAGGCTTCATTTGGTGACTTCCTATGATTTTTAATTGCTTGTACCCCTCTTGGTCTTTTAATTCCCATATTGCTTCAAAGGATATGTTAGGATTGAAAGTTGCTCCTTCCTCTTGCTCCTCGCTCGTTGGTTCTCCTTCATTTGTTTCCTTATCTTCTACCATGTATAACTAAAATTGCCTTTTCTTGCACCTATATCCCAAAATGTACTTCTTATCACATTAGAAGCATAATCCCTTATCTCTCTTCTCATCAAATTCCTTGCTACTTGTTGCTTTTGTTCCCCGTGGGCTTTTGTTATAGCTGGGCCTGCTAGTGCTTCCTTAGTTTCCAGATGTGGAGAGCAGCCCTGTCTCTGAATGGAGTTTAAATGGGGCTGTTGTGTGATTCGTACTCTTATATGAGGATGGTGCCCCTCCTTCCATTTGTCCCACAGGTTTAACTTCTCTTCCGAAGTATATGGGGATGCTGGCAACTATTATCGCTTCTTGTTTATAGATAAATGTGCAGGCTTATTGGAGCATTTAAGGTTCTATCATCTTAATCGTAAGTTCAGTATAAGTTTAAGACCTTTCAGGAAGAACCCAACTAAGTAGGCTTCTAGCAGTGATAGCTTATTCGAGTATCTATCGAATTGAGCACAATATTATAATACCGTCCAATCTTGTTTGAATTCCTTCAGATCACCGATAGGGGGTCCTCGAATATATCTTCATTGAACCCTGTCTTCATATGGTTAAAAATTCTTCCCATTTCATCATTTCTCCTTCTTGTCGGTTTCTGATCATTAGCTGGTACCACTCTTGCATTATACCTTCCATGTGCAAGGAAGCTACTCTCATCTTAAGTTCTTCTGATATGTGGTCAATTATGAAGAATTGTTCACATCGATAGATCCAACTATTTACTCCTATTCCATCAAATGTCGAAAAGTCTATTTTGCTTAATCTAGTTAGTATGGTGTAGTTTCCACCATCTCTTAGGTTTTGTGGTGACCTCTTCTCTTCCCATATTTTGCACGAGTTGTTAGAACATTGACTTGATGTTATTAATCTCTTTTTCATTCCTCATTTGATCTTCCAGTATATTATTCATTCCTTCTTCTAAGTGGTGTACTTTCGCTCCTTTCATGTTTTCTACCATTGAGACTTGTTGAGGGTCGTCCGCTCTGATACCAACCGTTATGAATATTTTAACTCACCCGTTCACTAGCTACGTAATTGAGCATGAAGTTTCTGAATGTTAACGTTTTTAGAGAGAAGATGAAGCAAATATAGAAGGACAACAAACTTATATGATTTTTCATTGATTAGTAAGTTTGTTACAACAGCTAATAAACAGTACAAGATAATTCTAGAGATACATGTGTCTCTCCTATCGCATGTTATAATCGTTGATAATGCAAGACATATCATTGTTATTTACTATTATAGAGTCTTCGACGTCGCTTTTAGCTTCCTTCCTTGTGCATGTTGCGTATTTTGGTTAATTATTGGTAACAGATCAACTGAAGTGCTAAGAAGTATATAAATGTAAAAACAAAGCAAGGTGTGGTATGATATATATCCTTTTCGAGTATCATCTTTCACAAAAAAAAAAACAGTAAACTCTCATTTGTTCAATACATCTTTTAAATAAGGATAAACACTACAAGACATCATACTATTGGAAACTAACTATGATCGAATCATGAGCATAGCAGAAAACAAAATTTTTACGATTTTCGAACGAATCTCGATAATTGCATAACTTGAATACAAACACGAATTATAAAGTAGGAAATCATACCTGATTCTCATTTCTTGTTAAAATCTTTTGACAAAATTTTCACCGTGTTAACCACAAGTTGTTCAATCGTCCAGTCTCTATCGATATCTACACAGCAACTTCTCAACACCTTTTGAGAGGAAGAAAATAAGAGTGCTGACTCCTTTATCTTTTCTTCCTATTAATAGAAAAACCATTAGAATTTTTATTAAAATTAAAATCATTAATTATAATAATTAAATTAATTTTAATAAAACCAAATATCTCATATTTCATCTCTAAAGTTTCTCTAACTTTATAATTAAATCCAACTTAATTATCATTTTGTTTGTGAAAACTTATTTTCATTCCATATTATGATCCTTAATTATCGTAATTAAGTATCGTGTATACTTCTCATTTGTTATAATTTTTGTCATCCTTGGTATAATAATACTAATATTTACATTCTTTCAATTTAATTATCATTTTGTTTGTCAAAACTTATTTTCACTCCACTTTAATATCAAGTTCTAATTAAATATTATTACTTAAGTACATGTAAACAAATTATGAAAACTGCTCTGAAGTCTCATCCATTAGATCTGGTTAATTAATAAAACTATCATATATTTACAAGAATAAACGATATTCAAATTCAGACATAATTCAAGGGATTCTTAATCATCCAACCGAAGACATTGGAACAAGTCCTTGATTGAGTTGTTAGGATCGGTTGGTCAACTTAATTCTTTGAGTTCATGTATCAACTCATTTACGATTGTCTGCATGTTGCAACTGGCTTAGTATAGTATTAGGAAACATGTTTTTTAAGTTTAAACTATAGGTAACCGAAATGGAAATCATTAGCAACAACTCCTCTTAACCAAATTTCATGAAAGAAAGTCTATAAAAATACAAGCTTTTTGGTATGCAATATTCTGAACAGAAAGCTAGTCAACTGGCTCCGCTTGGTTATCTCCATGTATACATGTATATAAAAGCCTAAAATTTTGAGCCCGTCTCATCACACGTTTTTTAGTCTCTGTATTCTCATCATATCACACGCTTTTTATTCTCTTAATTTTTGGACCAAAATGTCAACTGAAGTTCACATTCCTGGCGAGTCAAGTGCTGCTGCTAAAGGGAAAGCACCTCTGATAGGAGGCCTTAAACATGTAAAGGCAACAGGATACAAAAAGGGGATTGCCATTTTCGACTTCCTTTTGAGGCTTGGAGGTTTAAGTGCTGCTCTGGCTGCTGCAGCTACTATGGGCACTAGTGATCAGACTCTTCCATTCTTCACTCAGTTCTTCCAATTCCAAGCTAGCTACGACGATGTTCCCACTTTTCAGTAGGTCACTGTACTTCTTTTACTGTTCATGCAAGATGCTTTGTTACTCCTCATGAGAACCTTAACCAACAGCTTACATTTATCTACAGATTCTTTGTCATAGCAATGGCACTTGTTGGTGGATACTTAGTCCTTTCCCTTCCTTTTTCCGTTGTCACCATCATTCGCCCATCTGCCGTCGGACCACGTTTCCTTCTCCTTATTTTGGATACGGTAGTCTTCAAAATCATTAATTTAAACTAATTACCAATCAATGTTGAACTTTAACACCATTTGTTCTATAACAACTTACAGGTGGCACTAACTCTGAATACTGCGGCCGCAGCTGCTGCTGCAGCTATAGTCTACTTAGCTCACAATGGCAACTCAAGTGCAAACTGGTTAGGTATCTGCCAACAATTCGGCGACTTTTGCCAGAAAGCCAGCGGGGCAGTTGTGGCATCCTTAGTTTCGGTTACTGTCTTCGTGTTTTTGGTTGTGATGTCTGGTCTAGCTATTCGAAAACGTTAAAAATTTGAAACGCTGATTATGTTTCTGATCTTCGTTATGTTGTCTGTTTCTGTATCTTCGTATTGTAATTCCTCTTGTAACTTACAAGAGCAAGTCATTTATTTTGTGTCCACTAAAGTGGAAATTGTGGCATTGTTGCACGAGAAGTTGAAATTATCACAAACGTCTTCCGCTTTTATTAGACAATCAAGTATTTACTTTGTATTTTGGTCATCATTTCATATATGTAGATAGTGTAGCAACCATATTGCTGTCCAAGTTGAACTTGCCACAATAGATTCTTCATATAGCAGTAAGCAAGTCACATTTTAAACAAAATTAAAAATTTGGAGCACCTTTATATATAAAACCATCGCAAGCGGCTTTCCCTTCCAAGTTCCACTTTTGACCGTGGTACCTTTTTTTTTTTTTGCCAAAAGAACTCATAAATTTAATTTCCAGAAAATATAATTTCCATGTTTAATTAATTAACACTAAACACCTTAAGCCTCCCCCTGTGTTGAATCTAACCCCACAAATATAGAGATACTGGAGGCACGAATCAACAGTTGCTTGTGAGAATGCCTTAACGTACAAGCAGCTTAGTTCGCACTCCTACACCAAATGAATTAACAAAAACAAGGGTCCCACAATACCAGTTGATCAACAGAAGTAAACAATTGGAAGCTGTTTTCGTCATTCTACTTAATAAGTAGCTCAAAGTGTTTCTTTCTCAATCTTGATAGCTTAGCCTTAGGCTCTCATTTTCAGTAAAAATTAGACAGCAAAATCTCGGCGAACTTTTCTAGGGTTTACGGTTTCTGAATTTGAAGATCCAATGTCTCACACCGCTAAACTGATGCCCAATCTCGACCAACAGGGCACTAAGATGCTCAATCTCACCGTGCTTCAGAGAATCGATCCCTTCATCGAGGAGATTCTCATCACCGCCGCGCATGTCACTTTCTACGAGTTTAACATCGAGAGCAATCAGTGGGTATGTTGCTTTTTGAGTGTTTGGATTGTGACCCTGTAATGTAATGTGGCTAGGTGAAACAAAGTTTAAGAGCTTTCTGGGGTTAAGGTGGTACTTAGAAGAGCTAAGCAATTTGTAATCCTTTTGTTTCATCATCACCCATTTATGTCAATCTTTGGCGTTCTTTTCCTTAATTTATTTTATTGACTTCATAGATTCTTCTTAATATTGTAGAGTAGAAAGGATGTGGAAGGATCTCTCTTTGTGGTTAAGAGGTACTTCTGTGTTGGTTTTCGTGCGTTTCTTTGAGCTTTTAACAAAAACTATTGAGGGTTTGGTTACATTTGTTATGTTGAAGTTCCACTAACTAATTCAATTTTCTGTTTGTGTGATTGTTGAAGGAATACACAACCCCGATTTCAGTTTATTGTGATGAATAGGCGGAATACAGGTTTGGATTTTTTGAATATTAGTTAACTTGTTGTGGAGCCTACGCATTTTTTCGGAATATTAGTATCTATATCATTTATTGTTGGCCGTTCTTAAACAAGGTTTATGAAGCATTCTTGTATAGGTCAGAGTCACTGTCCACTCATTCTTCTTCTCTTCTAGAGTGAATGTAAATTTGACTATAGGTGGGCTGCTTTTAAGGTTTTAGTGGACAAAAGAAAGACTGCCATCAATTATTTGCCAAAAATTTCAGTCATTGAAATGAATGTTTTCTACTTCTTGGTGTTAACTACAAATTTCTTCAATCATTCATGTCAAAACAGAAAATCTAGTGGAGAATCTACTGGGAGATTTTGAATATGAAGTTCAAGTTCCATATCTGTTGTATCGGAATGCGGCCCAGGAAGTTAATGGCATTTGGTTTTATAATACACGTGAATGTGAGGAAGTTGCCAACCTCTTTAGCCGGTATTTTTCTACTCCTTGAACATATTTAGGTGGAATTAGATGTCTATTCTTACTTTTAAAATATGTAACTCCTACTGCATGCTATATGGATACTGCTAGTATGATAATTGAGTAGATTAGATTTTGGTCATGAAGGTTGTAAGTTGCATTGTGACTACAAATAAAGAGAAAAATAACAGACACTAATATGATAGAGCTAAGAATGCACACCTGGCATAGTGGGTATTAAAACGTAAGAGAGGCTTTTAAAGCTAATAGTGAATGGCATAATTGATAAAAGGAATTCCCTATGAACAACATAATAGAAGAAAATTGTGTTTTCTGGTACATTGCATAAAGTTCAGTCTGAAATCATTAAAGATGCTCTGTATAATGAATATGTTCATAGTCAAAAAAATAAAAAATATAAAGTGTCACTCTCTCCTGTGAAGATCAATTTCATCTTACAATTTTATCGAATCTAGCTGTATTTTATAATATACAACCTTGTTAGAGGGACAGAACGGTAGAGGAAATTGGATCTATTATGAGCATATGTGTGTCTGCAAGTGAAGTTGGAAATTTTTAGTATTTGCAATATGGCACGGATACTTGATGGGTGAATTAATGTCTTCTTATTTACAGGATTCTTAATGCATACTCAAAGATTCCCCCCAAGGCAAAGGTATCATCGAGCAAGAGGTAATTTAATGACATTATACCTAACTAATGTGATGTCAATTGGAAGGTAATTCCTTTCTACATATAAAATGCAAACTTGTTTCACATTCAACCTCAGAAGCTGTTTACTACCTCCAGATCACCTCATTCTATGGACTTCCTTTTACTAACTTGTTTTCTGCCTTGAAATGTATCTATCACTGAAAGAAGCTCAACTTATTGGTTATCATCATGGAATCAGAAGCAAGTTGCCAAAAATTGAGATGCATATGTGGTTTACAGAATTGGGAAATGAGAGTGTTATTTTTATTTCAAGTAATATGCCAAATGATGACTCGTTTGTTTCTCTGGAGTTGACAATTATTAAACCAATTGCATAATCCGACTTGCTGAAGATTTATCTTAATTGATGCTCAAAGTTTTTTACTTAATTCAATTTTAAAATGTTCAATGTTACCGTCTCTACTTCTATAATGTATTTTCTTAAATTGTGAACTGCTTTAGTGAGTTTGAAGAGCTTGAGGCTGTCCCAAGCATATCTGTCATTGAAGGTCCCTTGGAGCCATCACCAACTGCTTCTGCTGCCACTGATGGTCATGAGGATTCTTCATTTGAGAACTTCTTTAATGTAAGTACTCTTGACCTCTTATTCTTGTAATTAAACTGACACTAATTGTAAGTTCTGATACTTGTCAATTTACAGCAATTATGTATTCATTATTGATGTGGGAAACTGTTATCTTGTATCATAGATTATAATGAAATATCCTTATCCAAGTGATGTATCTAAACAAAAGGCTGACAACTGTGATTAATCTAATATAAACAGTTTGTATAGTTCTATAACCAATAGAAAGGAATGATAGAATGTGATGAAATGAGGTTAAGAAGAACTCAAGATTTTCGGGTCTATTATCAGCATCCTTGTGTTGCTTGTCATATCCAATTATGGATGAGCGATTGGAAAACTATAGTTGCTAGCATTTCCGTGGAGCAAGGCTGTCTACCAATTCATGCTGAGAGAATTTGTAGATGTTCAAAATACATTCACGAAGTAATTGATATGAGCATAGATGGTGGTTAATGACATTTTTGTTTGGTTTCATTCTGTGCATATTTGGCCTTTTATGGTCTTAAAAGTGTGTTCTTGGCTGAATTCATCAATATATTGATGCAGATGGCTTTGAACGTTAGAAGTAGTGCACCTAATGTAACAATTTCAAGACAGCCCTCTGTTCCATTGTCCTCCCACATACAAGCTGCTGCTTCCACTGCACCTTCAGCACAAGCACCAGCACTTTCTTTGTCACTAAACGCTACAATGGCCATGCACAACAGTCATGATCCAATAACTGGTGGCAATCAGATAACTAATCTTGTGAAACCCTCTACATTTTTTGCTCCCCCATCTTCATCTCCGTCGCTGGTGCCCCTTGTCTCTTCAACTCTTCCTCCTGTTCCTGCTCCTGCTTCTGCTCCTGCTCTTCATCCTCTTTTAAATCTGCAACGTCCATATGGCTCTCCAATGCTTCAACCCTTTCCGCCTCCCAACCCGCCACCTTCTCTGACTCCTACCGCTACTTCTCAACCATTGATTACCAGAGAAAAAGTCCGTGATGCACTTTCAATGCTTGTACAAGTAAGTTGTTCTTCTACTGTTTCTGAGGTGCTATGGTGTTAATCCCTGAAGTGTGAACCTTGCCTTATCTTATGCATTGATCTTTTGTGGTATCTTTATGATTGACAATATGCTATGTGTTGGATAGTTGCACTTTTGCTGGGTACATATTCTAATGTAAGGAAATATTATCTTCATTTTTTCATGTAGTTGCCACATCATATGTGCCCTAACATGAAATGTTACGTTGAAGAAGATATAGAATTTGTCATCAATGCGTTGCATGTTACGAACCTCATATGGGGATTACTATGTTCCGAAGTATGAGGCACAATCTAGAAAATTTCTCAAGGATGCCTAATCGAGATAGTTGTGGTCCTTTGAACTGTTCTCGTCTATAATTGAGATTTGTACATTTTCGAAATTGTAATTTAGACATGCAACTTAACTATGCTTATTTCATTCCCCACAACGGATTCTTCATGCATGTTTGTTTTAAATATCTTCTTAATGACCCATTCGCTTCTTTACAAATATCTTTGCACTTAAAAATGCCCTTGCTTCCCTTACCTAATGTTGGTATTTTTACGTAATCGTCTGTAGTTCTGCTAGTAGTGCAAATTTGCTTTGTTGCCTAGGTGCTAGGCGTTGTGATCCTTATGCAATTGCTTGGTGTTGATTAGTAATTACCGATGCCGTTTGTACTGACATTGTCATGTCACTCACTGTTCTGATAGGATGACCAATTCGTTGACATGTTTCATCAAGCGCTGCTGAGGTTGCATCATTCATGAGATACTGAAGAGGAATAGTGTTTGCTGGTGTAATGTGGTACAAATTGCTTGTGGTATCAGTTCTTTGTACAGTATATGCTCCTTTAAAATGACAGAATCATAAAAAATATATTTTGGGAGCCTGTTAATTTGTTAATAAAGATCCTAGCTAAATTTTTACTTTAATAATAATTCATATAAAGGTTTTTAAGATATGATATTCTGCCTAATATGGATATAATATTTTCTAATAAGAATATTTTGAATTTAAAAAGAATCATTGTCTTGCAAAGTTATAATACCATTGCAAGTTACTTTTGGATGGCTAAACCTTAATAACTTTATACATGGTAGGTATGTTGTTCTAAATACATGGATAATTAATTTTAAAGTGTTTTAGTTTTTACTTGAATGATTAACTTTTTAAAATTGTAACAATTTAATTCAAAATATTAATTTTTAGATAGATATTCATGTAATATTTAATAGATGTCAGTATTAAAAATAACTCTTTGAACTGAATTGAATTGAAAAAATCTTAAAAGATTAAGCAGTTTTGAATTTGTTATCTCTTAAATATAATATTTTTTAATTACCATTTAACTCTTATTAATAAGATACTTAGCAAAAATATTTCATTGCTTTGCACGGTTATATATGCATGTGAAAAATCAAAATATTATGGTTAAAATTCTGAAATTAGAAATACATAAATATTTATTCAATTTTCATTTACCACAATAAAAAAGCAGTTATTTACTAAACATTTAAAAGATTTTGAACTAAATAGTTTACATCCTTTTCCAATCGACCATGTCACCGTAAATAGCCAACGACGTCGAACCGCCAAACCATACAGTGCCTCAAAGTTTCCGATATAAAGAAATATCGGAAGTGAAGCCCTCAGGTGTTAGGCCTCCGGTTCTTATTTGGAGCCGCAAAATAGTTGCGTAAAGCAAATTATAAGTGACTGCAAACTTTCTTTTCCCTTTCTTTCTCTCTCACACATAAATGGCGGCGTTTAGAAGAATAGTAGGCAAGAGCTGTAGTATCATACCAAGAAGCTCTGTCCTTCATCCTCCAGCCCGAACCATTGCCACTAAGCTCTTCGTTGGAGGTATCTCTTCTTCTTACTTTCCACCTTATCAATTCGCATTTATTATTACTTCCTTTTGTTATCAGTTTGTTCTGTCCAATTCCTGCCGACGCTCTAGAGAATCTAAGAAATGTTCACCAAGAGCAATAGCTTAATGCCCATCTCGGTGTTTCATCGATTTGTTTGTTGCTTGATCATTTGTTTACAAGCTCTGGAAAGTGTTTGTTGAAATGTCTATTCCAAAGTTCCCTTATTAACTTCTGTACCTATCGCTGTATACTTGATTATTTGATACTGCTTGCTGGTGGGTAAATTTTACTTCCCAACTTGTTGCCCTTTCATTCTGTTCACAAGTTTGCTTCAGATATGTCATTTTTCAAATAAAATGATAAGATTTAGTCTTAAGGTTACATTTCGCAGTTATTGGTCCATTTTGAGCATAGTTTTCTGATCTTGAAAATGAGAAGCATTTTTAGAACTATAACATTGTGTACAACATATCTACTTTCCACCGTATTTTGGCCTTCATCTTTATTCGTAAGTTGCTAAAATTTCTATGTGTTGCATAATCAAGACTGTTAGAGTAGTTTAATGGAAATTTTATGATCTGTCTTACGAAGTTCCTAATTGCAGAAAAATGTTTTCTTACATTGCAGCGTAAACTGCAAAGATAGTACAAGCATAATCAGATACCCAACTAAACCTAGCAATCTTCAAGTGTACAGTTTGTATCCACTGTGCTTGTGCATTGGTTGATCATGCATTTGTTAGAATGGAAAGCAACTTAATACTCTTTTTACTGTTTCTGGATAGATTCTAGTATTATTGTTGAGAAAAAGGAGGGCTGATGCTTACTTTAACAAAATGTGTTCTCTTTTCAAAAAGTTGCACTACGTAGCAGATGTTAACTGCTATAGAGGCAGTCTCTTGATGGTTAGCTTATGGTGTAGGCAGTCCCTTGATGGTTAGCTTATGGTGTTTACTTCTGAAATTTCTGCGCCAAAACCTTTGATATTACCATTCTGCTATCAACTTCTTTACGTAACTCAGTTGGCTTAGATATATGGCCCAATACCTAAAATACTATCCACTTGCTGTCTTTGCAGGGTTGTCTTTTTACACCTCAGAGCACGGACTTAAAGAAGCATTTTCTCCGCACGGTCAAGTTGTTGAAGGTACTTTCACTTTTATATCCTCATCAAACTTCGTAAGCCTTCTTCTCTAGATTTCCATATTTGAGCAACTGTATGGTTTTATTTTCTCTTCATTTTCAGCTAAAATTGTTGCGGATAGAGTTTCTGATAGATCAAAAGGTTTTGGTTTCATAACTTTTGCATCTGAAGATGAAGCTGACAGAGCACTATCCGAAATGAATGGCAAGGTAATTGTCTTGCCCTTTCTTTTTTTCTCCTTTTATTAATTTGACTCAATAACTCAAGAATGAAAGAGCTATCTTGCAGGAGCTGAATGGACGAGTTATCTTTGTGGATTATGCAAAGCCTAAAATGAGTTTTGGTAGTGGAATTCCAATTGCTAGAGGACCTCCTGAGCCCGCATCCAGGACTGAATAATGAAGGTACAAGATACTAACCAGAAGAACTATATGTAGGCGTTTGTATACTTAATGTTTTACTTGTTGCAAAGATTAAAAGCGATTTATGTAAAGCATAAGACTGACTACAGATATCTGCTTGGTTGGCAAACCTAGAAATCTTATTGGGTATTGGCTTTAAGGAAGTTTGATCGCTGGCAAGATTCTGAGTATTCTTACCGTTGATTTAGCAAAGTCATGACACTGGAAAATTCGTGATTGTGTCTTTATCACTACTCACTAGGCTTAGTTTTTGTAGAGGCCTGGAGGTGCAACATTCCTTAATCTGCACGTGCATTCCATTGCGGCTAACCACTAATTTCGAATGTATTACTTCTCATTTGATAATGATGAAAATCTGAAATGTTCGTAATTGGTCAGAAGTTAAGCAGTTGAGCTAGAGTTATTAAGAACGGGCTAGCCTGAAGGGTAATCTTTTGCACAGTGGAATTGTAAAATTTGTGTTGTTTCACCTAAAGAAAATCAGGAGCCAAGGCCCAATTGTAGACTTTCCTGTGTACTTTTACGCACAGGGTATTCAACCATTTGTCAATTCTTTATGTTAGCCCCACCAAATTCGAAAAGAACCTAGGTGATGTAACCATGAAAGTCGCCCTACACATGCCAACGCCTCCACTCCACACTATAATGCCCTTTCTTTCAGATTTTTGGGGAGGACATCAAAGGACACTCTACAAACAATTAGGTTTAATGTCTTGGATGTTGAGAAATTGTAACTAACTGGCATATGTTAATAGCCCATAAAGGTTCTTTGTTGTTCTCAATCACTTAAGCTTCTTTGAATCTTTTTTGTTTGCAATTGCCTATTTTACTATTTGCATTAGATCTTCAGGTCACATATGAAGCTTTGGCATAATCGTTGATCCTCTCTCCTGAAACGTTCAGCTTTCTACGTGCATTAGCTAGGAAATTATGCGTACCAGAACCAGAACCGCCCGTCAACATTGTAATGCTCTTAATTGTCCCTACTCCCCAGCCAGTAACATTCCCAAGCCCCTTCCTGAAAACAGCCAGTAACATTCCCAAGTACCATTAATTAGACATCCCTATGACGAACAACCACCATATTTGTTCATTGGTCTCTGCTTTCCTCTCCTTACACTGATACATTAATAACTGGAATTTAATGCCACCACCAACAAACTTTTTCTCACCCGTCAAGAGTACAAGAAGTTGCAAATGAAGAGTCCAAGAGAAGCAAAGAGCAAGACTCCAAAGGCAACACACATCGTGTCTAACCTCCCTTCGCTCCTCATCTGTCTCTCTTTCCTCTCTCTTTTCAGCTCCACAAACTCCTCGTACCTTCGCCTTGCTTCCTCTTCTCTAATTCCTCTTCTTCCCTTTTTACCCTCCAACGCCCTCTGCAAAATCTCCAAGCTGTGCTTCCCGCTCAAAAACATCCTCTCCGTGTCCTCCACCTGCAAGCTCACTTCCCTCACGTGCATTCCCCCTCCCCCCCACGTGACCAGTATCCCACAGTTCGCAAACTCCGACGTCGATCCTCTCTCCCCTCCCACAATCGCCGAGAATCGCGCGTGCACGTCACCGCTCAGCCAGTGCCTCTGCACCATCACGGGCTTGTGACTCGACAGGTTCACCGCTCGCTTTCCGGCGGGGTCTATCAAAATCCAGCTCAACGTCAGCTCCTCCGCCAGCTCCTGGCAGCACTTCTCTGCCTTCGGCTGAGGCACCGGCGTCGGACACGTGTCCTTTGGCTCAAGCATGTCAATTCTAAACGGCGCACATCGGAACCACTCTGACGCCGTCTCGGTCTCAACAACCTTCGTGAAAATGAGCTTGTTGCGGTAGTGAATATCGACGGCGGAGATTATCTCTGACGTACGGTCATGATCAGAGGACGGTGTATATTTTGTACGGGAGGTGTCGACCAGAGGGAAGGAGTCGGCGAAGAAAGAGCGAGGCCCGTCGGGGAAAGTGGAGATGACGTGA
Organism: Erythroxylum tenue; assembly: GCA_027568955.1. Taxonomy (NCBI): domain Eukaryota; kingdom Viridiplantae; phylum Streptophyta; class Magnoliopsida; order Malpighiales; family Erythroxylaceae; genus Erythroxylum; species Erythroxylum tenue. Next base: position 32,723,855 of record JAOSBM010000005.1, on the reverse strand, counting down.
CGCAGACGCGGATCATCGGTGGAGGGCCACGTGGAGCGACAGAGGTTAGCCCACAGTTCTTGGTCGGAGGCTACTGAGTTGAGCTCCGTGGAAGCGCACGCGGCGGAGGCAAGGGTAGGGCCGTCGAGGCGGGTTAGTATGTGTGTTCGGAGAATGTCCGGGTGAATGGTTGAGGAGAGGGGTAATTTTGGCCGCGGAGGATGGTCGCGGGATTGAGCCATGAATTGGTTGGAGCGTTGCGTTTCACGCTTGTACAAGTGATAAGTTAACTGATAATGGAGTCCGAATTGTTAGTTGACACTTGCAAGAGAATTGAAATTTATATAGGGAGTTTATGGACTGAATTCTTCTTAAATTGCCATTGACAGCAACTACTTAAATTATTATTAATTATTACTTATTTGAAAAACCATATGCAAATCCAAAGAGCCAGCCCTTGGAACAAAAGAGGTGAGTCCGTGCAGGACCTGCATCTGGACCGGTCGTTCGGTTTGACTCGATTGTCTTGCGTAGTTTGTTACCTTTGTTGTAATTACTTCTTAAATAAATTAATTTATATATTTATCTTGAAATATAATAAAAATAATATACACAAACCTTCCTTATGATTTTACTTATTTTATAAATTTTTTATCATTTTATTATGTAAAAGATTTATAAGGATATATGTTCAAGAATATGTAATATTATTTCAATAAAATATATATGCGGTTGATTATTGCATACATGATCAAGTTTTGTGAATTATATTTAATAAAAACACTTAAATTAAAATAAAATAAAATTTATAAAGAAGATTTGTATCTTCTTACAGAGAGAGAAATAGCAAGGGAGGGAGAATAAATTCTATATGCTCACTCTTTACTCTATTTATAAATTGATAAATGATTAAATTCACATAAAATAATTATAAATGAATATAATAATAATAAAAGCGAGTCGGAAATCAGATACAAAAATGATTTATAGTGGTTCAACTAAACTGGTTCTGCCGGATTCTGCTGAGGTTGAACGTCGTTGTTTTGATCTATGACCTGTGCGATTCTGGCTGCGAGATACCTGCAAAACAGACAACGGCGGGCCGGGAATTGTTTCCCGAGAGGCCCCTCCGACGCTCAAGTTAATATTTGTGAGAGATTTCGGGTGAACAACTAGGGTTACAGTCCATACCTGAAT
>JAOSBM010000005.1:32663894-32683627 GCA_027568955.1 Erythroxylum tenue | reverse complement strand
TTAAACCCGTACCGGTTCCGGATTCCGACCGGTACGGTACGTACCGGCCGGTACGGTACGAAATCCGTTTCATTGATCCAACTTGAGTGTTTCACTATGAAAATCTAAATAGTAATTTGACGGGCCTCTTCAAGCTCACAAGTACATATTTTTCAAAGTTTTCCAACCTTCCACAGTAATAGTATTCATCGAGCCTCTATAAGCTCACAAGTAAATATTTTTCAAGGTTTTCCACCCTTCCACACTAGTAGTATATTGCTAGCCTCTACAAGCTCTCAGCAAATGAAGAATTAACTTGCTCCATTTGAGCTTCAATGATCTCACACAGAAAGAATGTCAATTTCTAAGGCACAAGAGATTTTGGTCAAGATATGAGTTTTGGGAATATTGATGCTTTTGAAGTATTTCAAAGATTATGGCTTCTATCCCCATTTTGCAAAATGTAGTGACTCCTTTAAATAGGCATTTTCTTCAACTAGTCATTGCTTCATTTCTATTTGAGTTGACTTTGCTTTAATATTATCTCTACTAGAATCTTGCAATAATCAACCGATAAAAGAAATCTGGAGCTGATTGATGAAATATATGATTAACAGGACCCTTCTGGATTTTGTAAAATAAAAAATGTAAGCTCATAATAAAGTTCGTGCAATAAAGGAAGCATCTATCTTATAATTTTATTTCCTCTTAAGAATTATATCGTTATCTTCAAAAGGAAATAGATCAAATTTGAATTTTGAAATATTATATGGTCATCATTAAAACCATTAATAAGCCTAACAATCTCCCCCCTTTCTGACGATGACAAACAATAATAGATAGATTTTCAAAATTCAACTAATAATGAAGGGTTTCAAAAAGTACCTATATACTTTATAAATTATTACTGATTAGAAGGAGTTTTTCCTTTCTACCATATAGAATTCACAACCAAATATATCACATGAAAGTATATCAAATATCATATATCAAAATTAATTATCCCTTTTTGTCATTAAAAAAAATAGAAGGAAAAGAACAAATCAGGCAAAATAAGTTATCGAACAGATATATAACATGCATGCCCAAAATCATGCAAGGTGAAAATATATCATCCACTTACTCTTAACTTTCCCCCTACATTAGAGCTAGGAATTCTTCATGAAAATATATCATCAACTGACACTTAACTCTCCCCCTGCATTAGAGTTGAGGATTCTTCATAGAGAGATGGAATAGTAGCACCAAACTAAGATAAATGGTCATTCTCTCTTTCTAGTATAAGTAGTTGTTTTCATTGAAACAAGGAGACTTTGAGACGGATTGTACTTCAAGTTATTTGCCATGATCTATCACGTGCTGTAAAGCATAATAAATGTGAAACCTTACTCTGATGTCAAATGATAAAACAAACACACGCAAGAGGTACTTTTAATTCGAATAAAACAACAGGGGCTTATCAAAGTTTGAAACAACAATAAGAGCCTGCAAAGTAAGAGGAGCTTGTTATACGATAGGGCCCTGTTTAAGCAATAGGAGCCTGTTAGGTGATAGAAGCCTATTACATAACAGGAGCTTGCTAAAGGATGAATCTAGTTAAGACAATTTAAAACAGAAAGCACCTGTTAAAATGAAATGAACCTTTAATAGTCGAAAACAGAAGGATCCTACTATAACAGTGAAAGAGCCTCTTGCTGAAATGAACACACACATAATATAATGTGAAAATATAAAAGTTAAGAAGAAAAAGAAGGGTGTAGTCGATTTATACTGGTTCAGCTTACAACCCAAGTCTACGTAAAGTTCCTAAGTATTCAACTTGAGTGTTTCATTATGAAAATCCAAATAGTAATTTGACGAGCCTCTTCAAGCTCACGAGTACATATTTTTCAAGGTTTTCTAACCTTCCATACTAGTACTATTCATTGAGCCTCTAAAAGCTCACGAATCTTCGATGCTAGTTGTATTTTGCTAGCCTCTACAAGCTCTCAACAAATGAAGAAGTAATTTGCTCCATATGAGCTTCAATGAACTCTCACAAAAAGAATTATCATTTTCTAAAACACAAGAGATTTTGATCCAGATATGACTTTTGGAAATATTGATGCTTCTGAAGTATTTCAAAGATTTTGGTTGTTATCTCCCCGTTTGCAAAATACAGTGACCTTTTTTAAATAGACATTTTCTTCAACTAGTCGTTGGTTCATTTCTATTTTGAGTTGACTTTAAATCTTCAATATTATCTTTACTAAAATCTTGCAAAAATTAATGTTAAGAGAAATCTTTCCGAATTTTGTAAAATAAATAAAGTTCATAAAGAAAGTCCTTGTAATCATTAATAAACCTAACAAATTAGAAATTGGTTTGTATCTTGTCTATCAGATTATTCATATCTTTTGATGTGCCACAAATGCTTATTTCCAAGATTGGGTTATGTATAAATAGCATTCATAAACATGTTCTTTCATATTCCTGAGACTTTAAATTTTGAAAATTTTACGTTTTGGGAATGACTTGCTTCGTATAAAATGCTGTGTATCAACATCATTACTCGTTTACATTCCTCAGGTGTTGCTGTCTTTTTTTTTTGGAGGTATTGCCTTTTGTCCTTTGGTAGGTACCAAAGAAGCTGAGATGAGGTTGACCCGATGGCTCCGAAAGCCAAAAGCCTGATGATAGGAAAACTTGGGAAGTGGACTAAAAAGAAAAATGCTCAAATTGCGATTCCATATCTGTACTGTACTTAGTCATATGCAAGACTGGTGAATGATTCTTACAGGACAAATCCATTATATTGCAGGATGAGTCTCGTTATTCCTTTGATTGGCCACCCCATTATGCCAATCATAACAACACAATTCCAGGACCCATCACCCACTTGTAAGAGCACTAAATGTCGGATACCGTCGCTTGCGGAGGCCAATTGTCTCTGTATATCTTTCTGGGACCCTGATAATCCAACGCACACTATTTGTGGTCATTCATTCAGGTGATTCGTCTCTCCAAAACTTCTTTCTCATTGATTTCTCAGTTTGATTTTGCAGGTTGTACCGAGTATGTGGTTGGAAGTTTAAAGCCTGGAGGTATGATCATTTACGTGTAGAGATGTGAATCCCTTGAATACTTGCTGCTCTGTAATGACCGGTAATCACTCATTGGTCACGTCCTGAACTAACCACAGGCCCACACCGGTGATTTCTGACAATTTGCACTTCCTGTCAACTACAGTCACCATTCTTGTTACTCTTTAAGTTGTCAATTGCCCATTGAAGCCGGAAAATTGCTCAAAACAGAGTGTTTAGCGTTAGTTGTCAGTTGCCGTTGAACGAATGCTATGATGAAGTTAGAAAATAACTCGGCTCGATAGGACTTTTTTTCTCCCTATGCATTCAATTCCAATGGATGAGGAATTATTACTACACCGGTCAAATTTTAAGTGTTGCCTAATGAACAAGGTCGGGAATATCATGCTGTGTTCGAGCCCTATGCAAGATATGTATACAAATATTCAAGCGTACAGAATACTAGAAATTTGACCTCACAAAGTTGATGCGCAATGTAATGACCCTTAGGGAAGCTGATCGTTGATCTGAATCTCCTAAATTGTCAAAATCTTCAAATGTTAAAGGATATTAGTTTTCCAATTTAAATTTCTAAATTGGAAACAGAATTATTATTTTTAAAGAATTTGGTAAATATTCAAAGATCAACGTTACAAAAAAAATGAGTCTTTTAGAAGAAATTTTCAGTATGCTTGAGAATGTCCATGTTTTTGGTCATCAGAAGATGAAGAAAATTACTACGTGGTGTGATCATTTTTTTCCCAAAAACCTTGGATGCCTTTTTTGTTTTCTTCTATTTCTTGTTTGATTTGGATAAAGATAAAAAAGAAAATCCATATTTCTAAAAGTCGGCATTTTTTCCTCTGAATTGCAGTGGACTTAAGAAAGAAAGAAAAGAAAAATGTGAAAACCATCAGAGAGAACATGCTCACTCCGTCTGCTTCTATCCCTCTAAACATATGTAGAGCATAAAAGTACAGCTTTGCGGTAGATTGATTTAAAAGAGTAAGAAGACAGAAGAAAGCGAGGAGTGGACGTCTACTACTGCTACATATTTCTACTACTAACACCGGAGTGTCACCAATCTATTCAAAATCCCACCCACCAACAGCCACCACCATACCCTATTCCCGTTCTTATTATCATATTATCAGAGTTGATTTTTGAGCCATTAACAATTGCTGTGCTCTGGCACTAGCTCACCCTCTTTGAAAGGGAAAAAGAAAAAAAAATCTTCAGACAGAATCTCAACGATGTCCAAATAGATTCCTTGATGATCTTTCTTTCCCAAAACCATTACCGCCACCTCCAAAAATTCTCCATTTTGTAATTGATGACATCATCATGGGACCTTTGTTCACATCGGAACCCCACAACCACAACCACCTCCACCTCCACACCACCACCCTCTTAAAATCCTTGACTTTGATTCTTGCACCTGAAATTGAGGGATTTTTTCTGGGAAATATAAAAATTATTTGTGTTTTTTTTTTTTGACCTTTCAAGTTGGGATGGTGGGGTTTCAATTAAGTCAAATCCGGCGGACGTCACATCCACAGATCTTATCCTCGGCGATTTTTCATCATCTGGTTGACATCTTGGGAGAAAGTGATATCCTGTTACAATCAGACAAGTATTCATGTATAGTTGAAGAAAAACAATTCATATACTATTCTCCAACCGACAGGTAATTATCACCAATCCATCCATCAATTTTCTCAACTAGGTGTTATCTAGTACTTAATTTACATGTCTTAACTATCATCACAACCCCAGTTGACCATCCAATCTCTCATATTTCAACAGGTGACACCAAGGTTTTGTCCCGTTCAATTATATTATACTATTGATTGTCTGATTCGAAAACTTGCAATACTTGAAAGATTCCAAGAAGAAGCTTAATTAATCTAGGAGCTCATACACTTATTGAAAGTTATCAAATTCAATTTCTGTCCTTGCGCTAGTCCAATATTAAAGACACTTAAGATACCTGAGTTATTTAACATCATATAACTCAAGTATATAAAAAAAAACTTATATATCTGAAGTAAATGGGACTTCATTCCAAGTCAAACATATTATCTTTTTATTCATTTATTGACACACACACCAGTTAGCGACTTTTATTGAGCATGTTCAAAATTGTAGCAAAAGAAAACACATTTTAAGATCAAAGGGACATGGACGGCCGGAGAAGTATGAAGAATAAGAGAAACGAAGATACCAAGGTTTTGATTAAAGGATTAGGATTGAATCAAAAAGATTGGGATGTGTAAGCTTTTTTAGAAACTCAGTCACAGACCAAATTCAAAAGAAAGCTAGCATTGATTCGTACTCCATGTTAGAGTTTGGCTTTTGGTCGGTCTGGCTTTGCGTGCCTTACTCATCTTTTTCCGACTATCATTAATTATCACTATTTTTCTTTCTTCCAAGTCGTAGTATATAATATTCTTGTATCGCAGTAAAATGAGGGTACCTTTCACGAATTGCAGTAAAATGAGGGTCCATGCAGAGGATATTACAAAATAAGTAAGGGTCCCATCAAAAAGTGCGAAAGATGTGAAAGTGAAGAGGGGAAAAGGAAAAGGTAAATGACCAGTTATTAGTTGATTCTGAACCTAAGCTACCAAACTAATTAATGATGTTTGAAATTAGACTCGAGTTTCATTAGTTAATACATCAAGGGTGTGGGTGTGGCCACCCAACTTTATGCCTTTTATTACAGAACGTGTCTCATTATGAGGAACAGAAAAAAGTAGAAGAAAACAAGATAGTAGTATAGTATATCATCAAAATCTCTATCGACTGGTTAATTAATTATGATATTAAAGCTAGGTTGGTTGGCGTACCATGTGACTCTGGGTGTCTGAAGAATAAGCAGATTGGGACTGGAGGTGGTGCTGAGCTAGACCCTGGCTGGACAAAGACGAGCCGTCAGGTGTAGATGGCTCAGATTCATCAAGCTCGCACTCCAAATTCACACCAAATAGTCTTAGCCGTCTCTTGGAGTTACCTAATGTTGTTGATCGGTTGTGAGCCCCTGAGCCTACAATGATAATGCAAGAACGTGGGAGGATAAGCTCAACAACACCATATTATACCAACTATATTGTAAATGACCAAAAAAGGGTCGCAATCTGCAATGCCATTTATGCCGTCCGTCAATATCTTTGATACGTGTCTGTTTATTATGTAAAGCCCTTTCTACTGATTTTTCCTGTGTTGTCTAGATTGTGTATCATTGAATACCAAAGTATATACATGTATGTTGTCAGTTTAGTGTTGATATATATGCCCTTGGATTCTTATCAACAAAAGGGTAGAAATAGACAAATTAGGATTTAACGCACCTGAAAGAGGCCTTAATTGTTTTTGAGATTTTCTTTTTCATTTTCATAGTAAAAATAATATAATCTCAACAAAGAGTCAATGTATCACGCGCCAAATGGTAACTGCCACAGGTATGCGAAAATTGCCGGAAACCACCCTATCCTTCCATAGGACCAGAGTTCCAAACTAATTGGGACGTGTCCCTCACGCACTTTGATGCAAGTATCCAATAATTCAAATACTAAAGATCACCAAATTTTCTTAACCCAAACGAAAAAAAGAAAAAGAAAAATGGAGATAGACAGACAGTAGACACACTATACCTGCATGAAGACAGTCAGTTTGGTATGGCACACAACTATTAGTAGAAGAAACATTAGCCCCATGACCATGTTGCACACAAAAGCTACTAGAAGGATAAGGCTGGTAATGACCGGGTGATGATGATGAGGAAGGGAATAATCCTCTACTCCAGACCCCACTGTTACTTCCCTGCATAACAACTCTACTGCCGCTATCGCCTCTCCTCCTCCATCCTATAAACAATCTATCACCGTCCCTACGGTGTCGTTCAAACAACACAATATCACCTGCGTCCAGTTGCTTCTCCTTCACGTACCTGCTCCATCCCTTAGTCAACACATAGCTTTGACTGCTGTTCCAATACGAGTAACGAAACCTCCAACACTTGCCCGACTCGTCCTCGAAACTCAGCAGCAGCCCTTTGTCACCTGAGTTACCGCCGCCGAGTGGGAAGTACTTTTCAGCGTGTTGTTTGGGGATTACTAAGCGGTTTAGCTTCCCCACGTCGCTTGGTGTCAAGGGTTTTTCGAACATGGGTTCTTTTTCTACTTCTTCCCAGAGACTCTGTTGTTGTTGTTGTTTTTGTTGCTCTTCTTGTTCTTGCTCCTCGTCGATGTCGAGGTCATGCTTGAGATTGAAATTCAAAGGTGGGTTTTGGGTTGGGAACATGGAGTATGGTTCTTGTGGATAATTATTGTTGGTGTTAATGTTAGGCCAAGTTTGGTGGTGGCGGTGATAGAGATGTGGAGACCAAGAGGAGTTGGAGTGAGGGAAGTGAGTCGTGTGTGGTTTAGAGGAAGAAGTAGTAGTACTGGTACTTTGGTTCTGTTCCATGGCGTGCTTTACTGCTTTCGCTGTTGTTGTGCCCACCAAAGAGTTTCTGGAAGGTCAGTGGAAATTTGGTTTATTTACATTTGAGAAAGAAAAAGAGAGGGAGAGGGAGAGAGAATTGCGGTGATGAATAGAGAAGAGAAAGAGAATTAGAGGAAGACGTTAAGTGGTGGCCGTAGGGTATAGACGAGAGAGGCGTGCTAATTGTGAGGTTGGATGGGGGAACTGCGTCTGTGTATGTTTTAGAACTACTTGATATGTAAGCTTTGCTTTGCAAGGATATGACAATGAGAGAGAGAGATGGGAGTGGGGGTTTTCTGTTTGCAAGTACAACAGCACTTTAAGGTTTTGCGTGATGAAAAAAAATCAATCATTATTTCCAGTGTAATTTGATACAGATGCCTCCCCCAAAATATAAAACAGCCTTTCCCTTTTATCGTCGCGCTGTGTTTCTTGGAACTTAAAGCATTGTTTCTGTTGTAGTAATGTAAAAAATTGATAATGGTAAGACGGATAGATAAATATACGGTCGACGAAGCCAGAAGGAAGGAACAGACTACAGAGATTGGAATTGGATGGAGGTGAAGAAAATTCAAGTTGAATTTTTCTTGTTAATAAGACTTCGTTTTTAAGCCGTTTTGTGGGATTAGAAACATCCCATGTTACAACATTGGCAAACAAATCAAGTCGTGGGACCATCCCCTGACGTAGTGATTAATCTGGGATCCCATCCAACGGCCGGCCTAGCACTTTGTATCTGCATACCGTCATTCAATGACCACATGCGCAAAAATGTACTCTATCCCCTAAACTTTCCCATATCCTTTTTCCTATAATATCTCAGTGAGGTCTCACAGGCCAACCTAAAATTGTTGCTAATTTGAAGCCACATAAAAAATGCGAAAAAAAGAATAATTTAAATCCTGGGAAAGGTTATAGGTGGAGAGAATAGCATTTTTATCACGTGCATGACAATATTATTGATGTTTGGCCATTCCATGTTATATAAAGGGTGAAGACTGAAGACTGTGAGCTAAAGGTCATAAACAAGGGTAAAAATCCAATGAGCAGAGAAGAGATGGATAGATGAGATCAGACTTGTCCAATTGGGAGTCCCCTCTTTTTGGTCTTTGAAGCCTCTCCTCTCACACTCAAATCTGTGTCCCTATCACAAAAACAAATACATTAGTCAAAAACAAACACTTGCGTTTTGGTATTTCATACTTGTATTTGGTCATTATTTCAGAATTATGTGTCTTTTCTATGAGTTTCAGACAAAACCCACCTCAATTTCCAGGTAGATTCAGACACCCTTTTCACCCCTACAAAAAGGTGGACTAGTTGTTAATGTTGGGGACTCATAATAGAGGTTGTTGGCTCGTGTCAAAATTTCTAATACAAACAACTAGTTTGTGTCATCTTTTCTATCCATTTATAAATGCTAAACATTATATCAATATTTGTGGCCGTGTGTACATGTTGCTCTTCATCAATAGTGGCTAATTGTTTGAACCGTGCGATTCGCCTCAATCATGGGCTGAGTGAACAAAGTCAAATGTTATAGGTGAATGCAAAGTTAATGACACTCAGATCAGTCACACATGGGTTGTTAAATACTAACCATGTAGGCTCACTGTTATATTTAAATGGGGAATTAATCCAGTAACACTTTATGATGTATAATGTATTTAATTTGTGCAAATTTTGTACAAATTGCTCTGAGATGCGTGTTTGAATCAAGTATTGACCACAAAGAAATAACAGGTTGGGGAATGTGCTGCTATGTGATCTGTGGAGGTTTCTGCTATAATGAAGTATCCGTATAATTTATTACATGGAGTGGGAAGAAGACAGAATATATGAATGAGATATTTTAGGAAAGATAATGATGCAACAAATAGGACATTAAAATTTTTCCCACATTTGGGTGTTTTCAATTCCCAAGCAAAACACCACCTGGTGGTGGTGGTGTAAGGCCATCCCTGAGATTTCTTCACTGAAGTCCATGACTCTCTTTTTGCCTTGAAATTATACTTCTGTACCAACAAAAATATTATAATCAATATCTAAGCAGGAAGCTGATCGAGGTCTCCAGAGATAGCATCCACAAGTATAATCACTATTTTAATACAATGGTTTTGGCTATTACTATAACTATGATTAGAGGCATTTGCAAATCCGAATTAATGTTTATGAATTATAGAAATAGAATCCTTCTGATTAATAGCCTTCTGATTGGAACAGTTTAATGTAGCTATATCACACTTGCATAAGCTAAGAAGGATGCACCATAATCTAAAGTTGGATACGCATCTCTATATCATGGCATCATTTGTATTTATAAAATATCTGAAGCAAAAAATGAAGTAACAGAAATACAATAATTGTTCCATCTCTTGATTTCTAGCATCTGTAGTATTCTCTTTTTATCATTTGATAATTAGCAGGCGAAGACAACCTTGAGCATGAAGAAGCCTTGGAAATTATCAATTTCTCTAAGGGAATAAAGTTACTAGAAATTAGCAATACATGAGTTTGAAAAAAAGGATTGTTCTGACTGAAACTGATCAAACCAACTTGAGATCTGAAGCCTAGTGATCAATGTCCTTCAAGAAATTTTTTTAGTTCATCTCGGGCTTAAATGTCACAACTAAACTCTACCAAATCTTGTTTCTTGCCGTTTGAATTCTGTGAACTTAATCTTGAAATCGAATGAGGAATTTAAAGAAGGAACGTAATCAATCAAGCAAAGTGTTGCTTATTAATTTTGTACCTCTAATGGCTCCTTGATTTTTGATTAACTTCATTACCTTGAGAAATGGCAACAAATCTATTTTAGATTGGTTCAGCTTGCTCAATTTGTTTTACTGAGTGAATAAATTTTACATTTAACATTTTTTAAACAAACACCCCACATAGATATAGGTGCAGATATTTCCTTGCCCTTGCTGATAAATTGATGATTTTTTGTGCCTTTTCTTGGAACTTGCATGCCGTACTTCTGGGACAAGATTTGATCTAAAGGCATATTTTCAGGGTTCAATTTTGGCAGGCCCTTTCTCTGTCTCATCCATTTCCTCTCTTCTCAGGGTCGGAGTTGAAGTTTAATAAAATCCAGGATTCCCAAGAAGTCTGAAGGTGTAAAGTGGCCAATGGCCATCATCAGAATATAGAATTGAGAGACACTACGTGGACATTAAATATGCCAAGTTCAATTGTTTATTTTTTTGTTTTTTGACAATCACGGAAGGGCAAATACGATATATTTAAAAGGTAAGATTCTGATGTTGGATTAAAAAAAAGAAGAAGAAAACATTACTATATAGTATACATACCGTCTGTCCTAATATGGAGAACTCACAACTTCGTTTGAAGCGGTGATTAATCAGTTGAATCAAGTAGATTCTAATTACTAAAATTCGGAAACGACTATCCTAATATGGAATGTTATTTTCCTTTAGGAAAAATCAGAGAGCACAGAAACTTTTCCTTGATTTGCCTTTAAGCAGTTGAGTCAATTGCTCAAGATGTAATATTATACAAAGGAAGTGAATAATCCAAAACCTAATCGAGTTCCTTTGAGTAATTTAATAATTTTAACCACTACAAACATGATAGTTTCACTGCGATTATTTAGTTGAAAGATTGAAGTGTGAAGTATCATTCAGACAAGTTTGGTGCTGAAAAAAAATCTGCATGCTAATTTCATAGGCTATAATCTAGAAATTCTGGACTTCCATGATCATCTAGCTCAAGTCCTGACGAAAATATTCAAAACTAATTCCAGCAGAAATGAAATTTCAGGAACTAAAAACAAATCAATGACATATGAGACATAGAAGATGTTTGTAACAAGCACGTATTAACTACAGAAAAGCCAATTTCTTAATTTCTGTGTCTCCAGCTACATGGACTATTATTCTAAACAGCACAAGCACAAGCAGGTTAATTCTGAATGCAACCTGAATAAACTAAGTGAATTGACAAAAGTAAGAGATGACAAAACAATTTCCCAGAGCAATCAGCTTCAAACATCTCATTCAGATCCACAAGCTTGGATTTTTATAGCATTGAAAAATTGAGGAAAAATCCGAATGTGTATACAAGGCCATTTCCCTTCTTTTCTCTGCCTGGTTTTGCCTGCCTGTAAATGGTTTGATGAAATCAATCTCTCGTCAAAGTGACAAGGCAAAAGGCATGCGTGGGCTCATCTTCTCTCAGAGCAAAGGGGCCACCAGATCCAAAATTTTCATTTATGAGAAAGTAGGCCCACAGGATCAGAAACTCTGCAGGTCTTCCCTTGATGCCTTTGCCTTATCTCGGACAAGAAAAGCAGATCAAAGGGCAGATGGTGATGTAAGTGGGTGGGTGAATGACAAGTGGCGACTGTGGTGTAGGACTATGGCATTGGCATAGGCCATAGGGTAGTGGGTGGGTGATGGTAGTCAATGAGACGGGGAGATGGAGGTGGTGCTCATAGATGTGGGACCAATAACAATAGTATGGTCCCAAAGGCCCAAATAGTTCACGACCTCAAATTGCTATGGTATTTAGTTGACCTGATCTGTCTTGCAAAAGAAAGTCTTTACTTGCCAAATCGTCCTAGGCGTGCATTGCCGCTGCACAAACTCCAAATTTTGTTCAACAAAGTAGCGACATTATTAGTTCAATTTAAGATTGAATCTTCATCAATTGTATTTATACATCGTTTAAGGAATTATTTTGCATTGTGAACTCAATCCCTAAAATCGAATTAAGGGCGTTTGGTGTTTGACCTTGATTTTTGATATGATCTAAATGGGATTGCAATGAGAATAGGTCATTCTTAATTAACCGTAATAAAAAACAAAAGACTAATAAGCCTTTCCAATTTAAAATAAAATAATCTCTTAACATTCTCATAACTATAATTAAATCTTATATGCTAATTATATTGTATACTTTAATTCTTATTTACCAAAAAGGAAATGAAGGAATCACAACGCAAGTAACTTTGTGAACGCTGTGGAAATTGGTATGGGCCTATGGATGTTGCGACATTTTCTAAGGATTTATAAATTTAACGAATCACATATTAAAATACATGTGTATGGCATCAAATTATGATTGAATTTTTGGTTAGAAATAAAAAATAAATTATGAAATATAATAAAAGATAAGGTTACATTTTGGAAAAATGTATATATCAAAGAAGTATAAGATAAATAAAATGTAAAAGATGTATACCTTGCCAACATAAAATCTTTTTGGTATAAACATTTTACATTTAAAATTAAAGTTGTGAGCCAGTAAGAAAGATTGTAATAGAAACCAAGGACAATAAATTTCAAAAACAAAAAAGAAACCAATGACAATTAATACACTATATTATTTTATTAAAATTTTGAAATCAGAATTTGTATAACATTAATTTGACTAGTTAAAAAGTATTAGATATAATAGAAAGATTGTTTAATTAATACATTAGATAAGAATTTTAAAATTTTTGTAATAAATTAATACGTTAAATAAGACAATTTAATAGCTAATTCAAATATACTTAAATAATTAATTATATTTTAAATTTGTTATATTCTCTAAACTAAAATTAAGTATTTACATAATATATTAACTCTTAATCCTGAGTGACTCTAAAAATAAGAACGAAATCTTGTTTAGTACTTGACAAGATCCAGTCATGAGTTGGAAAGGACAAGCAGTTTCGTTATCGAGTGAGACGTAAGTATAAACTCCAATACTATTTAATGGCCAAATCAGAGTAGTACTATTTTTTTTTGTTACAAGGAAAGAAAACAAAAGCAACGACTAATGTCTAGTACTTGAACCCTTATGAAGGGTTCGAGGATAGAGCTCTCCTGCTCGGTCTCGTGAAAGAGCCTCCAAAATGCTTGGTGGTGGCTCCTGAAGGGTATGAAGGCCCTGCGCTGCGAATGAAGCTAGATAGGCCAAGTGAACCGCACAGTGATTGCCTTCACGATGGGTATGTTGAAGTTGCACCTCCCATTCTCTAAGAAGCAAGTCTTGTATTCCTGTCACCAAAAACCAGACCTCAGTCAAACTACTATGGGAAGATGAAAGAATATTGATTACCTCCAACGAATCCACTTCTACAAGAACACGCCGATAGCCCCAATCCCAAGCCAGATGGAGACCAGAATACACCCCCCAGAGTTCCGCTACCAGAGGCTCTCCGAGACCGATATTGTGTAAGAAGCCTACACACCAATGTCCCTGGGAATTGCGAAGAACGCCACCGGCGGAAGCAATATTGGACTCCGGGTTCACAGTACCATCGGTATTAAGTTTAACCCAGCCGACAATGGGTTTATCCCATCCTACTAAAGAACCCAACGGAAGCCCTTGAGATGGAAAGACTCGGTGTTCCATCTCACTAGCTCTGGTAATCCATAAAGTGTAATCCATGACAATTTTAAGACCACCGAGCGGCCAAACAAAGTCCGGTTCAAAGATGCTGCTGTTCCGCCATTTCCATAGAAACCAACAGGCGACTGCAAAAAGAGTAGGCCACGCAGCCAGATGGAAGGTAACATGACCGCGAAGGTTTGTTCGGAGCCATCGGCCCTCCTCGTGGTTGAAAAATTCCCCATCAATCATGTCGGGAGGAAATTTGTGCCAGAAGGAATGCACCCGAGGGCAATCCCGTAAAACATGAAGAATAAAAGCAATTTTCAAAACGCTCTCGACTGCTACTGTTCATCTCTACTATTCATCTTCGTTTTTTCCCTTCACCCTTGAGTTTTCATCACCTCCATTATCTCTTATGGCCATCCTTCTGCCGGAGGGTCATCTGTTAAAGAAGGTCAGGCTCCGGGACCGTGATGAGGATCCTCCCCTCGACCCCAAGCCTACTTATAGTGCGATATTAGGATAATCGACGGAGGATGTGGAACCAGTGGTCTGTCCTTGGCCTCTCGAGGAGGTTATTGAACCTGAGGAAGGAGATATAACCCCCCTGACTGGGGATGCGGGTACCGGGGTGTTTCTCTCTCAACCGTTCAAGGATAAGCTTGATAAACAATGGGAAACTTCTGTTGTTATAAAACTTATTGGTCGTCGTATCGGTTATTGGCTACTCTACTCAAAGTTGACGTCCTTGTGGTGTCCGACAGGCCCCATGAAGGTGATCGATTTGGACTTTGAATTTTTTCTGGTGAAGTTCGTGAACTCTAGCGACTTCCTAAACGCTCTCACTAATGGTCCCTGGGTTATATTCGGCCATGCTCTATCGGTTTAGAAATGGCACCCAAAATTCTGTCCTGCTCTCAGCAGGATCACCAGTGTTATGACATGGATCCGTTTTCCTGGCCTCTCCATTGCGCGTTATCACCCACAGATACTAGCAGCGTTGGGTAATCAAGTGGGCAAAACCGTTAAGCTGGATGAGACGACCCTCCTGACGCAGCGAGGAAGGTACGCGCGGGTTGCTGTGGCTGTCGACCTTACCGTCCCCTTACGCCCCACAGTGGCACTCGATGGCAAGAAGTTGTTAGTAGCGTATGAAGGTCTCCCGATGATCTGTTTTACTTGTGGCTTGATCGGCCACGATACCACCAAATTCCCTTCATCTATGCCGGCTTCAAACGGTTCCTCGTCGTCGGATACCGCTCCTCCCCCGCTCCGCCGACAGGTGGACGCTGGAGAGGCTGTTCAGACGAAAGAGCAAGCGCCTAGTTATGGCCCTTGGACTATGGTACAACGCAGAGCTCCTCCTCCCTCCGCCCAACGACGAGTCGTTTCGGCCTCCGTTCCACGCCAGAATCGTCGAGAACCTCCTTTGCAACGGTCGAATCTGCAGGTGGGCGGCTCACGTTTTGGGGCGTTGTCAGAGGTAGAGGCTAGTGATCAAGACACTGTGCCAGCAAGGATGACACGCACAAATCGAGAAAGAGTAGTACTATTTAAGTCTTAACCTCTCCTCCTCACGTCTTGGAGCCATTTTGGATCTTCACTTGTCGCAATTCTCAAATCCACGTGGTGAGCCCCTGTTTTTCATAAACAAGTGGCAATCAATCGCAAATGGTTTAAAAACAAGAGGCCTTTGAACACGAGTAAAACGAATTAAACAAAAGTGAATATATTTGCCTAGTGTACCCGTCCATGCAGTAAAGCTTAAGCAAGCTGACCTTCTTTGGCCAGGATTGCTATTGTGCTCTTTGATATATATCATGTAGAACCTGTAGTAAGAACAATTAATGCATGGCAAAAATAAGGAAGGCACTTTTTGGGAAACTGAGTTGGGATTTGATCCCGACCACAGCGGAATAATTACGTAATCTTTTGTAACATTTGATTTTCCAAAAATCAAGATCTTTTTACTTCTATAAAATGATTAACACAAATCATAATGAAGCGGAATCTTAATTCGTACCTTATTCTGAAGCTTAATTCTTTCTTGTCATATTCCTCTAACCGTTTCCGAAATTGATTTGTCTCAACCACTATAATTGTACAATTGTCCGACCTCTAATAGTATCCACAAAATAGGATGAGAGAATTCTGTAATTCTTATAGAAAAGTTTAACCAAGAAGTGCTAGATCCATTAGAAACTTAAGCCTATTTATAATAGATTTGAATGTTTTAGTAATTTAATTGAAATTAAATTTTAAATTAAATTAAAATTTAATTAGAATTATTAAATACTAATTATGCCTAAATAAGATCCAATATCTCATATTGATCCTTATTTATTAAATATCTCATATTTAATCATAAAGTTTCTCAAACTTTACAATAAAGTCCAACTTAATTAAATATCTTTGCTCTCTTCAACCCATTCTATATGTGAGATCCATTAGATTCTCAAATACGTTGGCAATGATTATAAATTATAATTATAATTTGTAATTAGAATTAGATAAACTAAAACTCCTTTTAATTTATCTTTAATTTCTTTAATTAAACAATTTATATTTATAAATCAAGATTGGTATCTAGCAATATGTCATGACTACCTAAATATTTATGAATGTCAAAGTAGTTTTTAATAACTTTTTTGTGTATGATTTTTTCATATAATTCAATCCTTTCATCATATAATGTTCCGATTAGATGGAGCATGAAATTAATGTCTACTCTTTTTGAGTCCAATCATATTAGTTCTCCTCCATTAGTTATTGATTCAATTAATGACATTTGTAAACTATTTGCAAAGCGTCATTTCACCTTGGCCAAGGATTTCCAGAATCAATACTAATTGAGAATAATGGAACATTCTCCCTAATTACTTTAGGGTGATGAATCTTATTTTGATCACACAACTACCTCCATATAGTTCATGTTACATCCAATGACTACCGATTGACCGACCCCTGATTAAATAGGTCATAAGTAATATCAAAATATAGCAATCCCTATACAAGATAACTTTGGTGACATCAAGTGGTCGACAAATTCTGCAAGTACACAGAATCGTTCTTAGTACTTACAAATCAAGTATTCCAAGGTGGTCTCCCACAAGGACTAATTTAATCCAAATAAAAAATCATCTCTTTTCGATAACTGTAGAAAAAGTTATGGCTAAAATATCGAAGCATACTCAGAAAACATGTTGCAACTACATTTTTCAACTTTTAACTTCCAATATTTCACATATAATAGTTATAACTTCCAAAAAAAGTTTAGGGTCCAACAATTCTCCCCCTTAAAGAATTTTGTCATCGAAATTCTTACTTGAGTGATCAAACAGATAGAGGTAATGCTATCTTATGTTTTCCTCATTCTCCCATGTAACTTATTCACTCGAATAATTTCTTCCAAATGATCATAGTCAATAAACTCACTCGATTTTTCAATTATGCATTTAATCATTCACTTTCTTAACTAATTCCTCAATATATTTCAAATTATTCACAATTTTATACTTCTTGCATCGATAATACCAATATCATATTATATCGATATTTCTTAGCATACTCACATATAACACATGATGAATATGAGCACATCTTGGGAATGTGATACTTCTAGAAACATTTCATCCTTTGCTTCATAGTTCACTTCACATCTCTATAGTGTTAGTACACTTAACTCTTATGTCTATCTCACTGTATTCCATACCTTTGGTTTTAACCCATCTAATTCATTCATTTTTCTTGACTCACTTAATTTCCGATACAGGTCAATTTCACTTATCAATAACATCTCTAATCAATTATGGCCTTCAACAATCTTTGGCCCTATTCATCCAAATAAAGAGGCGGACGACTCTTTTTGTCATATAACGCTCCATACGATATTCTAATGACATCACTACAATAATGATTGTTATGCTTAAAGTCAATCATAGCCGTACATTGATCTCATATTCTTATGAACTCCAAAAATATAAGCTTTACGCATCTCTACAACAGTTAAGACTGTTGACGACTGACAAGTGTGATCATTTGATTCTACCTCTTTAGCCATCAAACGCTATCTCGACATATTCCTACTAGGATGTATAACTTAAGTTGTTATTTGTGCTTTCTCTTGTAATTCTTTGCTCAATCATCTTTATCGGGTATACATACCTCTCATTTCGATCACAAAGCATCATTTTCCAATTCAAACTCGGAATTTAGATCCATTTTCAATTCCTTAATAAGATTTTCAATTTCTGAATCCTTAATTTAGGCTTTGCTAATCCTTCCATGTAAAACTAATCTTCAATTCCATAGCAAATAGTAGTTTGATTTGCCTCAAAATTCAACTCCAGTTTCTACACTTTTATTACACTAGATTTAATAACTTCAATACCTGAATTCATGCTTCACTGCTATCGGGATTTCTGCTTAATGTATTAGATACAACACTAACTTTACTGGGAAATACTCATTTGTATCATCAAAATCTTTTAATACTTCTATCTATTGCCTTAGTCTCGTATTCAATTCTCTCAACTCAATAATTACCTCAAACTTTAATGATCTGTATATTTCAAAATATTTCTGTACTTATAACATGTCCAAACTTTCAAAATGATCACCATTGCAGCAAGTTCCAATTCATACATCAAATAATAATCTCATGAGGCTTAATTGTCTCCATGCATATAAAATCACTTTATCATGTTGCATTGGATCTTATCCTAATCTCTTATACAACATCATTGTATACTATAAAGTCTCCAAATCTAGACAATACAATTAATATCGGTGTTATAATTCCTCAAATTCTCTTAGCTTTCATTACTCATACAATTTACATATTTTTCCTCAAGTATTCAAACTGCACTTCTCAACTTTTCGAATACATTTAATATATCATCAAACTTTGCTTGGATCGTTTTAATCTTCAATACCATAGTACTGTCGGGGCATTTGTTAACTCAAATAAATATTTCCAAAGCTCCATAGGTCTATAATTAGTTCTCCTAATTCCTTAAACAGCTAATTCCTCAATAAGGTAACATTATCTCCCGTCATTTTCAATTTTCCAATTGACTTACCTTTCTTAAATGATTTTCTCCATTCTTTAGATTTCCTCATATTTCACATTGACTTATTCTAATGTTTGCTCATTTATACTAGTTTCTCCACACATTTCAACTTATTTGCAAACTTAACTTCCTGTGTTCGTAATACATTCATCAAAATCCAATTTATATCTCCTATGCATACTCTATCTCTTATGCTTGAGTCTCCACTAGGGATATGACTCTAATATTCACTTTTGATTCATTTCATATTAATTTCTTATTTGCTCTTTCATTGATCATTCTTAATATAAACTATCTAATCTATTTAGCCTAATTCATTGAAATTCTTCTTCAAAAGATGATTTCTTGCTAATATCATCCTGTTCATGCAATCTTTATCAATTAACTGCTATCATCATCAATGCTATTTCAGTCATTCTTAACACCTCAATACGATCGACTTCAACTACTCATGATATCTCAATAATTTCAATCTTTGTCACACTTTACATGATCAAAATGTCCTTTATAATAAAACTTAATGAACTAAGAGGCATATTCATTCACTCTTATATTTTGGCGTGTCACCAATTTAAATCTTATGCTACTTATACATGAATCGTAACTAATTCCCAACGACCTCTGAATATTACACTATTATTCAAAATTTCTGCTCCATCGTAGTTACCTTTTCAACATAATCACCTATACCATACTTCTATCTTGGTACTCTAATTCATCTCATAATTTTAACTATAGGGATCATAGATTACCTCATATACCATATCCAAATATAAATCTCGTATGTACT
>JAOSBM010000005.1:32645479-32659929 GCA_027568955.1 Erythroxylum tenue | reverse complement strand
TAAATTATATCTAAATATATGATAGGTTTTTTGGGTGTTTCAGGTTCAGGTTTAAACCTAAACCTATAAATCAGGTTCAGTTCGGTTAACTGCTATAGGTTCGGTTAACCTAGAACCGCAAGTTAGAAACCTGAACCTAAACTATGTACCTAATTTTTCAGGTTCGGTTCGAACCAAACCTGAACTCAGGTTCGATTAACCTTATTTACAGATTCGGTTTATGTGATTCAGGTCCGGTTCACAAGTTTACGGGTTTTCACGAGGTTCGGTTCTTGCAAGGTCTTCACGAGGTCCTAATAGTGTAGCCCCAGAGAGATCTCCAATGGTGCCTGGAAATAACTCAAAAACCAAGACTAGTAGATGACATAGATGAGGGGCTTAATGTAAGAAAGTTCAAGTGGTGAGTTATTTGAAGGCACGGGTAGTTAGTTCCTAATGTAAGAAGATGTGGGCAGTGAAATGCTTCTCTAGCTATAGCTGAGGGGCATGGGGTGGCTGTTCCACCTTTCCCAGAGCCACCCTGTGCGCATTACATCCCATCCATCCATTAACATTGGCAGTGCTGGCACAGGGTGATACTGGGAAAATGGAACAGGAGATTTGATCTCATAGCTGAGTTAGTTGTAGTAGTAGCTTTTAAATGTGACCCTTGTTGTATTGCATTTTATTTTGCTCCCGCAGCCTAGCCCCTCTGAGTTACATTTCATTGAAGTCCTACGGAATGCCAACCGAGGCTATGAAAAACGAGTATTCTCGCTGCGTATTAAATCTCTGGTTTTTCAATATCACGGACAATTACTGTCAACGCATCTATTCCAAGGGTAGCCAACCATTACAAGAACAAATGACTGCTTTCGAACAAGCACCTTTCATTCCATGTTCTGTGCTTCTGGCGAGAATCTTAAATCCATTTATCGGTGAAGTTAGCGATCCTTTTAGGTCCCACCTGCATATATCTAGAAAAACGTATATTGAGTGTAGACTGGAGAGCAATTGGGGACGAGAGATACCTGAGTTTTAAAGCAATAAAAGAAATTTCCAACTGTCTTCATTTACTTGTGCCATGGACAATAGCAATAGGGGACGAGAGATACCTGAATTTTAAAGCAATAAAAGAAAATTCCAACGTCTTCATTTACATGCGCCAGGGCATTGTCCAAGATGTACAAGACAACGGGAAAATTTTTACACCTCTGCTATCCCTAGAGCTAGACAAACTTAAGGTAATAGTTTCTACATATGACTGCTGTAAAACAAGCTGTAGAAGTTCGGAAGTTCTAAATGTGTTCTATAGCGCAGTCACTGTGACAGCTCATCTGGAACTTCTCTTTTCATGCCATTAGCAACAAAGAAATCTGAACTAGATTCATTTACGGTCCAACTGAGATAGGTTGGTCCAACATTAGCCACAACTTCACCAAATTCCGTCTTTGCTTGACCAATCTCTTCAAAGTCTATCATGGTGGTTGTGACACAATCAGTATTACATAAAGTATGCACCAGAATAAAAGAGAAATATTGCAGAAACACAGACCTTAAGCCTTTGTCTTGAAGGAGTACCAATCAAATAAAAGGAAAGGAAAAAAATAAACAAATGAATGCATACCAAGATCAGCTGATATTAGACATTCTCCATGGTAATTCGGTCCTGCCAAGATGGCTCCTGAAGGTGAAACAATTACACTACCACCACCCCATGTACTTGTATCAAATAATTTTTCACCGTCTGACTCTTCAGATAGTGGAGGATAATCTTTCCTTGGGCAAAATTGGTTTGCAGAAAGAACAAAGCAGCTACCTTCTACAGCAATATGGGTCATGGACGCATTCCATACTTCACTTGCATCAAGTGTGGGCGCACAATATATCTCAACACCTAAATCATAGGTTAAAGAGGACATAATTGTAGAACAATAATATGCAAGAAATCTTGAACGGAGAGGAATTGAGTTTACCTTAATTGTATCCACATTAACAAAAAGGAACGTTATTAGAAATTAATAAAAAAGAGGGCACCTTGATCATATAAATTGGTTCTCAGCTGTGGTGATCTATTGTCCCAACAAATGAGGCCACCTACCCTCCCAATTGATGTCTTATACACCGACAGTGATGACTTCTCTCCTGAATTCCTCGACATTAGCTTGCGCTGCGGTCCAAGATGTTTTCCCTTGGAATCAAAAAATAGAGCTGTGCTATAAAGACATGATCCACCTCTCTCCACCACTCCTATTACTAAATGGACTTTATATTTTCCAGCAAGTTTTGCAAGCCTGTCAAATTCAGGACCTGATAGACACCCACATAGCAACACATCAAAGAAGAAACATTATAGTGAAACACTTGGTTCTAACAAGAATCATGAGTAGTTTACAATAAATTATACATTCAAGGACTGGAATAAAATCCACAGAGACTCACCAGGAACATTGATAGCTGAATCACAATACTTCTGAAAATCATCATTGGAATGACTTGCTATTACACCATTTGGATAACCACCAACAAATGCTTCTGGAAATACAACCAACTGTGATCCATATGCTGCTGCACCAGTAATTAGCCTTTCCACCTTATCTGATTGGAAAGCACACATCAAGTGCCGTTAATAGTAACAGATAATCTAATTTCTATTATTGCATGCAAGAGATATCTTCTTGCATCCTAAAACCGATAAGGACATAAATACAGGTTTTCGACAGCAACTCACGTATCTGTTATGTGCTATAGAGTTAGCATTTTAGTAAACAGATAGCAAACAAGCTCTGTGCATTCTTCCAGTAGCTATACATAAGAAGGGCTATTGAAGAGCTTACGCTAATAATTTATCAACAAATCAAATCCTTAAAACCCCCATTATAGACCCTGGTACCTAAAGTTGCCGGATTATCAAAGAAGACAGTCGAGGCCTGGACAACCGTCGCTCTAACAACATGCCTCACACCGTCACCACCAACCGGAAGATGAGTCCCGAATTTCTGTAAGAGTGAATCCCCCGTGAAAAGGGATCTTGGAACAGAATCTTTGGCGTTGACAAAATGGGGTTTATCCGTGACGAGGTCGGGCCGGATCTGGTGGAGGACCCAAAGCATGGTATCGCCATCGGACTCAAGACCCACTTCATGCCTCAAGTGTTCAAGGGCGGAGCACAAGGCGGTAGAAACTCGGAGCAGTTTGAATTTGCTATCAACTCCCTTTGGACGGCTCGGTTTCGGCTTGGAAGTGGACTTCGACCTTTGATGCGACGGTTTGAATCCCGGCTGGCGACCCGGGCGGCGACCTCGTTTTCGCTTCATATTGACCTGTTGCCCTGACACCACATTGTCGGAGGATGGTTGTGTTTCTGCTGCGACCTCCATAGTATTAAAGGGCAAAGCTTCTTGTGTCACACTCACACTCTGTCTAGGAAAGACGCTTTGTCCAAATTTGGTCAAAACTGTTTTGTACTGCATAGACCTCAGTCAAATTGCAAGTTACGAGTGGCAGCTACAACGGAGTGAACTTCCAAAATCTTTTTTTTTTTTGGGTTACTTTGGAGAGAAACTAATTCCTCGTGAACGCAACTGATCTAGCATTGTACTGGAGAAGCAAATTAAGACGTGGCTCAAGAAATTTCCAAAGAGCCCAACGTGAAAAGTCAGAAGACCCTTGTTTAGCTAGAAAATCTGCACTCTATTCCCCTCTCTAAGCGTAAATTGTGCAACCTATTGATGAGTATCCAAGTAAGATATGGCAACTGCTCCAATGGGCAGGACATCCTCGTCAAGGAATGCAGTTGTTTGTGCTCCTCTAGATTTTGTCACCACGAAGAAGAGTGCAGCTCAAGTCCTCTGTTCCCATGATCATTGGGATAAAATGTACGGATTCTCCAACCAAGTTTCTCGCACCCTTGTACATGCCTTCATCATTTAAATGAAGCCTACAGAAGTAGTGCATTAGTGAACAACATGTCCTTGGATCTCTAAAACCTGTTGGAAGCAGGAAGAAATTTATACATCAATCTCATTGACTGATTCATGATTACCTCTTTTATCCTTTGCTGAATGTAAGAGAGACCTTCAGTCGCTCGTGCTCCTAAAAGTGCCTCTAAACTTCGCTGTTTCAGGGATTACGATTATTTTCCTTGCCAGCTTCAATAAACCCAACTGACACCACCCATGCAATCATGAAACGGACAAATTTTGAGGTCAGTTACACCTCCAGTTCAAGGAAATCACAGAGAAAATTTCCTACGAAGATCACAAACTTTTCGTTTTTGTGGGCACTAGCAGAAAATAGTAGACAGTTTGTACGAAAATTGATTGAGAATATTGTTTATGAAAATGAAATACTACTGCTATTGCAAAACCTTTTGTATTAATAGAATTTGTGTTTTAATAACTTGTTAAGAAGCTTTAAATTGAAAAGAAGAATTTAATATGAACTGTGTTATATTTGATTGATTATCAGTACACTTGTATATAAAGAGCTACGCTGTTTATGAGATCCTAACTTGTAGGATTGTTGAGATCGTATAACAAACAATACACACATCTAACAAACTAACAATCTTATCAAAGACTTGGTATTCAACTCTTATCTCTATCATGCACCCGCAAGATGAAGTGCCGAGGAGAAACTTTCATCTTGGATCGAAGAATCTCAAACTGAACACGAGACAATGGTTTAGTGAGAGCATCTGCAGTCTGATTTGTCGTGGAAATGTGAGAGACCTAGATATGTTGCAATCGTACTTGTTCTCAGATAAAATGATAGTCAAGTGCTAGATGTTTCATGCATGAGTGATAGACAGGATTGGAACAGACATATGTAGGGTTGGCATTGTCACAGTAAATATGTGGAATGACAGAAGAGGATATATGGAGCTCAGTAAGAAGATTTCGCAGCCACATAATTTCAACCATTGTACTAGCAACTGCACGACATTCAGTTTTTGTTGACGAGCGTGCAACTGTTTACTGACATTTAGAGTACCAGGAAATAGGATTGTGCCCAAGATAAACCACATAGGCAGAAGTAGATGTCCGAGAGTCGAAGTTACCCCCCCCCCTAAGTCTGCATCACTGAAAGCCACCAAATTGAGATAAGGGGATCTAGTGAGATGTAACCCAAAATTATGTGTATGTTTAAGATACTGAAGTGTTCGCTTGAGTTGACGAAAATGAGTATCTGTCGGCCGATGCATAAATTGTGATAGTTTATTTATTGCAAAACTGAGATCTAGACGGGTCAATGTGACATGCTAAAGTGCTCCTAAAATACTTCAAAACAGAGTCCCATCAACAAAAGCAGTGCCATCATCGAGCTTTAATGTAGTTGAAGTGTAGAGAGGAGTACTGCAAGGTTTGGCATCAACATATCAAATTTACAAAGTAAATCATGAATGTACCGATGTTGGGAAAGAAACAGCTCGGTTGAAGTTGGTATGATCTCAATTCCCAGAAAATAACTCGATGGACCAAGATTCTTGAGACAAAACCGAGATGATAGAGCATCCGTGAATTTCTGAAGAGCAGTCGAGGAGTTACCCGTGAGAAGAAGTCATCCACATAGACCAAGAAGTACATAGTTATCCTATGTTGATGATAAACAAAGTGCGAGGAATCACAAACACTAGTGAGAAAACCATATTGTAGTAAGAATTGTCTCAGCTCATTGTACCACGCTCTAGGTGCCTGTTTGAGACCATATATCGCTTTCCGAAGCCTACAGACATGAGATGGCAGATCCGGATGTACAAAACCTGAAGGTTGTTTCATATAAACTGTCTCTAAAAGATGCCCTTGTAAAAAGGCATTGTTAACATCCATTTGATGTAGTGACCATTGATTTTTCAAAGCAATAGTGAGGAAACCTTTGATAGTAGGATGTTTGACAACCGGAGAGAAGGCCTCTTTGTAGTCAATACTAGGAGCTTGACTGAAACCCCAAGCAACCAAGTGAGATTTGTATTTATCAATTGACCCATCAGGCTTGCGTTTGGTATGACAAATCCCTTTACACCCAACTATGTTTTGACTCTCAATTGCCGGAACCAGATCCCATGTACCATTTCTAACCAAGGCATCGAATTCCTCTGTAGCCGAAGCACTCCAATGAGGTGAGCGAAGAGCGGATGTTTGCTAATAGTGTAGACTTTTAGTTTAAAAATGTTGTTTTGAGCTATAGTCCGCATAGAGTGAGTACGAAGCGGAGCTGGTGGTGGATCTAGCTGCTGGGTTGGATCAGATCGTGAAGTCTCAGCAAACTCAGGCAATGTTCTCTCAGGAGATGACGGCAACGGTGTCACAGGAGCTAGCGGAATGAGTTGATGTGGTGGAGCAGGTACAATGTTTTGGGGTGATTGAGATGGAGTGGGAGGTACAGACAATGACTTGTACAGGAATTGATCATCTAAGAACCTAACATGACGAGAAGTGTATAGTTTATGGGTACGCGGATCTAGAAAAGATATGCAAACTGAGTAAGTGAGTAGCCCACAAAAATACACGGAAGGGACCGAGGCTAAAGTTTATAACCAGTGTATGGTCGTAACCAAGGAAAACACAAACACCCAAATGAGTGTAGGTGCTGATAGGTAGGTGATTGACGATGCAAAGACTCATAAGGGGTTCTCATTAACAGAGTGGGAGTGGGCATGCGTTAATCAAATAGACTACTGTGAGAACATCAAAGGACCAGAAGGTAAGAGGTAGGTTACTAAAAAGGAGTAACAACCTGGCTGTTTCAACTATATTTCGATGACGACGTTCACCCATGCCATTGAGTTCTAAAGTATGTGGTGGCGTAGTAAAATGGGAGATGCCATGTTAGGAAAAATATGGGTGAAGTTTGATGAATTCGCCATCGTTGTCGGAGTAAAATGAGTTAATTTTGAAGCCAAAATAATTTTCAACAACAGTTTTGAATTCCTGAAAGTCATAAAAAAAATTAGATTTATTTCGACGAGGATAAAGCCAAATGTATTTAGAAAAATGATCAATGAAAATTACATTGAACTTGAAACCATCTACTGAACCGACTGGAGCAGGTCCCCAGATATCAGAGAAAGTCAACTCTAGTAGTTTGGAACTATTAAGACGTAGACTCAAAAAAGGTAATTTATGACTTTTGACGCATTGACAAGTCACACAAGGCATCGCTTCTGAGGTGCTAGGCTTGATGACTTAGAGGGCCTTATTTGAAGGATGACCAAGGACATGATGGAGGACATCAGGACGCGAGATATTGGCAAGAAAGCTTGTTGGATTGGTAGGTAGGCGAATGTGGTATAGATCACCATGACATGTTCCCGAAAGTAGCACCACCCTCATCTGCAAATCCTTCACCTGAAAAGAATCGAGAAAGAGTTCCACTGAAACACCACTATTAGTACAGAACTTTTTCACTAGAACAAGGTTGATTTTAACACGTGGAACAACCAAAATATTGTTAAAAGATAAAGGTTTAGTAGATGTAGGGACTTGGATGCAACCCATGTGAGTGATCGGAAGAGAGTATCCATCACCGACCTGTAGTTGTTCATTTCCCGAATAAGTGTTGCCCATACTCAAATTTTGTAACTCATTTTTCACATGGTGCGTCGCACCGGAGTCCAGAATCTAATTGTTTATCGAGGTAGGAGGCTAACCATAACCATTGTGAGCATACGAAGCTAGATTAGCAGCTACAAAGTGACTACTAGGAGCACAAGTAGCACCAAGCTTGCACGCAGTAGCTCCAGACGAGCAGACAGCAACACCAGGCCCGTTGTAAGTAGTTCCAGGCGTAGGCAGCAGACCTGAGGCATTGTGACCATGGTCTAACGTATTGCAACAAGGTATAGGAGTAGGATAAGCACCTTATGGCACCGATCTAGACCCTGCAACAGCAAAGTGTGCAACCAGATGTCTCCATTGTCCAGGTGCAGTAGAAGTGTGTCTAGAACCATTCCTTCATCAAATTTGAAAACACTTCTTTGTCGCGTGTCCCGGCTTCTCACAAAACTAACAAACAACTGCACAAAGAAATTCAGACCCCCGTTAAGGCGCAGTTGTTTGTCTAGACCCATAGCGAAACACAACAGCAGATCCTCCCTTTCCAGTTCCAGGAGGTGTGCTGGTAGCCAGATTAGCAGCTACAATCATTAGTGAATGATTTTGCCTCATCAAAACAGACTCATGATCAATGAGTTTATTGAACAAATCATCAAATAGGATCGTTTCATCCCTAGCCCGAAGAGCAGCAGCCAAACTATCATACTCAGTCTGTAATCCATTGAGTGCGTGCAAAACCAAATCCGAATCCTCAACCTTGCTTCCACTTATTGCGAGTTCATCTACAATTGATTTAAACTTGTGCAAATATGCAGCCATCGAGAGGCCTTTCTTAGTGAGTTTAATGAGATGCTCCTTGAGACTCATTATTCTTAATTTTGAGGCATTAACATACAGTTTCGCGAAGAGGAGCCAAGCATCACGAGCAGACTCAACGGAGCCTAACATGTTAATTACAGATTCATGAACCGATGATGTTATTACGTGAAGAATCATCTTGTCTTGGCCGATCCATCGACGATAATTGGTATCTGTTTTTTAGGTGGTTCAATAATACCATTGACAAAGTGCAACAAGTCATATCCATCCAATAAAGATAGGATTTGAATTCACCAAGCAGGAAAGTTTGATCCTGTGAGTTTGAAACTCGATTGAAAATTGAGAATGATGATGTCGGAATTAACATCAGTCACAGTTGTTGTGTTCGTTAAAGGAGTAGAGGAGGTAGAGCTCGTCATGTTGAAGAGAACAACCAGTAAGAGTGAACTAGATAGTAGCAGATGAAGAACACGAGAGTAGAATGCCAAACGAGCAAGAGATAATAGCAGCAAGAGGCGCAACCAGACACAACACAGATGAAGAAATAACAACAGACGTTCATCTGTTCTTCCAAAAAAGAAAACTTTTATAGAATCGATAAACCATCAGGTATCTTGTCTGATACCATAAGAATCTTTAAATTGAGAAGAAGAATTTAATATGAACTGGGTTATATTTGATTGATTATCAGTACTGATAGGATATATGTTATATATCTAAGTAATTAATTTTGTCATTCTTTATTAATTGGACCTATAAGATATTAATTGGATGATGATAGCTAACCAATAATCCTTGTTTGATTTGGAATCAAAAAGCTATTTTGGATAATGTTCTAGATGTTCTGGAATCCTATCTTGAATAGATGTGTATCTTGAGAAGAGGTGTGGTGGATTACGTTGTTATGTGGCTAAGGGTTTTAATATGATTTTTGGGTCTTGCCGTATTAGGTTTTTTTTGGTGGTGTTGATTTTGACACAAAGTTATACAGCTAGTTTAACAAGTCTTCCAATAATTCAAAAGCTCCAACTCATAGTTACTAGCGTCAACGAATTTATTAAGAGTAGAGCTTATGTTGGCTACCATGAGGGCTCATACACCACGAGACTCTTGAAACGCTTAGGTGTCGACGAATTCAAGCTCCTGCCATTCAGTATTGTTGAGGAATGGGATGATATATTCATTAAAGGAAGCGTGCATTAATTGATGATTGGAAAAACATAGTTGTACGTGCATGTCTTCTGGGTTTGCAAAAACCGTGGGTCAGTTTGTTATTTTTCCAGACTTCTTTACCTGGGGTTATGCATGTGTTCTTAATGAGATAAACACTACTTGGTCTTCTGGGTTTGTGCGTGAAATATACATGGTGTATAGAGTATTCCGTTTGGTTTAATTGGAGTTGTTGGAGCTGGGATGAATTAGTTCAACTGGTGGACAGATGTTCAAATCTATTTCGAGAACCTGAAACCATAGGGAAGTCTGTCTTTTATCTCAAGTGTATTATTGTTTTGTTCTTAGTTGATTGATCACTTGATTTATTTTATTAATTGTCGTTTAATTAAAAGTATTTTAGAAACATCCTCTAACGAGGTTAACACGAGTCGATCGTGTAAGTGGGTGTGAAAATCTTTCATGGGAAGTAAGGTTGAGAGATAATGTCAAGGGTTGAGTAGTGTCGACTCAGTAAAGCCTTGGGTAAATCTATTGTGCTTTCATGAAAGTATTAAGCTGGGTGAGGGCCTCGCAGATATAGGCAAGGTGTGTTGAACTGCGTTACCAAATTTCTGGTGATTTTTATTATTTCGTTTTTTATTGCTTTTGTTTTCGTTTGTGCTAGAGACATCTGCAGTAAAATTGGAAAGTTTGTGAAACGACTACCCCCTTCGATTTTTATCAATTGGTGTCAGAGAAAGGTCACCAATTCATAACTTGGTAGATTAAGTTAGTGCAGATCCGAGTTTCGCAATTATGGTCCTAAGAGAAGGAGCATTAATTATCAAGTCACCGCTATTAGACGGATCCAATTATCCTGCATAGAAATCACGGATAAGAGTCTTTATTCAGGCACAGGGAATAAGAGCATGGAACTTGGTGTTATATGGCTGGACACATCCGATGATTACTGACGTTAAGGGAAAGACAGTTCTAAAAGATCCATCTGAATGGACAAGAGTCGAAGAAGAAAGAGCACCTGGAAACTCACAAGCATTGCATGCAATTTTCAGTGCTGTTGATGAAGGACGCTTCTCAATAATATTAGCCTGTGAATCAGCTAAAAAAGCGTGGGATACTTTGCAAACTATTCATGAAGGGTCTAAATCTGTGATAGTATCAAAACTATAGATGTTAGCTGTGAGATTTGAAGAACTAAAGATGGATGAAAATGAGACTATTGGAGATTTTCATGAAAGATTGCAAGATATAGCGAATCAGGCACATCAACTCGGGAAGAAATATTTCAATCTGAAACTAGTCAAGAAGACATTGAGATCATTACCTCTGAGATTTATTCCAAAAATTGCAGCAATAGAGGAGGCCCACGATATTAATGATCTGTCGTTGGATAATGTAATTGGAATTCTGACTAATTTTGAGATAAATCTTTTAAGGGGTAAACAAGAAAGAAGCAAAGGATTGACACTACAGGTTGAAACTATAAAAGGTATGAATGATGTAGAAGATGAATCCGAAGAAAATGAGTGTTGGACCCCATTTTTGGAGCCCAACATCGGAGTCGTGAAACTTGAGTCTCTGATATCACAACATGTGTTGGGCCCCTTTTCTAGACGATCCTTATACTAAAACAGTATTCTATGCTCAACTTCAATCAAGAAATTAAGATTTTTAGAGACTGAATTAGAACTCTATTTATTCAGAAAAATTGCATCCCTATGTCTCTAGTTTATTTAGAAACAAGAATCATCTTATTTGAAGCTCTACAGCTCAAGATATTATAAAAAATCGAAGTATGTTTGGTAACATGCCCAATTCATACTCATCCAACCGATTCCCTCACTTTGATTCAATCAATCCTTTCCAAATCAATACTAAAAGATATAATTTTTTGGAGAGATATAGGAATGTGTTAGGAAGCTATTTCTTAAAAAATCAGGTCATTTGGAGGTCGGATGACAAAGTTATGGCTAAAAGAGTCCAACATGTTCAGAGCTGGAAAACCCTTCGAGTGCGCTCGCAAGGAATAAAAGTGCGATCACAAGGATGATAGTGCGCTCGCAAGGAAGGAAGGTGCGATCACAAGGAAATCGAGTTGTGATCGCAAGAAATGAAGATCACAAGAAATGCCCGGTGCGATTACAACAGAAGCTATCCCTCGTATCCATCCTATGCGACATCCTAACTTGTAAAGGTCATATCTCTTAACTCTGATATCTAAAAATTGCATACTATATACCGTTGGAAAGATAAAAGGATACTATACAACTTTCGTGAAGACACCAAAAAGATATTTTGACTCCAAGAGCAAAATTTCCAATCCATGTAGCTATCCCGTATGTCCACCCTATGCAACATCACAAACTTCTAATGCTCATATCTCTCAACTATGATATCCAAATATTTCATACTATATACCGTTGGAAAGCTAGAACGATAAGCTACAACTTTCTAAAGACACTTTTGTCTAATCCAGCCTAGATTATTACATTTTTCCCCTGAAGTCAGAATACATAAATCTTTATCCTTATGGAAAACTTGAAAAATGCGATGTATAAACTTGGAAAGTCATGAGCAAAATGGAATAAATTTCATTGACATCAAAAGATAAGAGCTTTACAAACCTTTAATGGAATTTCAAGCCACAGTACATCGGTTGAGTTCATAAACCAAAAATACAAAGTACATTTGAACTAGGAACACTTGAAATGCGTCTAAAGCCTTGTATTTACAAAATCTAGCTTAAAATACAAAAAGATGCAACTTTGGAGTGATGCCTCGACTCTTGGTCACTCGATCTCATGCTCTTCACCTGAAGATAGGATGGAATGGGAGGGGTGAGCTTAAAGCTCGTGGATAACAGTTTATAACAGAAAAATAAGCAAAACATTTGAAATGTTCATTTGTCAATACAAAGTTCTAATTGAATTCATAAAACATATCATTCTCAATTCCTTAACCAAAATTCAAAAACTACAAAACATGTATGTATCAGATTTGTTAACATATCATAAGCACATAAGCAAATCAGAATGGTTTGGGTAGATCCATAAACATGAAGAACTACACATTTTCACATAATGATCCTGTGTAGTCGTAAACTTGACGTACTATCGCAATCCCACATAGTGATTTTACGTAGACGTAAACATGAGAGAGTCCATGAAGGAGCTCCGTGTCACTAGCGGGAAGGCGGGAGAATCCTTTAACTTGATTAACGTGTACGTGACATACTTAAATGGACTACACCAAACCCACATAACATGTAATTTAGGACTTGAAAACAAATTGCCCAAATGGCACATTTTGGAAACTTGTTTTTCGTGAACATGAGATATTTCGAAAACCATTTCCAAAAAAATGATTTCATAAGCATGTTATCTTTTAAAAAAATCATTTTAAAAGTCTTTTCATAAATCAACACAATTCATATATCAAACACATAGCAATTTCTCCATTTATTCAATAAGCAATAAATGCAACATTTATGATGCAATTGAAATCGTTAAACTTCCTTGATTCAAAGAAAACATTAGTGGCTTATTTACTCTATTATAAACATGTAACCACCTTGAATTTCTTGCTTAAGAACTTGCTTAAGAATGCCTATCCTCTTGTTCCTCTTGCCCTTCTTGATTTCCTTTATCAATAGCAAAAATCCCAACTTCA
Source organism: Erythroxylum tenue (assembly GCA_027568955.1). Lineage (NCBI taxonomy): Eukaryota > Viridiplantae > Streptophyta > Magnoliopsida > Malpighiales > Erythroxylaceae > Erythroxylum > Erythroxylum tenue. Next base: position 32,646,733 of record JAOSBM010000005.1, on the reverse strand, counting down.
ATAGGGTTGAAAAATTGAAAACCCACATAGCATATTTAAAAAAATTGATCCTAGAATACTTATGAACTGGTGTTATCTTACTGAACATACTTCAGTATTTTGATGTTTTCTGGATCAGTAGAGGTCCAAATGAGATGATTTTTGTTTTGTCGTAAACTAGAGACATGGAGCTATGAATGGTATGAAGAGATTGGATCCTAATTCAGTCTCTAAGATGTGTTAATTCCAGATGGAAGTAGTGCTTACTATACTATTTTGGACAAGAGCAGTCCAAAAATGTTTGAAGTATATCTTCTGAATCACTGAACCAAATGAAATGGTTTCGGTGGCATTAGAAACTTAAGACAAAGAGGGACATTTTGTAGAAGAAGGGTTATGTAAGAAGGTTCAAGGATATTTTTGGGAAGAAACTTAAGTTTAAAAGAACATAAGCTTATAAGGAAGGATAAAATGGACTTTTTGGACTCATTAATGGCATAATTGGAAAAAGAAGTGTTGTCTTGCTTATAAATGGAGAAGAAATACAGGAATGAGAAGATTCTAGAGAAACAAAATGTGTGGATGAGAAGGAAGTGTCATGAAGAGAGAGAAAGAATGAAAGAGATAAAGAAGATAGAACAAGCTAGGGTTTTAATTTCCTTAGCCTTGAAGAAAGATGTTGAGGTTTGTTCCAGAAGAGAAAAAGTAGAGGAAGAGAAGAGCTTCCCTTTGAGCTAAGGATCCCTTCATTTGGTGAAGAATGAAGGGATCAAAAGAGGCAAGAGGAACAAGAGAAGAGACATTTTGAGCAAGCCTATAAGCAAGAAAATCAATGTGGGTACATGTTTATAATAAAGTAAAGAAGCTACTACTATTTTCTTTAAATCAAAAAAGTTTTCTGATTTTATTCGCATCATGAGTGCTGCATTATTGTTGATGAATGATTTATGAAATATGCTATATGTTTGTTACATGATTTAAATGATGATTTTCAAAAAGGAAAGATCACAAAAGTGATATCTTTGAAAAAGATGCATATTTATGAAATCATGTTTTCAAGAATGATTTTCAAGATATACGTCAAGTACATGATAAGCAAGTTTAGAAGAAAATGTGCCTTTTTGGGCAACAAGTACACAAGTCAAGAAATATGTGTTATGTGGGTTTGTGGTGATCCCTTAAGTTAAGTCACGTGCATGTCGACTCAAGAAAGGCTTCTCCCGCCTGCCCGCTAGTGGCATGGAGCTCCTTCATGGACTCCCATAAGTTCACGGC
>JAOSBM010000005.1:32597755-32608566 GCA_027568955.1 Erythroxylum tenue | reverse complement strand
AACACCAACTTCGAGCTTTAGCAAATCAAACACGAAGAAAAAATAGCAGTGGCCATCGGAATGTGTACCTTATGAATCAACACGCATGGAGGAGCAATGACGGCGACGTTGAGACGAGATTTGAAGCCGTCTGCTTTCGTTGAGAGAGCGCAGAGAGTGGTTTGTGAGCGTGGGAGGGAAATTTCTCAAAACCAGCAACCCAATGCATTTTAATATTTGTTAAACGACTGAGTTCTGATTTTTTTACCAACTCTTCCCCGATGTTTGGTTCACAATTAAGTCATAATATGTATTTGGCCACGTTTTAATTGTACAACGTCTCAACTAGTACATCCTTTCTGCGTTGATTGTATACAACGTCGTAGAAACCTTGGCCTTTTACTGACGTTTCAAAAACATCACAATAAGCTTATACAATCTGTGACGTTTCCTCAGTCAAACATCGCAGATTGTCTTCTTTTTTTGTAGTGAGGTAAAGAAATAAATTCTCTGGTGTCAAGACAAGACACGAATCGTAAGTTAAACGAGTCATTTAACTCTCCAAATGACATCTATATAGTTCAATTTAAAAAAATCTTTTAATTTCTAAATTTTTGTTAAATAAAATTATAATATAAAGTAAAGCTACAAATTTACTAATTTTTCAATTTAAATTAAACTTTTTAATTTCTAAAATTTTGTTAAATAAAATTAGAATATAAGTGAAGCTGCAAACATACTAATTTTATGTAAAAAGCTATCATTTAAAAAAACTTATTTTTCACTCTAAATGACTAGTAAGTAGCTGATTAGTCACAAAGGAGTAACTTAATTGCCAATAAAATGCATAAAAAATCTAATTTAATTAATCCCTTTCTTCGATTTAGTTGTTATAAAAAATTGTGATTAAATTTAATTCATAAATAATAAAGATAGAATTTTAATAAAATAAAATTTTTTATTAATAATACTAATGAAATTAATAATTACCCAAAATTTGGCAATATAATTGGATGCTTGTTATAAACTAGGATCCGAAGACAAAGAATATATAAACTTTAGCTCGGAACCTTGACTACAACCTCATTATTGGAAACTTTATTTAAATAAAATATTTTCTATTGGCAGTCTAAGGAAGCTTACCTGTATTTGCCTCTTTAAAGAGATTGACTCAATAATAAACATTTAATTTTACTTATTAACGCTGTTTATATTACTTTCTAACTTTTCTTTTCTGTGTGTTGGTTATGCGATGTCATGTCAGTGTAATGAACTATGGTAAATTAATTAAACAACGAATTCTATGACCATAAATCCTTGAGATTCCAAAGTGCGCTATTACGAGGGGAATAAATAATTTATTTATAAACATTTTTAATATATTTTAGTTTAAGAATTTGTAAATCCCACGAGGCGATAGAAAAGAGAGAGCTAATAGGACAATGCAGGCGTCGTTCATTAATAAATAAGATAATTATATTTTAATTATTATATTATAGTTGTGTTGTGTTGAATACTGATATAGAGAAGTGTGACATTCAATTTGGAAACTTCATTTTATATTATGCGGTCATGTGCAGCTAGCACAGATATTCTTGTTTGAGTTTCGTCATGGACTATGGGAGAATCATATTATATAGATGGAGAGTGGTTTATTTGGGGCGACTAAGCATATCATTCACTTAAATCTCCTTTTATTCTCTGTCAAGAGGAGCCATGGCAACCAGGTCGTTTATCTCTTCAATTTCTAGAAGGTAAAGAACAGCTATTTCCTACGACTTTGTTTTTCCTTTCCCATACATGTTCTTCTTTTTTGTTGTCTTCCTGTTGGTCATCTCATGATGATAAATACACAACTGAGATCAATTTTTTAAAGTGGATTTCAATTAGCTGAACCTGGGAATGCTGTTTTTGTTCATATGGCTTAGGAGTTATTAAGGAATTTTTTTTGCAATTCCTGGTCTTCCTTTTCCTTTTTCTTTTCTTATTGTCTTTGTTATGGAGACAAAGAGGTTGTTTACTCAAATGTATTGTGCATAACTTCTCACATGTTATTTTCTGAATTTCATGAACTTGGGATCTGAATAACTTGTGAAAGTTTCTGTTTACAAAATAATCATATGATGCGGGGACTGTTTTATGGCATTTTCAAGTTTGGAAAGAGACCTTGGGTTCATATATTAGTAGTTAATTTCCTCTCTCTCTTCAGGGTGATGCACTCAAGCTTCATATGTTTATTTTTCATCTGTATCTTCGTTGTCATTAGTGGTGTGAGCTTGTTTGGTTTTGAGAATCTAAGTGAACATGTTACTAACAGAGTTTTTTCCTGTGACGACAGTTTTTTCTCTTTGTTACTGTTATTATCAAAACATGCATCTGGGTATTTCATGATTGAATCTTGCACTTTTTCTTAGTGATCTTCATATTTCTGTAATTTTTATATTTCTCTATCACAGTTTATTAGTGATCTTCATCTTTCTTTAATTTTTTTACCAAGTTGTTGTTATTGTTGTTGTAATTTATCAGTGGTCTCAAAGGTGCGTTCCATAGGTCTTGATAGGTACCCATCCAAAGTGCTTCTTACTTCTCACTTCGCACTGAGAAATTTTGTGCTTTTCCACAAACCGATGGTTATTTAAGTTTTTTTCCAATTATGACAAGCGTTTTCAAATACTCCACCACTTAATGCCATTGATACAAGATTTTCTGGCATTTTAAAGCCTATTTTCTTTGTAAAATTTGTGGGTTTATGACATTAGATTATTAGATCTTGAAAAAGATTAGATCTTTGCAATGAAAACACAAAAAGTTTCAATCTTGGAGGAACATTTCATCTTTTCTTCGTTGGCAACATCCTTTTCCTCGGTTCTCTGACAACTAATGTGTCACGCTTCCATTTATTTTATTGTTGCCATTTATGATGCCATGTATCTGTAGAATAAGAAAGGGGATGAGAAAATAGAGTAAAGAAGAGATAAGAGTTAGAGGTAGGTGAGAAAAGAAGAGATTTTTGGGAATATTTCTTATTAATCACAACATTTCATTGTTATATTTGTAGGAGTGTGCCTTACAACACTCGTAACAAACCTATGATTGAAAAATGCTAAATGATAGTACTGCATAACAAACTCTCATAACAAATTCCCTCATCATCATGTATAATCCCTCAACTTGGCAAGACGTTTGACCACTCTTTTGCTTCTTCTGATTCCTTTGAGTGTTCTAGCTAAGTCAACATTTGTAATGATCTTTGGCATTTGATCTAAGGACGTTACGAGCTTACCAATTATTCCTGCAACATTGCCTCCCCCTTCGAAAATGAGCTTGTCCTCAAGGTTAAAGTGAGGGAAATCTTGATGAATTTAAGACAAGGGTCCCCAAGTAGCATCAAAATTTGGTTGATATTCCCACTGAATCAAAACTTGAGGCATTATCTAATCTTGTTGCAGTATTTTACGATAACCAATCATAGTAATAGGAATAAGAACTGCTTTATTGTTAATGAACTGAAGGGGCAATGGAATAGCTGGAGTTGAATGTTCTCCCGCGCATTTTTTGAGATTTGAAACATGAAACATGTTATGAATTTTGGCGTCTGTTGGTAATTCCAATCAGCAAGCCACAAACCCAATACGTTCACTGACACGGAATGGCCCAAGAAACCTGCGAGAGCTTATGTGTTGTTATGTGTCTAACTGATGTTTATTGATAGGGTTGTAACTTCAAGAACACCAAATCATTCACCTCAAATGTGATATCAGTTTGCTTATGATTTACCTGGTTCCGCATCCGTGTCTGAGCTCGTAGTAAGTTGGCTTTAAGAGTATTAAGAATGGAGGTACAAGCTTTGAGCAAGTCTTCAATTTAAGTTACACTTACAGTACTATTGACATAGTCCAGTAGGAAAGATGGTGGAAGGCCATAAACTTCCTCGAATGGAGTCATGTTGATTGCAAAACGGTGAGACGTGTTCTAGTGCCACTCTGCCCAATGTAAGTAGTTCATCCGTTGCTTGGGATTATCAGAAATAAAGCAACGTAGATAATCTTCAAGGTAACAATTCATGACTTCCTTTTGATCGTCAGAATGCAGATGATATGCACTACTGGTTGCCAAAGTTATACCCTACAATTTGAATAGTTCTTGTCAAAATTGGCTCATAAAAAGTGGGTCACAATCAGACACAATACTGGAGGGAACCCATGTAACTTAACCACTATTTTGACAAATACTTCTGCATCTTGTGGGGTTGTAAAATTTGGACCAAGACCAGCAAAATGAGTTTGTTTTGACAAAAGATCTATAACCACAAAAATAGTAGCTTTGACCATCGATGGAGGGAGATGGGTGATAAAGTCCATGGACAACGAATCCCAAACTTGTCCTTGAATGGCAAGAGGTTGTAAGAGCCCTTGAGAAGCCTTGTTGAATGGCTTCACTGTTTGACAAATAGCACAATTCCCTACAAATTCCTTGACTAATTGCCACAATTTAGGCCAATAAAATGTTCCAGCAATGCGAGATAATATCTGTTGTACTCTGGCATGACCTTCCACTGGCGTATTGTGAAACTCAGCTAAAGTGAGTAATTGCAAAGCGGAATCCAAGGGCACCACCACCCTTCCTTTATATAACAACAAGCCATCCTTAATTGAGTGATGTGGAAATGTTGCAGGGTTGGCTTGGATATCCTAGAGCAGCTGAATAAAAGTTTGGTTAGTGTAAAAACATTGACGCAAAGCACCCCACAAAGCCATTACTGGTTTGGATGCAATTGTTAAAGCATTAAAGGAACTAGTGGCGAAGTGAGATAAGTTATTAGTTGGCCCAATATCTCTCCATGGACGATACTCAATATCAAAATCAAATCCTAGCAGTGTTGTGAGCCATTTCTACTGCTCAGGGGACTGTATCGTCTGATGGATTAAAGCCCGTAATCTTTCATGGTCGGTTTGGATCAAAAATCACCTACCCAATAAATACTAGCTCATTTTTAGACTATTTCAATGATGGCGTACATTTCCCTAGTGATAATAGGCTATGGGGTGCCCTTGTTGTGATAATATGGCATTGATACATGTCTCCAAAGCATCGGTTTGAACAAAAACTATTGCAAAAAGTCTGGAAGAACCAGAACTGGGGTTGTAGCTAATGTGTGTTGCAATTTGACAAATGCAATGGTTGCCTCGGTGATCCAGATAAAGGCATTTTGCAAGAAACGACGATAGTATCTAAATAATTTGAGAAACCTGCATAACTCTTAGATTGTATGAGGAAGGGGCCATGCTTTAATCACCTCAACCTTATCGAGATCTATAGTAACTCCCTTTCCCAAAATGTGGTGCCCCAAATAACCCAATTTAGTACATCCAAACTCACACTTCGACAATTTTGTGAACAAAGCATGGTTCTACAAAGTGGTGAAGACTTCCTCTAAAAGTGCTAAATGGGAATCCCAAGATGGACAAACACCAAGATATCATCAAAAAATACAAGTACTGATCTACGCAATATTACCCAAAAATTGAGTTCATCAAGGCTTGAAATGTGGACGGAGGGTTAGAGAGTCCGAACGGCATAACAATGAATGTGTAATGACCATGATATGTACGAAAAATAGTTTTCTCTATGTCTGGCGAATGAATTCGAACTTGGTGATAACCAGTCTTTAAATCTAACTTCAAAAAGGCTTGAGCCTTATGAAGTTCATCCAGTAATTTATTAATTGTAGGGATAGGAAATCGATCCTTAATGGTAACCGCATTGAGGGCATGGTAATCATCATAGATATGCCATGATCTATCCCTTTTCTTAACAATAAGGACTAGTGATGAAAATGGAGTGGTACTAGGTTATATCACTCCCTCCGCAAGCATATTTGCCACGAGTTTCTCAATTTCATCTTCTAAAAGTGGGGGTAGCGATAGGGTTTGACATTGATTATGGCTATATTTGGTAGTAGGGATTTATAGTGGTCAAACGATCAGGACGGTGGCAGACTAGTGGGTGGGTTGAAAATGGTGGAAAATATGAAAAAGAAAAAGTTTGGAGAGATTGAATGAAATTTGGGGGAGCTTTCAATCCAATAATGTGTTTTAGTTTTGGTGGTGTAATAGGTTCAATAGACAAGTGATAGAATTGGGTCATGGTTTGGGTAAGGTTAATTTTTTTGAGTGAGGTGTGGGTAATTTGATGAAAGGAGGGTTGTTGCAACACAGCTAGTTTCACCTTGGCACTAGCATAGTCAAATTCTATAAAGAGGACCATGTAATCAAACAAGATTGGGCCCAGTTTGGCTAACCGTTGAACCCAAGGACAAGTTCAGCTTCATAAATAGGTAGCAAGAGAAGATCCACAGGAAAGGTTGTGGATCCCATAACTAGAGGAGTCTGCAAACATATACCCATGCACCCTAATGTGTCCTTACTTCTCACAGTGACCTTCAAATGTGGCGATGGTTGGACTGTAAGACCCAAATGAGAGGCTAGCCTGGTTTGGATGAAGTTTTTGGTTTACCCACCATCAATAAGGACCAGTATAGCCTGACCATTGATAGATCCAGCATGTTTGAGGGTCAAAGGGGAAATTTGGCCCATTTAAGCATGGAAGGAAATCTGATGGGTGGGTTCTGTTGGTTTGATATACAGTGCCAATGTAATGTCAGGAGAAATATCTTCTCAATCAATCTCATCATCTAGTTCAGCCACCAAATAGAGAAATTGTGGGGTTTTGCATCGATGATCGGCCATAAACTTGTCATCGCAGTTATAACAAAGTCCTTGTTCACATCGAGCCACCATCTTAGCTGGTGTAAAACGTTTATGTTGAAGGGTAGTTTAAGTTTAGTGGGTGAGGTATTTGTGTTAGTGAAGATAGAGGAGGAGGGGAATGTTTTTGATACGAGGATTTGGAGATGTAGGGTTTGGTAGCGTTTCACTTATCCTCCATTAATTTGGCATAACCCATGGTCTCATGAAGGTTTTGTGGTTTAAGCACACTCAGTTGTCTTTAGATATCATTCCTTAAGCCAAATAGGAAGTAGTTATGGAGATTCATGTGGCTGAGGCCAGAGATGTGAGTGGAGATGGCCTTGAACTTAGTCTTGTAATAGGCCACTGTAGATGTTTGTTTAAGCTTAAATAACTAGGATTCGTAGTTGATGAAGGAGAAGAGTAGAAAATGGAGCTCCAATTAGTGTTTAAAAACATCCTAAGAAGATAGTTGGCTTATGGTGTAGAGCCACTGGAACCACTAAAGAGTAGTTCCTTTCATGTAAAGGGCAATAAGGGTGAGGCGTTGGTCCATTGGGGTGTGGTGAAATTGGAAGAAATGTTCAATTTAGAAGAGCCAACCTTAGGCATTGTCACCCGAGAAGAGGGTTATTTAGAGTTTAGGTACTCGAGGTGGTAATGGGGATGATGGGTCAAAAGGTGGTGGGTTTGGTTGGTGAGAAGAAGATGTCATAAGAGGTGTAGGGCAGTCGAGGAAGAAAAAGAAGGGAATGATATGGTGGGGGTGTGTTTGGTAACGGTAATAGAGGAGAAGATGGTTTATTCAAAGTAGCAAGTTTTATTGTTTGTGTGTTTATTTGCTTATTTTGTTTTAATTATTTTATTTATTTTTTATATTATTCTTCACCTTGTTCTATATTTATTGTATTATTTATTTTATTACTTTGTGTTTATATTTTATTTATTTTTACTTATATGTATTTATTTATTTTTATTTGTTATTAATATCTATTATATCTATCTTTTGTTTTTTTAATTTTTAATCATTATCACTTTATTGTTTTAATATATATGTATATTTTACATATATATTTGCATGTCTATAATTTTTTTAAAAACAATCTTTCTATCAGTTAGGGTAAGGTTGCGCATCATTGGACCTCTTCAAACTATGATAATTATCATGGTTTTTAATGAGTAGTTGTTATTGCATAAAATAAAATGAAAGAAATTAAGAAGAAAAGAGGATTAAGAAGAGGAAAATTAAAGATGCAAGCACAATTATTGCTCCATATGCAAACCACGTCTTCATATACAGATCATTTAGTTGGATCTTTTAGTTATTTCTATCTTTGTATATTTTAAGATAATAAAAAAGATTAAATAATTAAACTTTAATTAAATAATAATATCAAAACATATGTGATGTGAATATTTTATGCCACTAACATTATAATTTAATTAAGCTCTTAAATTCAAATTTAATTAACAATTAAAATAATTAAAATAAATTATTAATTTGAGTTGAATTTAATTAGTTACACTTGAATTTAAGAATTGGGATAAATTATTATATAAGTAATATTTGATTGGTCCATATGTGAAATTCATTTTGTATGTATTTTTTTGTTATTTTTTAACCAAATTATAAATAGAATTTCTGAAAAATTAAAAAAAATAATTTAAAAGTTTATGAGATACATATTTTACCCTGAATTAAAAACAGTTGGAAACGTGAATATATGCAGGTTAGAAGGGAAGGTGGCTCTGATCACCGGAGGAGCTAGTGGCATTGGAGAGTGCACAGCAAAAGTATTCGCTCACCATGGAGCCAGAATTGTGATCGCCGACGTACAAGACGAACTGGGCCACTCAGTGGTCGACACACTAGGTTCATCAAACTCAACCTATGTCCACTGTAACGTCACGGACGAGGACCAAATACAAAATGCCGTTGATAAAGCCATGGCAACCTACGGTAAGCTAGACATAATGTTTAACAATGCAGGAATTGCTGATCCAAACAAAGCCCGTATAATCGACAATGAGAAGTCTGATTTCGAGCGAGTTCTCAGCATCAACGTGACTGGAGTTTTTCTGGGGATCAAACATGCAGCTCGAGTCATGATCCCGAGTCGTAGTGGAAGCATAATTTCGACTGCTAGCATCAGCTCGACTGTGGGAGGTGCAGCGTCGCACGCATATTGTTGTTCCAAGCATGCTGTTCTAGGCCTCACGAGGAATGCTGCAGTTGAGCTGGGACAATTTGGGATCAGGGTCAATTGTCTGGCTCCTTACGCGCTTGCAACACCTTTAGCTACTAAATTTGTTGGGCTTGACAGTGAGGACCTAGAGAAGGCAATGGATTCGGTCGCTAACCTCAAGGGTGTGACACTTAAGACTGAAGATGTTGCCACTGCAGCTCTTTTCCTAGCTAGTGAGGAGGCCAGATATATCAGTGGTCACAATCTGTTTGTTGATGGAGGATTCAGCATCTATAATCCAGCATTTCACATGTTCCAGTACCCAGACTCTTGATTTTCATGAAAATTATTATCTGCTCTACACCTTGCAAGAATAAAATATTAGAATTTTTAAATTCCTGTTGAACAATTATTAATTAAAAGAACTGAGGATTATATGTTGACATTCAAGAAAGTTAACCTTTTGGACCTAATTGGCAATTTAGATTCAGATTTTGTTATATATATCCGGATGACATGAAGTCAACATCAGGGTATTTTTTATGATAGCAGATGGTGTTGTTTTATGAAGAGTATTAAGTAGACACCATTAACTTCCTAGACGATAGATGCAAAGTTTGTAACATTCTATAGGGTGACTTCACAGACAATTTGGCTCAAAAACTTAATTTCTAAGTTGTCTATGGTTGATTCAATTGCTAGACGTATTTGATTATATTGTGATAATCATTTTATTGTATTGTTCAATAATAATAATAAGAACATCATAGCGGCTAATCATTTAGAGGTTAAGTATTTGACCACAAAAGAATTGGTGCAGAAGGGTAACATTGAGGTGGAGCATATCAAAACTGAGGACATATTGGCTAATTCACTAACTAAAAGACTTCGCCCAATTATTTTTTAAGAGTCATGTATATAATATGAGTTTATTGATGTCCTTAGACACTGTTAGTTAGGGATCATTATATTTCTCTTGATACAACTGTATAGATTTCATGTATTATAACAATACTTCTTTTTTAATTTATATTGATGATCTTCATTTTGCTCTCAGTCATATATTCTATTGTACATTGTCATAATAAAAGAAAAATTCATAATATTTTTGTTAAATGATCATTAGGCATATATACTGATTAACCTTGATCTTATCTCTTCAAGAAACATACAGATACTTTGATAAATTCATGGATTTATAAGACGTAATAGGATATAAGTATAGGAAGTTGAGATATCATAGGAGTCCTTCCACACAACTAATTGAGTAATCATAGGAATCTCTATATAATGGATAGCGTTATCGTAGGAATTTATTCATTCGATTGATTCTTTTCTGTAACTATACAACAAACTCTGTACTCTATTTAAACTTGTGAGAATACAATACAGAAATAACTTCAGCCTATCGATTCTCTATATGGTATCAGAGCTCTCGATCACTAAACTCTCTCCCACAATCTCGTTCTTCCTTTTTTTTTCCTCTACCACCCACCCACTACTATCTCCATGGCTACAATCCCCAGCAATTCCTCCACCGTTCATACACCACATCAGACAGCGCCTAATCAACAACTCATTCTCATCAACTCCTCCAACTCCGTCAAGCTCCATCCCAACAACTACATGGCCTGGAAGCTGCATCTGCAGGCCCTCCTTCGCGGCCACAATCTGTTTGGATATGTGGATGGATCCACCCCCAGACCACCTCACCTTGTTCAAACCAACGACAAGGAAGAAGAAAATCCTCGGTTTGCCACATGGTTTCAACAGGATCAGCTAATCCTGGCCGTTCTTGTAGGCTCGTTGCACCATACGGCGGCTCCCATCATACACAGCGCCACCTCATCTCACGAAGCCTGGACTACCCTCGCCACCACGTTCGCTAATGCGTCCA
>JAOSBM010000005.1:32550876-32561533 GCA_027568955.1 Erythroxylum tenue | reverse complement strand
TTTTTATGGTTTTCATAATTTTTGAAAACTGAAAGAAACCAAAACCAAAAACAAAAACTAAAAACTCAACCAAACAAAATTTTTTACTAAATTTGAAAACAAAAACAAAAAATAAAAAACAACAATGAAAACAAACACCCCCTTAGGTGGAAACTTAAAGTAGATGTAGAATATAAGTGATCGTATATGATTATTGGAATTAAATACATCTTTAAAAATCTGATAAGCTTTGTAAAGATGTAGGCATTTTACAAACGCATGGGGAATAAAAACATGGTAGAGATGACTAAGTGCTTGCTTTATTATAAATATTTGTCAAAATTGATATTGCTCGAGGTTATAAATACAACAGTTTGCTTACTAAAAAAATTTCTAATAAAAGCCTTGCAAAAAGAGTAGTCCATTTGGAAAATAGTGTGATAAAAATCAAAGTTGCTTGAACTAAGAATATTTAGTTACATGTGTTTCTCTTACATTTCTTAAGATAAAAGTGATAAGTTAGATAATAAGACCAAACTAGGTACTGTTTGCAGGTTAAAGTTCAATTTCAAAGAATTATAAAATCTACCTGCCATGAATTGATATATTGTTAATAAGGATCTCTAATTCAATGAATTAGAAAATTAAAGCTGATAAAATGATAAGAAGCTTTAGTCTCATTATATGCATGACAATGTGGATGAATTACATGTTCGAAGAACTATGTCACTATTTAACATTTGCTATAGGTATAAAGTTATTGATTGAATCTATCTACAAGTATATAAAGTCAATTATAGCAAGATATTAAAACAAGAATATTCTTTAGTATTGATCCCACAAGGACTATACTACTAGGCTTATTAGTCTTAGCCAAATAATGAAAATAAATAAATCAAAGTTTGAAAAGTAGAGTAAACTATTAAACAATAAAAGTAACTAATGAAGAGAAAGCAAGATAACAAATACTAAGGCTTCGAGGTTCACATATGAGAATATTTGAACATCATACAAGATTGATTATTATATTTAAAATAATAATTAACCTAATGCATATATGCCCCTCTCAAGACACAAACGTGTATCTAATTAGGTAACTATAACCTCTTGATGCACAATTTAACCAAATCAAGCTCATTAAGCTTAATTAATCTTTTTTGTTATCATAATAGTCTAGGATCCTTTCATTGTCTAGATATAAGGTATTTATTCTCTTAGTGTATGGACTATATTATCCTTTTATTACCTCATGCAATCCCTAAGATTGAATCTATAATGGCTAGTCATTAGTTCAACAATTAAAATCAAAGAAAACAAATTCAACTGATAAAAAATCAAATCATGCATTAATAATTTAAGAATCCATCACAAATTACATCCCTAACCCTAATTAGGGTTTTAAATACTCAACACAAGAAAAATAAAATTAACATAACGAAATCTTGACATAAAAGAAAGAAAGAAAGAATTAAAAGAGTTGTCACGGGCTTTTTAAATCTTGCTCTAAATCCCTCATTTGTAGCGCCCCCTTACCGTGATACACACCGGGACGTCCGGAGATCATTCCGGGACATATCCTATAATAATGGCGCGCTACGTTCGATCACTACATTTTCTTCACATGGTATCATATCATTATTCACTTATAAGGCATCAATAGAAAATTACAATATTTTAAAAGCCAACTTTTTCCTCATTTTACTGCACAAATCCAAAAGTCTACATTGTAGCTTTCAACACTTACTATATGTACATCATCAAAACCTAGTACAAAAGTACTACATGAAAGAGGAAAATAGACAAAGTCTATCTAGTCTGTCCAAAAATTTCAGTTGATCGACCTTTGAGCCTTGACTTCTCTTGCCAAATCACATTCTTCATGGCTGGTAAAGCCTCTCAGTAGCTAGAGTCGTCTCTCAATCCTAAAAAGACATCGTTACAATTTTGATGAGTTTTGCGAACTCAATGAGATAACTATCATCAATGGTTCACTCAATTCATGCAACACATCATTTCGCATAACAAATATTTCACAAAATTGCACTTTACATCAGTATCACATTTTCACTTAAGCATAGGCAAATTTGGCAGACATACTTAACAAAATGCGTATGAAATGCTCATGAGATACTTTTACAATTATTACGTTGTTGTGACCGAGTGCCTAAACTGTCTCGTATCTATTTTAGATACTAGGCTCATTAACAAGTGTCCTTTATCTGATGAGGATACAAAGCTCATTTTACATAGTGAGCCTTAGGCTCTTAATCACTGTCTGAGCTCGAGGCTCTTTTTACACGTTGAGCTTTAAGCTCTGATCGGTGGCTACTCTAGTCACAACTCTCATTATCTGATCATGCATTCATGTATGGAATGATTTAGTCACAATCAATAATATTATAAATCACATAGTTCGTCATATTCAAATATAAGCAACACTTCAATATACATTCCCAAAATCACAGTCATCAGACCTTCTGTCCGGAAATCAACTCAACCAAATCACATTCATTCATCATTCAAAACATATTTTAAGCAAACAATAATTGAGAGAAACCGTCTAGGTTACTCACTAGTTGCTCCTGAAGCTTATGCCTGGAAGTTCCGACAACGTCTGGAGGTTGTCGTTCCAGTTGCTCCTCTATATCAAACAACATACACATATATCACAATTTGTATAATCATAAGTGTTTAATAATGCACATGTATGAAATGAAATATGTACAATGCATGTTCATGACAATCCCGAGTATCTTTCCATCAATTTCATCATAAAATCATTCTCATATCAAAACTCATCTAAGTATAATTTGTACTGAGGTATACGTCTCACTAAAACCATTAAAATCTCTATTCTTTTCTCATTTACTCACTTCAGATTTTTCCAAGTCACCCTTTCGGGTCTACTGTTCACATTTAATTAGAAAGTGTAACTGAAGTAATCTAGTCATACTCTCTTCTAGAAAAGTGTTCCTCTATGTCTATATTTCTATTGACACCAAAATCACTCAATTTGGTTCAGTAATTTGGAAGATATACCTCAAACATTCTTGGCCTACTCTTTTCCAAAAAAGTAGACTATACACAACTTCCAGCCAGAAATTGAACATCTTAGAGACTATATCATAATTCGACTTCTTTATATTATTTGTAGCCTATTACTCTAGTTTACTCCAAATCAAAAATCATCTCATTTGGAATCCTATAGATCCAGATATAATCAAAACACTGAAGTATGTTTAGTAAATTAATCCTATCAATTATCATACTTCAGAATAGTCACATTTCGATCTTAAATTCACTAACCAAATCAATTCAGAAAGCTATGATTTTTGGTGGAGATGTAATTCAATGTCTTATGAATCTATTGGTCTAAGAATTAATTCATTTGGACATTAGGTGAAGAAGTTATAGCAAAAAGATTGAAGGATGTTCAGCAAAAATCCCTTCAGAATAGTTAAATGAAAGTCACGATCGTGGTTTCACCTAACCCGCGAAAGTCGCTATCGTGCTTTTCCATCATCTTCTTCACCGATCCTTTTTCAGTTCCTCCATAAATTTTTTTTCATTTCCAGCCTTTCCAATTCTTTCCAATTCATCTATTCAACATTTCCAAAACCAAATACAATCTTTACACATCTAGATTAAAATTTATCAATCCAACTCCTAAAATCCGAAACTCCATATTGTCTCTCTCTCTACGGTCAATTTCAATTTTTTTGGATTATCATCCAAACCAGCTCCAATCCAGAACAGAAGATATATATAGATATATATTCCATCCACAAGTAGCTTACAACCACTCTCGGTATAAAAACAACCAAAATCAAGTCTAGAAAGTTTTCAGATATTCATCTGCTATCAACTCTCAAAACCGCGATTGTGCATGTGCACGATCGTGATTTTCACTAATGTCACTATCGTGTTTGTGAACTACCGAAGTCGCACGACAGTGTAACTCCACTCCTTCTTCTTCACCGAAACCAAACTTCTAAACTCCATAACTTTTGATCCATAACTCCTAAATTTACAAACTTTATATCAATGGAAAGCTTAAAGAAAGATCTACAACTTCTATGAAGGCCATTTTGTCAAAATCTATCTAGATCAGTGCAGAAAATTCACAGAAGTTTAAATTCAAAAATTCAACTCTTTTACTATTCATTCTCAGAAATTTCCAGACTTTCATTTTTTCAAAATCCAACACTTCAATTTTTAACCTACTCCATTTCACTTAATTTATTCACCATAAATTCACACTACTAAGCAAATTTAACCAAGTTTACTCGAAATCATTAAAAAAACAAATGTCAAAAGTTGACTCTTCATGCTCTACCACCATTTATCAATCTCTGTATTTTATACTTTTATTCACATTCACTATTTTCTTGTTAACTTTCATTCATACACTCATTCTCATCTCAGACCATCATTTTACAACTACTTTTCAACTCAAAAATAATTTTCTTGATCATCTATAAAACTCTCACCTATTCACGTACACACACACACACACACACACACACACACACACACACACACACACACACACACACATATATAAACATGCACAGTGAAGAAACAAAGCATGTATCTGCATATACTATAATTTTCTACACTAACCTCAAACACCATTTTATTGCTCTATCTAACTCCAAAAATCATTTTTACATCACCTGATCACTAAAAATCCATCAAAACTAAATTAACACTATAACCAAAATTTTCATTCCATCAACACAGTATTCATGAATATATACATGTAAATGTCATTTGCCATGCAGATGACAACAATTCATCAAATTTATTTCATAAATCCCCAACTCTAAAGGATTTATTCACTAGTTACTTATTGAAAACTCCAAAATCTTCAATTATCTTCAAGCCCTAAACTCCATGCAAAACTCATGTATTCACTGAATAAAAAGGCCAACTTCTGATTTTTCTTAGGGTAGAAGACGCAAATAGCAAAGTGGTTTTGGTATAGGAAAAAGAAAAGCAATGAAATCCTTTAGAAGGAGTTTGATGAAAAACTTTGTGTATTGGGAGGAAATTTGAAGAAGGTGTTTAAAAAGAAAGTAACTGGAAAAAACTTAACTTTTCAACTCTCAGAGAACAGTAACCTACTTCTCTAACAAAAGTATAAAAAGCATCTTAACTAAGTTGGTGACCCAGATCCCGTCAATACAACAATTCCAAAATTCTAAATTCACCCAAATTCAAAAAATACAACAATTCCACTAATCAATAATATTTTCAAAATAAATAAATTCAATTTCTAAAAAAAACCAAAAACCACAACTCAATCCAAGTATACCTGAAATTATTCACGAATGCATGTATAATTATTTTCATGTGCAACTTCACTATTTATGTATATGTGTATGAAATATTATGCATGAGCATGCAAATGCATTTCTAAGCTCTCATTAATCACTCATATTTACTATTCTAACCTTCCCACAGGTAATGAGATGTTACATCATTAGTGCTAAAAAACCTTAAAACTACAAAGATTTTGATAAATAAGTGTATTGTTAGCCTTCAAAGTCCCTTATAAATAAACCTAATAATAGAATTTATAGTTAGATTTATAAAAATAAAGTCGTAGAATTAATAGAATTTATAGTTAGATTTATAAAAAAAGTCGTAAAATGCTTAAACTTATGATTTAATGTGTCCTAAAAAATTATGTATGAAAACTAGTGCCAAATCTGCATCCACACAGGCATTCATCTTGTTTCGAAACTTTTACTCACCATAAAATAGTACGTAACTGGTGCTAGTCTTATTTTATTTCTCACTCTTGTGAACCTTGCCAAAGAATAAATTAAAGAGAGAGGTTATGAGGAATGTTCCATATTCTAGTACGGTTGATAGCCTGATGTATGCTCGGCTATGTACTAGGCATGACATTGCATTCACCATTTGACTGTTTGGTCAATATCTGTTTAATCCAGGTGTAGACCATTGGAATGCAGTCTAGCGAGCGTTGAGATACTAAAGCGAATTAAGGATTATATATTGACATATAATACAGTCAACAAACTAAACCTCATAGGAAATTCAGATTAAGATTTTAGCTATGTGTCCAGATGATCGAAAGTCCACTTAAGATTATAGTTTTAAGTTTGCAGAAGATAAAATGTCGTGGAAGTGTGTTAAGAAGACACAGGTAACTTCCTCGACTATGCATGCAGAGTGCATGCTATGGGGCTACTTCACAGACGGTTTAGCTCATAAACTTGATTTCTAAGTTGTCTGTGGTTGATTCAGTAGCTAAACCCATTTGGTTGTATTGTGGCAATCTTCTTGCAGTGTTGTTTAATAACAAAAAAGAATATTACAGGGTCTTAGCATTTAAAGGTCAATTATTTGGCCTAAAGGTGTTGATATAAAAGGTGACATTAAGGTTTGGAGCATTTAAAGACTGAGGAACTGTAAATCGATCATTTAACTTAAGGACTTCACCCACTTGTGTTTGTGACATAAGTATACAATATAGGTATTTTGATGTCCTTAGACACTGTTATTAGCGGATCGTTATGTTTGCTCTATGTACTTTTGTACATTTTGATGTGTTATGACGGTATGACGGTTCATCAATAGAGATGATCATGTCATAATACGTATGAAAGTCTTAAGATTTGTGTCGATCTTAAGCATTTAAAGGTCATTGGGCATATATACAGATTGACCTTGTGCCTATATCATTTAGACACATACAGTTTTACTACGGGTATCCATGAATTTGACATGACATAAAGGGATATAAGTTTTCAATCCGATAAAGGTTATCTAATGTAGTTTAGCATTCAGTTGGAGAATATAAATGTTTTCTCTAATGCGGTTTAGCATTTGGTATGAGGAAACAAGTTTTCTCTAATGATGTTTAGCATTCGGTGAGAGAAAACAAGATTTCTCTAATGCAGTTTAGCATGTGTGGTTTAACATACAGTTGGAAGAATTGAGGCTTACAAATGAAGATGATATAATTTAGATCATAAAGATATCATCCTAGTTTGTCATACTCCATTTTTCCATTCATGTCAGTGAGGTATTAGGTATACATGATTGTATTGGATCTGTGTCGCATATGACACATGCATTTGATACTTTACGATATCGAAAGCCTTGCAGGACAGAATGATGGACTTTCATATCTTTGGATCAAATGTTTTGTTTTTAAACCTAGTCAACTAATTCAGTAGCGTGGCTTAACCGAGTTTTTAAAATGTTTTAAGCTAGAGTGAAAATTGCAATTAATGATTGTCCAAAGGGGAGAATGTTGGACAATTTTGTCCTTTTCCATAAAGTTGGACAACTATTAATTGCAATTTTTAGTTTTTCAATAAATTATCAGTTAAGTTACGTAATTTGATTCAGATAACAATAATAAAGTGACCCAATAAATGATCTAAATCAATGGGTCCAAGTCTGGGTAGAAAATGAATCCTAATTAGTGTGGACCAAACTTATATCGCCCTTGTGATAGGGAAGCCCGATATGGAAGCTATATATAGATTAAGGTCTCCTGTAGTTGCTCAGATCAATCGTAAGCATAAGAATTCTCTGACCCGTTAAGAGAGCTTACGTATTGATAAAACTGTAGAAAGACCTAAATCTCGTGTTGGAAAACACTTTTTATAAAGGTTCTAGGAGATTCGTGATCGCTTGGAGCTCGAAAACGACATTGGAATTAGAGATGGAACCAAAATCAGGTATTCTGTATTATTTTCGTTTTTAATCATTTCATGTTTGACCCTAGGTACGTAATAAGGTCTGTACTACGTATTACATGATTATGTAAGATGTATCCCGTAAGACAATATGATAAAATGTTTTAAAAGCAACTAAATGTAAATTGTATTCTATCTTTTGTCAATTCTTGTATTTAAAAATTGAGTTAATATTTTGAATAACTATAATTAACCCTTTGACCCCTGATCAAAATTCTAGTTGATCTTAATATAAAGTACTCAAGGATTCAATATGACATTCCCAATCAGTTAAATTATTTTTTTTTCACGATTAAAACAATATCTTTTGGGGGCTCGAATCTCTAAATACAGGTGTTACAATTTACAGTCCAACATCCGCCGGACCCGCAAACCTGAACTTAGGATAAAGACGTATAATGCGTACAGATCGGTCTTTGGTAGAAACCTCTTGGCCATAACCCAAAATTCCAGGCAAACTCATCATGCCGACGACTCCAAGACGATGGTATGCGAATTCCTGAAGTGCAATTAGACGTGCGTAGCTCTCTCTGAGCCCCGATCCCTGAACTTCTCTTACTGTAATTTGGATAATATAATAGTATGTGGGCACTAGTAAGTTCTAAGTACTATACTTGATAGTGAAAGGTGGTCGAGAGAGTAATGCCGAGGCCTTGGTTTCTAGTTTTTCTGGTATTGTTGATTGTATTCACTTCCCAGCTTGAGTGGAAAGAGCAACTGGGAGAAGATGTTGAAGCAACTTCGAGCATTTCCCGGAATGAGAAAATGGGTTTCAAGCGAGAAGCTGTTAAAGAAAAGGTTTGATTTTATTTGTTATAAGATTCGATTTTTCCACATGGGTTATTTGAATTGAGGTTAAAGAAATTGTTTATGGATTAATTTTGGGGATGGGACTAGAGTACAGAGTATAATCAAGTAGTCTATATGGGTTGATCATCGGGCATTTTGAGCAACGTTTAGATTTGGCCAGAATATTGCTAGAGTCATATAGATATGTTTAACAATATTATATACATATACATAATAGCACCTAAAAATATACTAAGTCTCTTTGCATAATGAAACTACTCATTATGCTTTTCTTTTTGAGCTGGATGAGTTATGCAAAAGAGATTATTATTTTTAAGTGCTTTCTATTTCACAACCAAAGAAGACTTGAGCTCCAATTGTTCAACAACTAGTTGATTCTATTAAGCTTTGGTATACTGGCTACTCTACATTTTGCTTCAAACAATAGTTGTTCAAACCACTAAGACTAGTAATTTCCCATTAAGAACTATCTGTAATTTCTCCCCTTCAATATAAAGATCTGAGCACCACATGGGCCTTACAATAATGGAGTCATTCAGCTGCTCTTTTTCTGCAAATGCATCTTTTCCCAGCATAATTCCTCATCCCAATTCTCAGCTGTCTATGAAGACCACATTGCTATAGTAATCCTTGTCAAATTTTTTTGCTTTCACTGTCAAAATTTCCACAGTATCCCCTACTGCTCATCTTGGTTGCGGATAAAGATGACAAACAATGCTTTGCTTATCATTCTTGCAATTTTCATTCTTTTAAGTATTTTAAGGATTCGGCGAAATACAATACATGCTCTTCTATTAGCTCATTAACATTTTACTTGTTTATCCTACATCTCTTTGATTGTTAGTAGAGCTTTCTGATGAGACTAGAAGTCCTATGTCTTGGATTTGCTTCATTTTCGTTGTGCTTTCTGAAGCAAGTTTCACCCTATTATTCCATTCTTGACTCATTTCTTCAAGTCCACAAGGTTTCCTTCTTTCCTTGTTTGATTCATTGGCATCTGTTTAGTAAGCAATTTCTTTTTGGTTCATTGATCCAAACAAGAAACTTGATCCATTGAAGCTGATTGTTTCATCCAAAATCTGATTCCACGTTCAATAAGTACTATAATGTTACCTAGATGGTTAGTTGTTTGATACTCTCATGTTTCTACCATTGGGGTTGTGTTTTCCAATATCCAACTAAAATGCTGGTGTTGTGTCGGGTATCTGCAAATTCTCAAGATTTTTTCATTTCCATTATGCTTTGGATGCTAATGTGACTCACTAGTAACTATGCTGCAGATCATGCTCTCTCAAGAAAAGAGAATTCAGAAACTTAATCTGCTTGTCAAGAATCTTCAGGAGCAGCTGATACTGTGTAGGGGTGAAAACTCTATTGTCAATGGTACGACAATCCCTTTAAGTGATCGTTCAAATGAGCTTGAGCAGTAGCCGATATTGGAGGACTAGATTTATTGTCAGTTTTGACATCAATGTAATTGGTATGTACAAGTTGTTAGAGCTCTTTTTTGTGCTGAAGGAATTTTATCTCATCATTGGGTTAGTGAACTGAAAACATTGCTACTTTTTCTTGTACCTATAGTGATATGCTATGCAAATTTCTGCCATTGCCTGCTGCATGTGGCAACAGCCTACCCCAGTCTGTTCAGAAATTAAAATCGTAAGAAATATATTATTGTGGATAATTGATGCCTTGGAATGGAAAGACCAAGATTTATTCAAATGAAAAATGACTTTTATTATACTATAAATTAAGACGCTTAAGAATATTTAGTTGCAGCAAAGGTGTCCTAAGTGAAATCCGTTGTATGCCTTTATTGTATTCTATTGGGATTCTAAATGCAAATGGACTCACGCATGATTGTTGACGAAGCATATGGTACTATATACCTTGTAACTTGAAACTCTCAGTTTTACTAGCAGCAAAGATGGTGGGGGGATTGGGTGGAACTTGGGGATAGGGATGGCTACCCTATTTGTATGTAAATGAAAAGGAAGAATTCAACAGCCATGGTTATTAGCTATCCAGTTGGCATTAACACATATTGGCGCATGTTGAGACTCGATTTCAGAAGAAATATAGTAAGAAGAGGGGAGGGATGAGAGATAGGAATACAAGTAATATGTGAG
>JAOSBM010000005.1:32534795-32546583 GCA_027568955.1 Erythroxylum tenue | reverse complement strand
AGTAGTGCATACCCAGAGGGCTCTCCTACCCCTAAGACAATCAGAGCTATAAGCTCAACGAGTGAAAAAGGAGCCTCAAGCTCGTAGGGAAGTAGTGCATACCCAGAGGGCTCTCCTACCCCTAAGACAATCCCAGGCACTCGGTCATAACAAAGTAATAATTAGAAAAGTGAGTCTCATGTACGTTACATATGCATAAAATAAATGATCGAATGTGAAATATTATGAATGATTCAGTGTATTGAATTGGGAAGTGTGACTTATGTGGTATTTCTGAATGTACTAATGTGAAATAATCTGTGAACTGCTTACGTAAAATTATGGGATAATTCTGAACGTGACATTGTGAATGTTTTGTAATTTGCTTGAGTGCAATCATGTGGTACTTCTGAATGTGCAATTGGGAATGCTTCTGAATGAAAGGCAAGAATGTCGTACACATGTATGATAATAATCATGTGGTTTTCTGAATGTGCAACTGTGCTATGTCTGTGAATTGCTTGAGTACCATTAAGTGGTACTTCTGACTATGCATTTATGAAATTGTGACTCGATGTGTTACATGATTTGGGTGAACCATCGATGATGGTTCCTCACTGAGTTCGCAAAACTCACCCAAAATTTGCAATTATTTTTCAGGCCTTGAAGAGTACCCCGTTAGACACGGGAGTATGCCTACTGCATGCGAGCGAAAGATAGAGGTCGGGATTAGTTCACGTCTGCATTAGTGTCATTCCCTTTTTGTATAATTTGTGTTCTGCAATTTTCTGTAAAATAATGCTTTGTAATTATAGTGGGCCCCGATTGGCCATAGGAACTCTATTGTTGTAATGTGCTCACAAAAATGTTTATGGATAAAGTTCAGCCCAATTCGGTTAGGGATTTTTATATATTAAATGGCTGTTTTAAATTATTGTTGAGCGTTTGTGATGATTGAAAATGTTTACAAATTAACGCGGGCTCAAATTATTTACTGTTTTGACTGAGTGATGTAGCACGCCACCCTCGCGGAGCACAAACTCGGATATCACCACCGATGTCGGGTTCGGGTCACGCGGGAGTGGGGTGTTACACTTAGAGTGCCTTTTATATGATGAAGAATCCTCTTTACTGTAGTTAAATGACCTTCACATGGTTGATCCATAAATTAATAGATGACTTAACAGTAGCGCGTCGTAACACTATGCAAAATAAACTAGACTAGACCTACTAATATAGCAATAGTGAGTCTAGGTCGATCCTACAAAGAGTGTTTGGTTAGCTTTTGAAATGAAATTAATCGGTATTTAGGTTTTGAGGGGGTTGGTTTGGTTTGGCTTAAAATAAGAAAATAAAACAAAACAAACTAACAAAGGCAAAGTGGTGAATTCTTTAGGAGTCCAATTCTTTGGTTCAACCTCGGTCTATATCCTAATTAAACATATTTCATTGAATTGTTGCTCTTTTCCCTCTCCTTGAACTATTAATCGAAAGTTAAATAATAATTTCATTAACCCGAGCTTTCCTTGAGGTCGTGTTTAATTAAGATACAATCGTCAATTAAACCTAACAATCGAACAACCTAGGATACAATCTCTATATTCAAATGGGTGGTCGCATTACGAATTAAGAAAACCAATTAATCTAAGCAAAAAATATATACGCTCAGGTTATTTAACTTTGTTCATGTTATCCTTAATGATTGTGGACCATTAGTCGCTACAAATGAATTTCAAATATAACAATTACGGATTGTATTGAAATTATAACAATGGGTTCATACACAAACAATCGAACTATACGATAATACGATCATTCATACATAAAACCCAAATCCATAAGCATAAAATAACACAATCAATTCATAAAGAAAGAAAGAAACAACAAATACAAGAAAGGAATGCTTAATCGTGTCGTCGACATCGATGTCACCTCCAAATAGGCATCGAAAAGGTACCCTTTCATAGGTCTCTTACGGTCGAGAGCTTTAGTTGTTGCCTTCATTCTCTCCTGAGGCTCTAGAAGCTCTTCCCAATCAAAAACACTTCAAATATTTCATTCCCCTCGTCCATCACCAATATGTTGCTTTTATATGAAAAAATAGGGTTTTTGGTAAGGTGGCATTATGTTACACCTGTGACTTGGCATATTGCTTTCTCACAGCTGTGAGACCCTTCTTACAGCCGTGAGTTGTGTCTTACAGCCATGAGACACCTTGTCATCGTCATGAGTCAATACTCACGGTTGTGACAAGTTAATGGCGTTGCCGTGACTCCTTTCATCTTGTTCTTTTTGTCTTCTTCTTGCTCCATCCTTCATCTTCTTTGTATTTTCCGCATATGTCTCATCTTTCTTCGCATTTTCTTGTCTTTTCTTGCTTTTAATCTTCTTCTTTTTGCTCCATAAAGACAAGTGAGTATGAATCTTCGGAAAATGACCATAGAAGAGACTGAATGCCTCATTATAATCTTGACCACATTTATAAGAAAAATCACGAGCTAAGAGTTGGGCTTTGAATCTGTCGATTTGCCTTTGAAATTGTAAAATCATTTGTAGGTAACTAAATCAACATCCTTCGGTTTTAGTACAAGCTCCCACATATTATTCTTGTTTAAGGTTGAAATTTCTTCTTGCATTGCCTTTTCCCATTTAGGAATCCCTTACCTACATCATAAGATTTTCGCTAATTCCTATATAAAATTTTGTGAAGAAATAAGATAAAATAGAAAAGTGATTTAGTTAAACTTTATAGTCAGTTAGATAATTAGGTTGCCTTCTTTGACTCGTTAATCTTCGTATGACCTCTTTAATGACTTCTGATTGAATATTTTCCTCAATTAAAGAAATGTTGCTCCCTTATTTTTGGATTCAGAGTCACCAAGAAAAAACACAAGATCAATGGTTTCTTTACCTTTATTTGCATCAAACTTATGATATGTCACTTTTTCAAACACCACATCTCGAGAGATAATGACCTTCTTTGTTTCTAAGTCCATACATCTCCATCCTTTTCTATAAGTGTCATAGCCAACAAAAATACAAAGTCTAGCCCTCGAATTAAGTTTAGGTTAGGTTCCTATATAAATAGCTCCATCTTTGCGTCGTGTTATTCTTCCTCTCATTCAAAGAATAGTGAAAAGTCGGGTCCAATCCCCCAAGTCTCTTCTGCTCCATTTTGAATATTAATCATTCTTGGTGCAAAATTTGCTATACCTAAGCCTCAAGTTGGTTTACCGCACGGTTGTTCTAAGTCCTTGTTTTACTTTTAGTAGCAGCTTGAATTGTTTGGTTATATTTTTTAAGCGTAACAAATAGATCCAAAAACTTAAAAATCATTTACATTGGGTTTGTAAAGATAAAATAACTCTAAAGGAGATGGCTCATTCCTCAACCATAAAGGCAGCCGATTTATGACATGATAACAAGTATGGAAAGTTGTTGCCTAGAATTCTCTTAGAAGACTCGTTGCATGTAACTAAGACAAACACACAAATGTAAGATGAGTCAACTTATGCTCAGCAACCCCATTTTGTTGTGGGGTATTTGGAAAATTTTTTTATGTTAAATCCCATTTTCCCCACAATAGTCTAGAAATTGACTCAATATAAATTCTCCTCCATTGTCAGTGCATAAGCACTTAATTGACAGCCCAAATTCTTTTTCTACAACACACTTGAACTAGCCTAAATTCTTTTTCTACAACACACTTGAACTAAATAAATTTGACGAAAGCCTCACTTTTCTGTTCTAAGAAATAAACCTAGTTGAATTGACAAAATATTCCATAATTACCATAACATAATAAAAGCAAATATAGCTAGGTGTTCTTGTTGGCCCCAAAAGATCTAAATGAATTTATTATAACATAGTTGATGCTCTATTTTCTGAGTTTGGGAAAGGAAGATGATGAGATTTTCTATATTGACAATTTGGACAAACCTCAACAAAATGAATATTTTTAAAAATTAGAATATCATCAAGAAGTTGCTTTAAGGATATATTTTTTACAACAATTGGTAACCAACATGACCCAAACAAGCATGCCAAAGTGTAGAGCTTGCAATCTGACCTATCCTTTTAATATAAACATCACTAATAGATAATACATATAGTAAGTCTTTTCTTTTTCCAATAAATAGAATATTAATGGCATCATTCTTTACATTTGAAAAAAACTTAAACATCATTTGGACAAAAAAGAACATACCTTCTCAAAATTGTTATTTGAGAGACTGAAGCAAGATTCTTTTTTAAGCCTGGAATATGATTATCGTCCCTGGGAAAAACACTTCTATCATTTAAGTCACCACTTATAAAATGACCTTCTTCCATCATAGTATGTAATGAATTATCAGTTGTCACAATAAAATTCTTCGATAATACAAGAAAAAATCAAATAATAGAGTAATATTTCCCATTGTATGATGAGAAAATCCAAAATCAACATTCCATTTTTTGTTATAATCAATTTGAACATTGATATTTGTATATGCGTTAGTCTAGTACACAATAGAAGTCACATTTGTTGACTGATCAATAACTTCAATGGATAAGCATTTCTCCCAATTTGATTGTTAAAGTTTACCACTTTCATGTGCAACATTTACTTCTACTCCTTGCATTTTGACACTGTAAATTTGGCCTGATGTGGCCTAGCTTTCCACATTGATGACACACAACTTTTACTCAGCTATCTCCTTTGAGGTGTCCCAATTTTCCACATTTGTAATAAGCTTTGCAGGTCCCTTAGACTGGTTTTCAGTTTTGGGTTGGTTTCCATCACATGCAAAAGAATTTAAGGAAGAATTTATTTTTTCTTTGATCTTTAACATAAAGAACATCCTCCGTTTGAGTTAGGAGTTTTCTATTACTTGTCATTTGTTTCATCAAGGTTTGAAAGAAAATTTTCTAACTCAAAGATTTAAGATTTATTTACCCCCTTGTGTTGAAGACATAAAAGGCGTGAACTCTTTCAACAAACCATGAATAAGATAATGACACAATTTTGCATCACTCACTGGTTATTCCGTATCCAATTCTGAAATTTTAGCATAAAAATTCTTAACTTTCAAGAAATATTCTTAAATTGACAAATTACATTAAGTTCCTACAACTAGCTCATTTTCAAGATATTGTAGTTGGGCTATATTTTTCTTAGTAAAGAGTTTTTCAAGTGTCTCCCATATTTGCTTTGGTGACTTCAAATCATGAACATAGTTAATGCATTCTTTACTAATTGATATCTACAAAGCAAATAGAGCCTTCCCAGACTTGATCTTCCATTTTCTTCATAACTCGACATTTTGGGGATTATCCATTAGAATTTTTGTCTCATCACTAGTGATGAGATCCCACAAGTCTTGTCCTTATAAATAAGCTTCTATGCATAACTTCCAGTAATTATAGTTGTTGCTGACAAATTTTTCTATAGAGACATTATAAGCACTTCCATTATTCATCTTAGTCGAGTAATAATATCAAACATTGGGAAGACGACTCAAGATTTGATATCATAACACAAACTCAAATTGCAGATAAACTTGATAAAAAAAATTAGAAAAGAAGAATATTATTACTCATTAAAAGAAAAATAAGACAAAACAAGAAAAAAAATTAAAGTGTTATGTGTAACTAATTTGCTATAAATTACACTTCAATTTATTAAAAAAACTCTTAAGAAATATCAACTGATTTGATAAAGTGGAGCTACCAAACTACTAAAGAAAAGAGATAATAACAAACTCCTAATAAAAAGGGATAATGAGGTAATGATAAAGATAATCCTAGACCAATTCAATGCAAAAGTAAGTTGCATTAATTTGTAATAGAATGGTATTGAGACGTTTCTTGGTGGATTTTGATTTGGGCTCAACTCAATAACCTTAAAGAAACCCTAATGGTGGTTTCAATGCTTATATGCATAAATGTCAAAGCATAATCATTGAAGGAGACTACTACTTCTCTCTCTTTTTTGGTCTCCAAATTTAAAAGGAAGAGATCCCATTTGTAGGAATCTTCTCCACTATAGAAAGTTGCTTTAACAAAAGCATGAGAAGACCTTAGGACTGCATAAAGGATAAGAGGTGTCTGCCCTGCATATAAAAATATCTTTAATCTATTGGTATGCCCACTAAATGCATTTCCTCATATTAAACCAAATGCCTTAATTCCTCTATTTCGTTGATTTGATTTTACATTTTTCAATGTGTTTTAGATAATGATAATCAATAGATATTGAAACAAAAGTAAGAACTGAAATAAAAAGGGCAAAAGAATATGTTTTTGCATATAAGAGAAAGTAGTTCAGTGCATGATCTCAATTTTAAGACTTTTTGCAAAGGTAAATTGAAAGAAACAATACATTACAGTATTATAGCCAGGATCTATCTATTTATTTACATCTCACAGTCAATCAATTTATTGTAAGCTTTGTGACATAATTATTTGAAGACGTTATTATTTTATACATATTTATTTAATTCACTAATGTATAAATAAAGTCTTTGACATAAATATATATTGCAAATAAAATTATGATAAAATCTTAATTATGAGATCTATACTGTATTTATGTATTAATTTAAAATTGTTCATAATCATTATTCTATTAAGACTGAACATTAATAATAAGAAAAACTAACACCTTTATATTTCTTCCTTATGAAAGAATAATCAATCTTGTAAAGTACGAAAATATTTAAACAAGCATATGGGTGTTTGTTAGAAAATAAGTTCACTGAACTGACTCGATATGAGAATTTCATTTGAAACATTGTTTAAATGTCTCTAGAAATTCTCATTGTGATGATTGTATAAGTGATCGTTTGACTTGAGATCTCCAGAATATCTTATATAAGAATTGTTACATTTTGATACTACCTATAACCTAATCTAGGTAGCTTAATTGGTAGCCATTGGATATAACATGAATTATATAGAGGTAGTATGATGATTAATATAAAATTCATCATCCTAAAATGATTAGGATTAGGGAGAATGTTCTGTTGTTCAAGATTATTATTGATTTGAAATTCTTTGGATATTGTAGAATGAGAATTTGAAAATAGTTTTCAAATAATTTTAATAGAATTATTTACTAGTAGTAAAGAACTAATATATTTGGAATTAAGTAGAGTACACATTAATTTTATATTCTACATCTGATCGAAACATTTTATGAAGAAATGATTGAATTATATAAAAAAAATCACGCACATAAATGTTAGTTAAAATCGCTTTGACATTCTCAATATTTGAGTGGTCATGATACGTTTTTAGATGCCAACCTTGACCTATGGATATAAAATGTTTAATTAGATAATTAAAAATAAATTAAATGAGTTTAATTTATCTAATCGTAAATATAATTTAAGGTTATAGTTATATCCATTATCAATAGGTTAAGAACCTAAGAGGTCACACCATGGAACGGTTGAAAAGAGAAAACATAATTTAACCAAGTTAGACGTGATTGCAAAGTTTAAGAACTTTAAAATTTAAATATGAGATATTTAATAAATAAGGATCAATATAAGATATTTGATCTTATTTGGGGTCAATTGATATTTAATAGAATTAATTATAGTTTTAATTAATGATTAATAAAATTAGAATTATAATTCAATTAAATTATCAAAATGTCCAAACTAATTATAAATAAGCATAGGCTTTATAAGAGCGCTCTTTAGTTACCCCTTTCTGCACCACTTTTAAAGTTCTCTCAACCAATTCGTATGGATGTCATTAGAGGCCTAATATTTTTGTAACTATAATGATGACAATAAGATTATTTCAAAATTTAATTTGAGGGAAACTATAAGAAAAAGATTAATCTTCATAATAAGGTATTTGGGGATATGGTGAAACAATTTGAAAGGGGATATGGTGAAAAAATTTAAGGATAGGGTAATGTATGGAGAAGATTTGAGTTTGGTAGGAGATGCTAATTAGATATGGGAGAGAGTTGCCACATTTTTAAGAAACACAACTGTAGAGACCTTGGGTAATTCTAAATGGTCGACGGATAGTAAAAGGGAGTCTTGGTGGTGGAATAAAGATGTTTAAGAACAAGTTAAGTTCAAGAAAGCTGCCTATAAAGCTATATGGGATAGCTCTATAGAGGTAGAGAGAGTTAGTAATAAAGAAAGGTATAAAACTGGCAAAGAATGAGACGAAGAGGATCATCTCATAAATTAAAAGCAAAGCTTATGAGAAAATCTATCAACAATTGAATACTAAAGGTAGAGAAAAAGATATTTTAAGTTAGTGAAAGCTAGGAAACGAAGGGATTTTGATTAAGTCCGTTGTGTAAAAGATGAAGTATGACGGGTGTTTGTAGTTGAAAATGACATCAAGAGTAGATCGCAAAGGTACTTCTATAGCCTTTTGAATGAAGGCGTAGAGGATAACATTCATTTAGGTGACTTTAGCTTGTTTGGGAGGTTTCATAATTTTACTTATTGCTCACAGAATAGGAGGGATGAAATTAAGAATATGTTAAGGGAGATGAAGGGTGGTAGGGCAGTAGGACCTGATATAACACCCCCACTACCATAAAGTACGAACCGGAACACCCTAAGGACATTCTAGTATATACCCTATAATAATGGTGTGTTAGAGCAATCATAAATCTCATTTAAGCATGGTATCATCATTCTTTATTCTCCTATAAGACATCCTTAAGAAGACACAATAATTTAAAACCAAATTTCCTCATTTCATTCCATGAATCCAAACGTAAATACATTGTAACTTTCGAATATCCATACATGTACATCATCATATCCTAATACAAAATATGATACATGAAAGAGGAAATACACAAAATGCCTAACTAATCCTTCAGTCCCAGTTGACCGACCTTTGAGTCATATTTTCTCCCAAAAATATAAGAATATACTTCTTGTAGCGTCTCTCAGTAGCTAATGTCCTCTCTCGGTCCTGAAAAATCAATGTGCAATTTTGGTGAGTTTTACAAACTCAATGAGGTAACCATCATCAGTGGTTCACTCTATTTATCCATCATATCAATACACGTAACATATAATTCACATCTTTGCATATGTATAAAGTATCACAGTTCACATTCTCATTCAGCACAAGGCAAAAATACAATTTAATCAATCAAACATACGTATTAAAATGTATATGTAATGTTCATAAGACTTACTTTCATTTGTTATTATTGTTGTGACCGAGTTCCTTTTTATCTAGCCCATATCCCTTAGCGGATACCGAGCTATATCAAATAATGTCCCATATCCCTTAGTGGATACCAGGTACATTCACAACTGAGCCTGAGGCTCTGATCACATTTTGAGCTTTAAGCTCTTTACACTAGTGACTCCGGTCATAACTGTCTTTATCTTTCATACATTCATGAAATGGATGCTTCACATTCTCATATTTTCAGTAAATCTCATGATTCACATTCACAATCAAATAACGTTTATCATCAGACCCTAGGTCTGACATTCAATAAAAATCAATGAGAAAACATTTGTTTTGTCATATTCGCATACAAGTAGCACTTCAATATCACATTCATGCATCACAAGTCTCGGACCTTTATTGTCTGGAATCAACACAATCAAATCACTTTCATAAACTAATTCAATATATAATCAAACACAAACAATTAATTGAGTAAGACCATCTAGGTTACTCATAGATTGCTCCCGAAATTATTGTCTCGAAGTCCCGACAACGTCTGGATGTTGACGTTCCAGTTGCTCCTCTATATCACGTAATATACACATATCACAAATTTGCACAATTATAAGTGTTTAATAATGCACATGTATGTATATGAACTATGCGCAATGCATGTTCAATAACAATCCTGGATATCACTCTATTATCCTCATCACGTAAACATTCATATTTCAAAACTCACCTAAGTATAATTTGTACTTAGGTTTATACCTCAATAAAACCATTAGAATCACAATTCATAGCTCTTTTGGTCAAATTCAGATTTTCCTGAAACATACCTTCGGGTCTACTGTACATGATCAATCTGACAATGAAAATGAAGTAATTTAGCAATACTTTCTTCTAGAAAATTGTTCTCCTATCTCTTTCATTTCTAATAACACCAAGATCATTCAATTTGGTTTCGTACTTTGAAAGTTATACTCCAACTATTTTTGGAATGTTCTTATTCTAAAACAATGCCCTGTACTCAACTTCCATCCAGAAACTGAAATTCTTAGAGGCTGAATTAAAACTCAATTTCTTCTGAACATTTGTATCCATATGTCTTTAGTTTACTCCAAATTAAAAATCATTCAATTTGGATAACTACAGAACACGATATTGTCAAAATACCTAAGCATGTTTAATGCAAATACTTCATTCATCAATTTTCTAGAATTGTTCATCATTTTCGTCCCAAATTTATCACTCAATCTCTCCAAAATAATTTAAGATAGTTATAATTTTTGTTGCAGATGTAGAACAACGTGTTTTGAATCCGTTGGTTCAAATCCCATGTCATTTGGAGGTCGGGAGAAGAAGATATGGATAAAAGATTAAAGGATGTTCGAACTGTCTCCAACTATAGAAGTCACGATCGTGCAGGAGCATGATCGTGAGTTTCCAACGGAATTCAAAAGTCACGATCGTGCTCCAACACGATCTTGAGATTTCTGTTTCCTGCGGAAAGTCATGATCGTGCTTCCCCAATTTTTTCCTGCACGATCGTGCTTCTTCTTCTTCTTCCGAATCTCTACAATTTTTCTTCTTCTTTCTTTTCTTTTAAACCAACTTCTCTAACTTGATTCTACTCCCATTTCGACTCTCAGTCAGCTCTAATCAATCACAAACAACTCCAGAATCCAAGACTAAGACACAACATCCAAAAATAGCATCCATTCATGCATGTTCTTCAAGTTTTCTACACTTTCCAATTTTTTCTGCATTTTCATCTTTCATTTTTCTGCACTTTAATTTTCTGTACATTCTTCATTCTTCATTTCACCATTTCAACTCCCATTTAGCTCAACACTTTCAAAAACAGATCAAAAACCAAGAATCAACACCAAATATAAAAAACATCCCAGATTCACGCATTTTCACTTTTCTGCACTTTCTTCACTTTCATTTTTCTGCACTTCCCATTTTCTGCATTTTCTACATTTTCTTTCCTAGCTATCATTTAAAACATTCATTCTCATCTCAAGGCATCACCATATACCTATTCCTTAACTCTAAATTCATTTTTTTGTTCATCCTAAAACCACCAAAATATTCACGTATATATACATATATATATGTGTGTGTGTGTGTGTATATATATATGTGTGTGTATATATATATAAACAATGAAGTGAAGAGAAAATAGAGCATGTACCAATTTTTATCCAAATTTTTCTGCACTCATCTCATACATGTTTTGTAGCGCCCCCTTATCGTAGAGTACGCACTGGGACGCCCGGAGGTCATTCCGGTACATATCCTACGATAAAGGCGCACTACGATCGATAACTACTAAACCTCACATGGCATCATAATATTAGTTGCTTATAAATATCAATAGAAAATCCACAATATTTTTGAAACCAACTGTTTCCTCATTTCATTACTCAGAATTTATAATTTACAGCGTGACTTTCAATTCTTACTACCTGTACATTTACAAAGTCTAGTACAAGGCATCACAAAATTGAGGAAACTATGTACACAAACTAACTATGCCATCCAAAAACATTCCAGCTGACCGACCTTTGCGTCATGGCTTCACTTCAATCACACTCTACGCGGTAGTGGAGCCACTTAACAACTAGCGTCGACTATCGATCCTGAAAAG
>JAOSBM010000005.1:32467091-32477437 GCA_027568955.1 Erythroxylum tenue | reverse complement strand
TGGCAAATTCATATATTATGAACAAAGAATATTACGTAATATAAATCAATTATATATACAAAATAATATAACATTATAAGGAGTTATTACAATTGGGTGACAATTACCTACGGAACACCGACGAAAAATTATCCGTTGCTACATTTCACCGACGGAAACATACTTAATCTGTTCCGTCGTTAAATTTTTGCAACAAACACGAACCGTCGTTATTATCGTTGCTAAAATACCGACGGAATATTACGGTCGGAAATTTTAGCTACGGCCCATTTACCGACCGATTTCTTGGCCACCAAATTCCATCGGTGATATTGGTTACCGACGAAAATTTCCAAATTACAGACGAAATTTTCCGTCGGTAATTAGGTTTTTTCTTGTAGTGTAGATGTTACTCCATCTATCGCAGGTCGTCTCGCTCGTATACTTTATCTATAGGTTGTTGACAAACTCCTCTTCCTCTCACCATGAGTTTAGGAATGAACCTAGCTCTAATACCAACTAACCAGCGGAAGTCTCCTATAAACCTGTTGAATCGCTCACGATATTCAGGAATATAGGACTCTTTTAATTTCGTTGATTCGTAAAGAATACCGAAAAGAAAAGAGAATTATGAGAAAGGGATTTCTTATTTCATTAATTAAAAACATTGTCTTGACTTTCAGCTACAATGCCTTTATATAGGCAGAAATCCTAAAGATACAAGGAAAACCCTTATTATGCCCAAAAATTCGAAATATTCTTAAAACTCAAATTTTACCAAAAATGAAGCCTAAAATAACGCGTCAAAAATTAATTCTTATAAAAGTAATTTTGGAATCAAAAATTACCAAAAATAGCAAAATTATCAAACTGAATGCTCAAATTGGCCCATAATTTCGAAACTGCTATTATGTGTAGTTTTTATCTCATTGCTCCAAGCATAGACGGAGCTATGTATAGACTTGGGGGGTCAATGGGCCCCCCAAGTTTTTTAAAAAAAATTTATTTTTAATATATATATATATATAAGGATAGAATTATTTAAGGGTCACTAGTGTACCGGGCCCCCCAAAATTTTAAAAAATTAATTTTTAGACCCCCCTATCTTAAATTCCTGGCTCCGTCACTGGCTCCAAGTATTGCAATGTTTTCCCATCTGCAGTAGTAGTGGAGAGTAAAGTGCTTATCAACCACTCCATTTTTCTCTAATAATATCTCAATAGACTTCAAGCCTATCATCCTAATCTTTTCGCTTATAGAATGCATACATAATGTGATCGTTAAATGTAAGCTCATGAACTTACTTAGGAAAATGAAGAAAGCATTGGAGTGGAAAAGAAAAGGAAGAGGACACGCTCTCCTCTGGCCTAATCTCACTATAACAATCGTCAACTCTGCGAAATGCTGTTATGTTCTCTTTAGGCTTTATTGATTCAAATGCCAATTTCAAGTTTCAGGGCAGCTATACATTTATTATGTCTATGCGTGTTGTTTAGTAGTTGTCATTAGTACTGCAGCTTCAATTTCTTAAATTTTTAATCACTAAAGTTCATACGAAATGGTTTAGATCTTAATTAATTAAGCAAGCAATGGGAATTAGCAGCTGCAGCTAAGTGCGACTACTGTCTTTGAATGGACATAGTACATAAATCATCGCTACGTAAGCATCACTTGCGTACTAAACTCAAATATTCGAATCTCTGTATTGTTTTTCCTATTTCTTGTGAAAGATTAAATAGAGGTGATTGCCTGCCGTGGATAACGCAGAGCAGATTGTTCCACAAGTGAAGTAACTCTGATGGTCTTGTTATATTCACGCTCGTTAATTAATATTAAGTTACAATACCAATAATTACATGAATCAGGGTCTTTTTATTAAGTTGATGACCAGTACAAGTAAAAGAATAAATTTTTAACTTCTATTATTACAGTGTCAAAATAATAATTCCCGATTATTAGCTATTTACATCTTTTTCTTGTTATATTATTAAGTATAACACGTATCAATGTAAAGAAAAAACATTAACTGGATAGCGTTTATTCTTTTGTTTTGGAGTGGGCAAAGACGCTGCATGAAGTAAACGTGACATATCAGAAAATTAGAGAGCATGCATGTACCCTAATGTTTAATGATTTGAGTTGAACTATTTAATTCCAAATCTAGGATGACTAAAAAGATAAACGAAAAGAAAAGGCTTCCCTCCCACTTGGATCTGAGTTCAGATTCTCTGTTTAGTTTTATAGTGTCTTATTATGTCCAGTAAATCTCAGTCATTTATTTATACGGACCCCACGTTAATTTATGTAGAGTTTACGCGGAACCCGCATAAATTAATAGCTGAGATTCAGTAGACACAATAAAACACTAGTATAAAATTGGACAAAAAATCTTATTCCCTTGATCCACCTTCCTTTAAGATCTACCCTCTCACGGTCCTTTCTGACTAAGCATTGATGCCCTACTCATCAACAAGAAAAATCATAACTCAAAAACACCTCATACAATTTCACATTCCCTCGTAGCCACTTGAACTAATTAAGCTCATTACCATTATCCCATTTCTAGTCATCTCTGCATCTTTTCAACCTTCAAACCAAAAGTGTAAAACACAAAGGCAAGACACAGACATGGGCAAGAAGATGAAGCTCCCTAATTTCCTTTCCAACATCGCCCCCGCCAACGCAGACTCTAGATCCTTATGGCCCTGGCCTACTTATTGCCACCAACCGAAAACCCTTTCCTTCAGAGCTGGCCATGAAAACATGTTCAAGACCATCAACTCTGCTTACTTGGATGCTGCCACCATAGTCATTGACCAGCCTGGGTCATTGTCTACCAACTCTTCTGAGTCAACGAGCTTCTGCACCGAAACAGACGAGTCGGGCGTCGAGCTCATAGAGACGGTGATTCGTGGTGTTAGGTCATCAGAGAGGCTATTTTTCGAGCCAGGGGAGACTAATTCAATCCTAGAAGAGGCCAAAGCAGGAGGGTTTCCGTTCCAAGAGACTGTGGTTATGTCAATGGAGTCCAAAGACCCGTTTGTGGATTTTAAGAACTCAATGGAAGAGATGGTCAAAGCTTACGAATTAAAAGGGTGGGAAGATCTTGAAGACCTCTTGTTTTCTTACTTGAAAGTGAACGGAAAGAGCAATCACGGGTATATTATTGGTGCGTTCGTCGATTTGCTAGTAGGTACTGCCTTTGCTTATTCGAGTATTGAGTCATCTTCTGGTTCTCAATCTCCTTCATCACCATTGTCTTTCTACACTTCTTCTTCTTCTTCTGATTCCTCTACAACAACTCCATGTGTTTCTCCATTAGATGCTGAAGAGAAGGAGGTTAATAGTAAATGATCATAGGCTTAGCCCTTGTCTCTCTTCTTCAGAAGTCCAAAGTGGGATTGAAACCATCTAATAAGTACAAATCTGTTAATTTGATTCTAACTTAGATGTTACCTTTTTCTCATTCATTTATGATTAATCGATTATGTCTACGACTCTGAAGGAATTTTGAGGTCCTATAACAGAAGAACCTGTTGTGAATGATTCTCAATCTCTTGGTTCTTCCTTGCTTGTGGGGCATGTAAGTGTGTATATATTAACTGCTAATAAAAAATCTTCATTTCCTTATTTTTCGCATTGGAAAAAGCTTAAGAAACGTGGATACATGATTTTCTGTGCAAAATTTTCTTAATTCATTCACATGTTATGTCATAAAAGTGCTAAATGGGTTAGGAGAATTGTCAAGTGTCTCTAATTGTTTATAAGTTACTATAAAATATAAACTGTCGTGGAGATATGCGAAGAATTCATTTTTATTCCCAAAACAAGTTGAGATTTTGAACAAAAAAATGTTAATGAAGAGGGAGAAGTTCAGAAAGTGACAAAAAGGGGAAACTTAAGAATCACCCAAGAGTTTTCTTCAACGGCATTATGTTATAATAGTAAATGAATCAAGGCCGCATTTCTATGTGGGTAAAAAATGAATTTCCTGTTACCAAAGAATGATAACAGTAGTAAAACATGATCCATGCAACATCAATCCTAGAAGAGAACGTGTATCAACAGCGATTGGATGAGAGTCCATTAACAGCCATTGCAAGCACTGACATGATGGGATTGATCCCAGCCGTTGGTTTAAATTATTTTAGGGAAGTCATTATCAGCTGATAGGAACACGCTGCAGATTTTTGGCCTTGTCCTTATAGACTCGCATCCTTTCCTTTGCATATCGTCTGCAAAAGCATTAAAGTCTTATTGTCTTAACAATACAATCAGAAACTGCGTAAATTTGGGTATATATGTCTTTGTTGCGGCCACTTGAAACGTTGGAATATTTTTGTCTGTGTTAAATTTGACAGAGGAAAAAAGTTTCACCACTAAATTAAAAGCAGATGTAAACTGGAAAGAATACAACTTGCAGAAGCTACGAAACAAAACAAAAAATGCTGATCATCATTGTTTTTGAATTGTATTGTATCTATGACTTGAAAAGTATCATACATACATATGTAGATATATATATATATATATATGTAAGACAAACAATCAAACAAACTGTTGATAAGGCATTTCCTGATCTTTTTTACTCGATTCGTTTAAATTCTTCCAGGTAATAGCTACTTTGCGAGTAAGACGTAAAACATCCAACTGGCCTGACTCTTAATTTTATCATTTTTGGATGAGTCTAGGTTGAGTTTTTTCAAAAGAAGAGTAAAAATATTATTTCACTAGGCCATGAACTTCAGCTAGCCATTGTTACGTATTTGTCAGAACTCAAGAGGCGATGTCTACCACTAACTAACAAGTTAATGACGTGATTATACAATTGTGCCAACTGCCAACTATAACTTGAATTTATTCCCCCCACAGCATTATTCAAGCTTATGTTTATAAGACATGAAATGAGGAATTCCACTTGATTCTCTATATTCAACACGAGTCACTGTTATCTTTATTATGAGCTGAGTATATATGTTTTGTGTGGTAATACGTGAAAGTCAACTATATTAATTAGTAGGTATTTGGTACCCATAATTTGTATCCTACATATATAATTGTCTATTAACTAAAACTAGAAGTAGAAGCACTAACCATCAGCTTAACCTACAGCTGCTTAAGGGACAGCAATAAATTGAATACTAACATAGGGTGGCCTTTTACAATTAGCATCGGTCGCTATCGTTTGCTTGTACGCTTGCGTTAGACAATCAGTTTGATGGAAACCGATCGAGCACATAGTGTCACTTGGCATGAATTGTGTTCTTGTATTTGTCTTTGAAATGTACAAACTACCTAAAAATAGTTGTTCTCTCATATCCACTGGCTTTCGAGTTCAAGCAATGTGGTATTATTAAAGAAGCCTTCCCTATTTCAGTTGGTGCTATTGTCATTTACTTATAGTAACTATTGTTTTCATCATTGCTTAACAAAATGCTTTCGTTAATTTAACTTATGTATTTAGCGAGCAACACCTGTTTATTCTCAAAACATATTAGCATTTTATAAGTGGTTTTTAGTGAAACTTGTATGACATCTAGCATTACTATGTTTGAAAATGTTGAACATACGTCCAGTGATTCTAATCATGCTTTCCGATGTTTTTGAATAACTCTACAAAGTCATGAATCATACGAAAGGAAGATGTCTAGACCGTAACACGCGAGTCTTTTTCTATTTACTAAAAGTTTAATAATCCAGCTTAAAAGTTAAGATGTTAGAGTTAATCAGCTTTAGCTCAATTGGCATTATTTTATGTCTTCCCTCCACCTCTGAAGCTCGTACTTAACCAAAAATCTTTACATTAGAATATTAAATTTC
This sequence comes from Erythroxylum tenue, assembly GCA_027568955.1. Classification (NCBI taxonomy): domain Eukaryota; kingdom Viridiplantae; phylum Streptophyta; class Magnoliopsida; order Malpighiales; family Erythroxylaceae; genus Erythroxylum; species Erythroxylum tenue. The sequence goes on along the minus strand of JAOSBM010000005.1, from coordinate 32,471,638 downwards.
AGTCTACTTAGAATTGGACTTCAAGGCGAGTCTTTTTCAGCTCATTGGATCCCGACATCTCGTAGAAATAAAAATTCCTTATATTTTGGGTTAGATATGTGAAAAAATTGTCGGAAAATAGTAACTGTACCCCACTATACTATTGTAGAACATGCCATCGGTTATCTAGTACCTAAAATTTAAACAAAAGAAAGGTAAATGTTAACTGTAGTCCCATGTTCAAGATTATGAAACGATGCCTTGGCCTTTATCTCTGAGAGGATTCTAGTCTCAGTGAGCGAAACTTCTAAACCATGTGCCGCACCAAATTTAAAACTCATTAATTTGTACGATAAGCAACGTTGAGACAACGTTAGATCCAATGTTAACTAGTTGGGTTAGGTATATGGTAATAACAATCAAGCTATCCTAATCCTAGGTTAAAATTTAGCTTCCTGGTTTACTTTTTCTGATTACGACAATAATTTCAACTGTATATTCTATTACTGATGTCATCACGAAGGTCCAAATCCTCTTGTTCTGATTTCCCTACCAAAATCTGAAATTCCCAAGTACATAAAATTGCAATCTTCAATGAGAAAACTGAAGGAAAATGTTCACATTATCAAAGGCAATGTCGTCAATTGAGACCGGGCTCATAAACAAACTTACTAATTGCTTTTATATGTAAAATTACCGAGCTTATATCACCATAGTGACCACTGATTACAAGAGTCAAATCGATCGGAATACATTTCAATTGGGAAACAGAGATAGTAAATCAATCTATCGTCAATTGTAAGAAATTAATATTTGGAAGGTGTTGTTGTTGACGTTTCTTTTTCTTTTCTGATGTTAGCTACATAGATGATAAGGAATTATGGATATATATCAGGGTCATCTAATCTGATGGTTGTACGTGGTAGGACTCAATCCGTGGGCACTCCTAAGTTTGGTCAGCGTCACCTGGCCACATTTGATTATTCCTGCCTCACGCAAACAAACAAACCCTAGAACCGTTTGGCCTCCAGGCTTTTACTCTGTCAATACTTTGGAAGAAGCCAAGATTTAATCTATAGTACTTCCAAGAAACAGCTAATATGTGCAGTAAATACTGAAACAATGGCTCTTTAATGAGATGACATTTTCGAGAAACTTTTGCGGTCACACAAAAGTTGTGACGAGAGGTCGCATTGAACTGGGTGTCTGCCCAGTTCATCATTAGCTTTGGTTAACCTTGCATTAATGATCTTGTAATAAAGTACAAAAGAACCCCCGCTTAGTATTTTTTTTTCCTTTTTTTGTTTTGGATAAGGACTAAGGAGTAAGGAGCCTTCCTTTTTATCAGCCATTAATTACTCCTTTTATCTAAATCTTCTGAATCTACTTTGTTTTACGTGTCACATTGGGTGGTTAGCTATGAAGACGAACAGGCCATTGAAATCTGATGCCACCACTGTTGATGATGACTCGAATGACACAATCTTAAATGTGGAAGTTAGCTACACCCGACAGCTGCTTATCCTTATCATCAAGTCGCGGTCCTTACGTTTGATTACTGTTTGTAATTTAATAGCCTTAAATATCTCTGTTCTAATAATAACCTTAATAGATGTATTCACTGTTCCGATTTCTGGAAAAGTTGGTGAAGTTGCACAGAATTAAGTAAAGTAGACAAGGTCTTGCGGTTAGGGTGTTTTACTTTTAACCTGTTTTTTTAAATCTGGTTTGTAATTATATTTATCTTACGGAAATATATAAATAAAATTTAATAAAACAAAGTGGAAATTGTCACGAGGGAAGAAAGTAACTAGTACCCTTGAGTAATTGATCAGCTCAGTTTTGACAGTGACCTGTGAATAGGACTATTATTAAGCCGCCCTGGCCCTGGTGCTGGGAGAGAGTTGTGAGTTGTGACGTGAACAATTACGGACTGTCATTTCCTCAATTAAATGCGCTTTTACTCCTAGTAATTGTTTGTTTCTTATGAGTCAGGCCCAAGCTGATCAGTTGTTTTCATGGGCTTGCGTGTCAATCTCAGCGTGTTCGGGTCAACTGATGGGTTGGGCATTTTTGACATCCGATTCTTTTTCATGAAAATGAATCAATTCCTCTTCTAATTATTCCATATGTCAGTGCGACTGCGACGAAGGTGATTAGCTGATTCTAAACATTTCAATTTGCCTCCACCAGCCAGCTTGCTTTAGTGCAATAAAAAGATTAATGGGCTATGTTGTGGTCTTCTTTTTGCCACCATCCTAAAGTGGACCTGTCAGGATGCTCTAATCAAAATAAATTAGATTTATACTTTTTTGGGATATGCAATAAGATAATGTTTCTAAATATAATACTCCCTCTTATTTATAATAAGTGTCGTTTTAGAGAAATACACACTTATTAAGAAAGTTAATGAAATATCTGATATACCCTTATTAATTACATGTTAAAATACTTTAAAAATATAATCTGTGTAATTAAGATTTGAGAGAAATTAAAGGATAATTTTAAAAATAAAGTCATAAATATGCATAAAAAGTCACAAACGATACTTATTTTGAGTAACTAAAATCTCTATAAGATGACACATATTTTAAATAGGAGGGAGTATTAATCTGTTAACTTATCTCATCGATTTTAAATTAAGAGTACGTTCAATCTAAAATTTGAACCTTTTACTTTGAAGACCCCTACCCCTAAAAGACGACTTTCTATTTTCTTAGGAGGAAGAGTTGGATGCACTGGTTCGCCTACGCTATGGTCCGGAGAATATATTTGAACCGCTTGTTTGTTTTTTTAATTATTTTTTCTACAAATCAACTTCCCAATTCAATAAAAATCTGATGTGTCTGCCATAGGCCAAACAAAACTTTACCTTCTGGTTCCTCTAGCCAATAATTTGTAGCTAAAGGCTACAAATTATCTGATTTGATATGGAAAAGGAATGAGTTGGTACCTCATCCATGTTTCATTTTTGGTGACAGATGTGGGGTGGCATGTTAACACTTCGTCACGTCATGGCAAAAGGAACCTCCTGAACTTACTTTGTAGTTCAGAATGATCACAGGTCCCTTAGATTAGATTAGAAGAGCCACAGTAACCAGGGACGCCATTGTTCTGCATTCCTCTCAGTGTAAGACATTGGGAGTGAGATCATTGTGGGACATCCAAGATCCCAATTAGGGGACAAGTCGGAAGGAATGGGGGGTTCCTTTTGTCCTGGATTGCCACTTACATCCATTAAGTCTGCATATCAATGCACCAGATCCTAATCCTTTGCACTTTGCATTGCACTTGTGAATGCAAAAAAAGAGAGTTCCAGAGGTTCTCATCCAAACTTGACATTCCTGTTTATAAAGTGAGAGGATCTTTTAGTCTTCCATGATTCAAAGGTTCATCCATGTCTGGTCTTTATCAAACAGTACATTTCTTCGAGACATTAGATAGACAAAGCTATTTGCCATTGTCATGCAAAATTGGTCCCCGATATGCACACCAAATTTGGATGAAATGGTCCAAAAAATAGGAATTTCGGGTTTTGTTGACTTGATTCAATTCTTACATTGGCCGTGCGCTATGCTAGAAAATAGAAAAGTTGTACAACTTAAGTTCAGTTTCCGTTTCGTTTCATGAATTGCAAATGAACCAAAACATATTTCACTTCATCAAAAATTTCTTGGCAACTCAGATCGGTTTCTGGTTTATCACTCTCTATAACATTGTGCAAAACCAACTCACTGTGATTTCTTTTTATAGCGGACAAGTTCAGCACAACATGACGAGCTGTCCCCCACTACCAAAGGGAAAGGCAACATAGTATTCAGAAAGATGATCGTAGTCGCTCGCTGCTTAATCAAACTGATTTGATCCTTTTAGCAAAGCCATTAACATTATAACTTTTTTTCGCTGTTTCCTGTAAATTATTAGAAGGGGTTGCTTGTTGAAGCTCGGAATCCTGCTTTTCTTGACAAAAGATTCAAGGAGGAGGAGTCGGATTGTCTTCTCTAACGTCTCTTTGGCAGCATGAACTAGAGATGCGTGTCTACTTGCTTCTTGTTGTCATTGAAGGCCCATTCTGTTTCCACTAGAAAAAAAATTAAAGATTCTCCTTGGATTTGACTATCCTTTTAGAGCAGACCACATTTAAAGTCCTTTAATTGACGACACCAGCTACGTTGATTTCAAGTAATAATGAATTGTCACGGTTGTGTTTCTGGCCGTGCCTGTGCTTCCCTCCAATTTAACTCCATTCATTGTTCAGTCTCCATCTCAATTAAACTCCAATAAATTCTGCCGAAGTTAGAGTATCATTGGAGAGAAGTTTCACTTTCTCCTATCAATTAACCAACCAAAGAGTAATACAGTTGGCAATCTCCAATATGAAAGACTTAAATTATCATAAATTAGAATTTAATGATACTTTCTGTAAAATTAGTGAAAAACATTAATACTACCATTTACCTTGTCTACATTAAAAAAAGAAAAGAAAATTATTACTCCCTCCGATTCATAATAAGTGTCGTTTTAGAAGGATTTTAATTATTCAAAATAAGTGTCGTTTGTGACTTTTT
>JAOSBM010000005.1:32395577-32409209 GCA_027568955.1 Erythroxylum tenue | reverse complement strand
TAGGCCCATATATCTATTTTTATTTTTGGGCAGTGTGGGCAGCTGCCCATAGTGCCCACACTGTCCCTTCGCCACTGCAGTTACACCGATAGCTCTATTTAATATTTGTTTGAAGTTTAATACATTGCCACTACGTGATCTTTACTTGTCAGATTTGCCAAAAATCGCGGAGAGCTAGTGCCTAGTTGGGTTTGTTCTGCAATGTCCCGGCGAATTGTCCACCAATAACATCGTAACTCGCATTTGATTTGTGTTTATCTCTCTTTTTTCTGTTAGTTTTCATTCAATTGCTTATCCTTCCGATAGAGTGAGCAATATCAAATCGAGGAAATGAATAATAGCCCAACCCAATCTGAATACGTCAAAATCTGGAAATTTTTCTTAAGAGAAAGGATATACATGAGATAAGTTGGAGCTGGATAAGGTTAGGTATTTCAAGACTGTGACCAGTGGTCCTAGGTACGTACATCCTATGATGTTACTTGTCCTTTAATTTTAACTGTATAAGTTTTGTTTTTTGTTTTTTTTGGCTTACAAAGCAAAAGAACAAAACTGTATTACCATCCATAAATATTTGCACGTGTGTAACAAATGTAAAACTATTGCATTAAATTTGGAGCAAAGTAACAAAAGATTAACAGTTATACTTTAGATTCTAACCAACCCATGCCTCAAATTATGATTTCCATCAAAACTTCAACACCACAATTTTGTTTGTTGAACTTTCAATGAGAACCGAATCTTTCGTATCAAAACCGGAAGATTCGTGAGATCCGATCAAAGATACCAGCGACACTGGGAAAAAAGTAATCTCTGACAAATCGAATGCAACTCCTCACATGATCACTCGGAGAGAACTGAAGCCAGAGGCGGCGGAAAAAATTCGTCTCCGACGAGTTCTGCGACCCCGACATCGGCTGGAGGTAAGCCCAGGCCGCCTGCTTCAGGAGGCGGTTGCGGATGGAGATATCGTAGGCGGAGGAGACGGCCGCGGTAGGAGTAGGGGAGTTGACCGGATACGAAGGGAGGACATCCTTAAGAGAAGTATACGCCAAAGAGGAGTTGAAATCCAAGTCGAGAGATGGTGGTGGAGAGAAGACGCGGCCGTTTTTGCGCGAAGCAGGGAGGCTCTTAGAGTTGAGGAGTTTTGGTGATGGAAGACTGAACTCCGGCTGTAAAGGTGGAGCTGAGCTGAAGGTGTTTTGACGGGAGAGGAACGGAGACGGTTTGTGCTCTGCTTGCTGCATTGTTTTGCTTAACGGAATGAGGTAAACAAGAAATGGAACGGAGGTTTAGAGTGGGAACAGAGGCGTTGCTCTGTAGGTTAAACGTAACCACTTAAATGTGGAACAAAAATTTGGATATAGTAGTCCCTTCTTCAACGTCTCTTGTGTGAATCTTTTTAAAATATTATCTTTAATCAATATTATGTCTCTTAATATCTAATTTAACGATACTATACAACAAACTCCGAGGGTATCGGGACTCACTCAATTTTAAATTGGTATAAAACGATAACGAGAGTATGTGATGTTTATATAATTTGAAATCGGTTGTACTGTAATTGATTTAGGATAAACCTGAAATCAATATTATCTAATAATGAATTGCAGATAAGATGGTATATATGGAAAAATAAATAATAAGTTTATAAAAGCTGATGACTCTTAAACTATATATCTACTAGATATCCTAGAGGCATTCAATTCAAACCTGTTTTCTAATCAAATTCTGAAATTGAGGAGGATAATGTTCCAAAAAATCATAAATACAATATTTTCCTGATTTGATTTGATAATATTCGTCATTTCATTCATTCCAAAATTGAAAATTCTAAAACTTCTAATTCTCCTGAATGAAATAACTAAACTAAAATATAAATAATAAAGATGTAAACTAAAAACATAAATTCGTATACCTTTAGTGCCTTCTTTGTGGAACCTTAAGGAAGTAGTTAAGACCATCTTTCATTATGAGTTTGTGAATTCAAAAGAAAGTGATTTTCGTCACTTTCTTATCAAATAGAGAGGTTGTAATAACTTTAATGTTGTTTGGATTATGGAAGAAGAACTTCACCGTTTGCATTCATCATTGTTAGACATGTATCTTTAATCACATTCTTTATAGCTAACTTTTTTCTAATTTGTGGAGAATAATCAAGGATGGAAAAACCCATTTACAAGTCTAGATAAAATATTAAGTTTAATAGTGTCAACCATTATTATTAACACTTGGTTAATAAGACTTCTACAAATATTATAAGTCTATTATAAGTTTTTTATGAAACTTTTATTTTAGTTTAATTGAGATTTATTAGTTATAATTCTTATTAATTAGGATTTTCTAAATTAAATGAATTTAGTTTCTTATTGGGGTTTATAAATAGTTTCTTATACTAAATCATAAAGGATAGATCTTGAAGGGTTAACAATTAAATAATTTTACTATTTCGTTCATGGTTTATTTTCTATATACGTGGTTGTCCAATTTTGTTTTTGTCCTACATATGATGGGGCTATGTTTTTTTTTCCCTACATCACATAGGTTTTCATTCCTTAAAGGTTCATCATCAAAAAGAACCATAGTGCTTCTTAAGATGATTTAGCCTCTGTTTGGTTGGGCTTATACTAATAGAACTTTTATCATTAGAGCTTTTTTTTCTGTAGATCTCTTCTGAGAAGAACTTTTCTAAGAAGCCAGCTGACTGTTTGACTGTCATTTAAAAAATAGTTTTTTGAAAGAGCTTCATACATTATACTGTTTGGTAACATAAAAATTAAAAACACTTTTAATTTTAACTATATTTTATTTTGTAATAAAAATTATTTATGCATATAAATATTATTTAAAGTATATTACAAAATATGCAAAGCACAATATATTAATTATTATATAATTTTAAATCATATGAAACATAAATAAAAATATATCTAATCAAATCTTTTATGTAGATTATAACATAAGTAAACTAATATCGAAAATAAATATTAAAACATATAAAAAAGCCAAATAATATTATACAAATCCCAATGAGTAAATAGTTAAATACATAATAAATGAAAAGATGGAAACATAAAGACAAAAGAGACTAAAAAATAGGCTCATTAATTGATTTGAAAAATCTACCTGAAAAAGCGCTTTTTTTAGAAGCTCCAAATTTGAGCTTCTTAAAAAGTTGTATCCATATCTATTAAAGAAGTGTTTTTTTTAATTTTACAGTCAAACACTCATTTTTCTTAAAAAAGGCTTTTGTAGTGAAGAAAAGTGCTTATTGGCCTCCAAAAAGCTCATCCAAATAGGCATTTAGTATCTCCTTTATGGATAATGTGCGGGCATGTGTGAAGATCTTACATTTATAATAGAAAAATATAGAGGATTTCCATTTTAGAAAAAAAATTCAACTTAATTCATCAGGATTATATATTATCAAAGTAGTTCCATATAGAGCTTTAATTGTTATAACAATTTCATTGTAACACAAACAATGCTTGCAAAATTAGTTACAAGTAACAAATAATGCCTTTTAGAGTAGAGAAATTCATATTACAATGTTTAATCATAGATCTCTACATGGTGAAACACAAGTGTACTTACTTATAGATAAAGTTCGGTGTTGATAACTCCAAGGCACAGGTGAGTTTGTAAGGGACTCTCCTGGCTTAAGTGAGGTCGTGGGTTCAAACCCCCCTCATGTATGCAGTTGTTTAAAACTTAGGGCCAAAGCTTTGCCTCCCGCAAGAGGCTTATCCGGCTTGAGCGGAGATTAGTCTAGGTGTAGATGACTTAAAGGTGCCTTCCTATAGTTGGGATCCTCCGAGAACACCTCGTGGGCAACCAAAAAAAAAGTTCAGTGTTGATGCCTTCCACTGTTACAAAGGTGCATAAAAATTAAGTGAAAAAGGCACTATAAGTAGTAAATACATGAAAAAAAAACCGAGGATGCAAGATGAGTGTTATATTGAGCTCTTTCTCTCCTATATGTAGAAAGGTCTAAATTTGTTGGACTTGGCCTATTATTTTTACGAATTCATTTTGATCTTTTTGGTTCACCCTTTTGATTCAAAAAGTTGAACTAGTGGTGAGTGCGAGTGCATAAGAGTTTTGGCATAAAAGAGAGACATAAAAGAAGAAAAATTGTAGTAGAATTTTTTCCTAAACAAGTTTTGGTTCTTCATTTGATTTGGAGACATTTATCATTAGATCAAGCCTAAATATGGTTAGGGAATTCTTGAGACGTTTTAATATAATATGAAAATTTTGGATCTTATTTGGAGGATTATAACTATAGTTTTCAACCTATAAACAATAGCTCAACTTAAGGTGATTTCTCTCCTTTTCTTTCTTGTTTATTGTTGTTGCATTTATCCTTCCTTTTTTCTCCTTGTTTGGAACTTATTTTGTGACCACTTTGGGTATCATTTTTTAAGATTGTTTTGGTATAGTCGAGTTATTTTGATGGAATGAAGATCTCAAAGTTTTTGCCTTTAATTCAAAAGTAATTTTCATGTAAATCTTGATGTCTCTCTTGTTTATAGTTTATGTTGGCCATATTAATTTATCATAATATTGCACTTGCTACAATTTTATTGTTATGATAAAGCTTGCTTGCTCCTTATAGATTCAAATATAAATAAAATTTTTGATTAGTGATTTTTTTTTGTTTAACGGGAAACAAAAAACAAAAAATTACACAACAAGTCTGGGGAGACAGGTCCCCGATAGATCCTCTAATAAGATACGATGGCACCCGGTAGGTATAGTGGAAAAATAAGTGACTCTAATGTCAGATTGGACAGCCTGGGTAGCGAGCCAGTCAGCGCATCTGTTGTTCTCTCGATAGACGTGTCGATGAACAACAGACCAGTTCCTTGTGAACAGTTCCAGGATACTCGTAACTATAGGTTGGAGAGTTTGGGAGCGGTGGTCCGGCGAAGAGAAGATCGTATGCACCATGAGCAAATCCACTTCCAGCTAGATCCTGCGGAAGCCCAAACACCAGGCTAATGAGAGGCCAGTGAAGATGCCTCAGAGTTCGGCTGATAACGTAGCGCACCATCCGAGGTTCTGGGTGAAACCTCCAAGCTAGTTGCCGTCACTATCCTGAATGAGGCCCCCTACTGTAGTCGAGCGTTGGGCGCGATCTCAAATAAGCTTTCAACTTGCCAACCCACATAGAATAGTCACTATTAAACATAGCAGGAGAAGTTATAACTTTTTGAAGTCATTGTTGTAGTAGATATGGACACTCTTGGTTTTGTTATATATTTAAGAAGGGTTGACATTCTCTCTTAGTTTTTACTCACACAAATCTTTAAGATCCTTAAAGCTCTAATACTACTTCAAAAAAATATGGGTTATATATTTGGAATTCAATTGGAAGTAAAGGAAGAATAGAAAAAAAAAACAATAGAAGAACAAGTTTGATAGTAAATTGAATTTAGGGTCAAAGACTTGTTTTTTCATTACACAAACATTCATATATACACAAAAGAAATATGACACATATCTAATCAGTCTCTTGTCACATACAACATTAATTTTAGTCAAATAAATAAGCAAAAGAAACCTATGTGCTTTTTTTGTTTTAACAACACACAAGGTTTATCTAACCCCACTAATTGTAATCAAACTTTAAGTTTTTAATTTTAGTGATTACAACAACTTAGACTATCATCTAGACAAGTTACAAATTAACTAAATTAATTTAATCAAACTCAATGTGACACAATCTACTTTCATTTCTCTAAGTCATTATAAACAAATGAAAAAAATATTATTATTGTCATAGTTAGGGTCATTCCTAGCATTTTATAGGCCCAGAAAAAGTAAAAGAATGCCTCGATGAATTGACAATATGCAAATATGTGTTATTTAAAGAAAACACAAGATTCAATTCCTTTATAGGGCTTTTTTAATTAAAATGTTCCTTATTTTATTGTCAAGATTATCCTAAATTCTATAATCATAAGTATTCAATAGAGGGATTGATTGTTCATTTACCTTTAAAATTTCTAAATTGGATGCAATTGATATAGTTTTATACTTATTCAAATTGCTAAAATTCTCATGAATATGAATCTCATCTTTTAAATTTTCATTAGGTTATTCAAAATTATCTCTACATAATTTCTCATAATTCTCACCAGAAGAGCTACTCTTTTAACAAATTTATCGATAACTCCTTTTTAGAATATTAACTCATCTACTCGTTTTCTTTTCTTTTCTTTTCTTTTCTTTTTTCACTTCTAGATAAATACTTTTTATACAACATCATGTAGAATAATCATAACATAATTAAACTAGAAAAAGAACAAAAACACATGTATGGAATTAGAAAGAGCTTAGATGCAACAAAACAATAATAATTTGACCATTTATCATAAAGATATATCAATCGTATTATATATCTACAACAAAGAAAAAAAGCAAAAAGTCAAATTCAATATCCTATATTAAAAGTGAAAAAAACCAAAGAGTAAACTATATTAAAAATGAAAAAACAAAGATTAAACTTTTATTATAAAAGCTATCATACTCAAAATTCATTTTCGATTTTTCAAGTAATTCTAAAACATCAAAAACTAACAGTGATCTATTTTTCACCAAAGAGAATAGAGATTAACAGTAACATCTATATTATAGAAATATTGAAATTAAATTGCATCAGTAATTTACAAAATTAAATTTATACATATGAAATCGGTCGAATCCATAGATAAGAAAATACTAAGTATGACTTAATAAATGAAAAAAGATAAATTGCAATTAAAGAAGAAATTAAGAGATCAATTATGATATATGTGAAATGAAAGAGAAAAATTACCAAAATAAACTTCAATTCAAATTGAAATTATACCTAGAATTGCAATTAAAAAAAATCATACATAATCAAATTGACAATTTTCAACTTATCTGAATAAATTGCAATTAAAATAGAAAATGAAAGAAAGATAAATTATACCCAAATTTGAATTTGAGTTTCAATTTCAAAATAAAAAATTCAACCTAGATTGAAAAAATTATTATACTGATAATCAAATTTCAAAATTTTGCCCATCTTTTTTTTATTAAAAATAAGTTACTTAGAAAATTTAAAATTAAAAAAATTAAAATAAGACTTAAGAGGATAAATGAGAGACATTTCTTGCCTAGATAAGAATGATGTTGATTGAGGCAAGACCAAACAGAAATTCTTGAATTTAAGACATTCTCTTCCTAAATTTCAATTATAAATTTTGGAAGTCACCTCGTTTATTAAGCGGTGAATATGTACGGAATTATGTGCTTGTTAACACCACTGCCGTAACCATGCCGATCCACATGAACCCCCTTTTCACAATCTGCAGATGGTAAAGAATCGACAAACTAGGGGAGCTTCTTGCTAAATTGCATTATAGTTGGTCTGCTGTTAACCAAATCAGAATGGCAAAAGCACTTAGTACATATCTTCACAAACTCCATTAAAATCACAAGGACCATTATCAGGTAAGACAAAAATATGGTAATCACATTCTCAATGTCTTTGCCATGTGATTCCATCTTGTTTCCGACCATCAGATGGATTAACACGATAGAACACAGGTACAACAATCATTTTAAAGTTCAACCGAACACCAAGTGGAAGGCCCTTAGGTTTATGTCTTGCCCTTTACGGAAGTCGAAAGAGCATCGTAAAGATAGAAAAAGTTAAGAGTGTCTTCACCTGTGAAGCTGATAAACAGGTAGTACTTCCGCTGCTGGGTGGCCATGGGGATGAATTGAAGCTACTAGTTTTTGAGTTTTGTAATTTTATGAAGTGATTAGTATGCTTGTGGGTCATCTGTTGGTTCAAAATGTAGATAAATAACTGTGAGAGAAAACAATTTATGGTTTCAGGCCAACAATACAGAAAACCACAATAAAACAATCCCAAATAGAGTATAATTTCATACCATAATTTACGAGTACATATCTGTTCTTGAATAAGCTATTAGAGTGTGATAGGAAGAAATCCAAGTCCTATCAACTATCCTCCCTCCTATAGATGTAGGATCGAGCAAATGACAAAAAGGCAATGAATCCAATTGCACTAAATCCAGCAAGTAACCAGTAAAAGTAATCAAGATGTGCCCGATTGACGTTGTCAGCAAACCAGCTCTCTCTGCCATCCACACATGTTGCCTTGTCAATGGAAGATACAAGAAAGCTGCCCAGAAACGAACCGACACTAGTAAAACTGAGGTAGAGTGAGATGCCTACACTCTTCAACTCTTTTGGAAACTGATCGTAGAAAAATTCTTGAAGACCAATAAGGCTAAATACGAAAGTAGCACCAAACAAGAAATATTGAGGTACTAGCCACCAAAAGCTCATTGGAACTATAGCATTTGGCATGTCAACAATCCCAAAACTCTTGACAGTTTCAAGTCTTTTCCACTCAACTAAAGCTGCATTTACCATCCAAATAATGGAGAAAAAGAGACCAACTCTCACTCTCTGAAGAACTGTAATTCCATTTGGATTCCCGGTCAATGATCTTGCTATAGGGATGAATAATCTGTCATATACAGGAACGAAGAGGATGATGCCAAATCCAATAAAGCATTGAAGTGAACCAGCTGGAATTTTGAAACCTGAGAGAATGGTTCTGTCCATTGTGGCTCCTTGTTTTGTGAAAAAAGTTGTGGTTTGTGCAATGAGAACTGCATAAACTAAGCACATGGTCCATATTGGAATAAGCCTAAGCAATGCCCTTGTGTCTTCCACATCCTTAACACTGCACAGCTTTTGGCTGTCTGTTAAACTGTTTGGTAGATATAGCGCTTTGTTGAGGAACCTTCCATTGGATTGAAGATGCAAAAATTGCTACGTTAGCTGAATTCGTATCTAGATTATGACACATTAAGGAGTATCTATGTACTATATGCAATAAATTTCCATGAAGATGAAGATTCTACTCCATGTGACTCTCTTCTCCAAAATGTCCAAAGATAATAACTAAGAAAGGAAGCATCTGTCTTACTTGTATTGTTGATAACTTTGATGAACTAAGTAAGCTTCCACTTCATCACTTTCCATAACTGGACTACTGGCCCTGTTCCTGAAAGCTCTTACAATCACCAAACCAATTCTCAAGAAAGGATTTTTATCCTTCTTTCTAACACTATACCTATAAGTTCTGTTTCCAAGAAGAAAGAAGCTTAATGCAGCCACCATCATGATGCATGGAATTCCGAACCCAATGCTCCAATCTAAGTTATCTTGAATGTAAACTAAGGTTAAGATGGTTAGGATAATGCCGACAGAATAGCTAAAGTAATACCAATTGAAAAATGACCTTTTCTCTTCACTCTCCTTGGGATTCTGACTATCAAATTGATTAGCTCCGAAAGCTTGTATGCAGGGCTTGTGTCCAGCCTGAGCAATTGCCACCAGGTATAAAGAGAAGAAGAAAAATAGGTTTTGAAAGACAGAGGGTGTGCATGAGTGGCTTGTTGTGGTGGCTTGACAATTCGAAGCTTGAAGAGAAGTTAGAGCAGCAGATGTGGTCAATAGTCCTAGACTCTGCGACAGTGGTAAATCAGATAAAATATATGCAGAAACCTCTTTTTATAAAAATAATATATATTGAGGTTAAATGTATTTATATTAAATGAAGCCAAGTGACTAGAGTTAATCCAATATGTTAAATGTAGTAGAGATACATTAACAGCAATTGCATACCAAGATGTAAAGGATAGAGGAGAGGACAATAGTTGAGTAACATCCGAGGAAAGAATCTGCAACGAGTGCTCCTAAAATTGGAAGCAACATGGTCGTGCCTCCCCATGTATTCACGTTGGCTGCTGCAGTCGTTGTGGACTGACCAAGCAGACCCATCATGTACATTATCAGATTCGCGGATATCCCATAAAAGGCTGACATTTCTGCCACTACCGCACCTACGTATATATGTATACATAACACGATGGTTGGTTATAACTTCTATTATAACTAATTGTTATAACTTCTATTCATTACCTATAACAAAACGCGATGCTCTCCATCTACCAGAGCTGCTTCTACGAGCAGGTTCACCTTTGTGGTCAGTGTGTCCATCAACAATGTCTTCTACTAGAGGGCATTCGATACCAGAAAGTTTATCCATCACCCTTAACACTATGTCTTCTCAAACTTCACTAGACTGTACACTTGCTTCAACGACATATGCCTCTTTATATACTGCTGCATACGATATAAGAATGAATCTAACTGAAGTCTGACTTATGTCCTTCTTTGAGAAAGTAATAATTATCGTCAAATCTATTCTATGTGACTACCAAAACAGAGATTGCTTTCTGTCCTATTTAATCTGGAACTAATAAGTATGTCAGATTTATTTCTTACTTTCAGTTTTGTCCATAACTTTCAATACATATTAAGAGGTTTAGAAAAGACTATACCCGCACGGGTAGCCCAGTTAGTCATTGGGAAGAAAAGTGAGTCCAAAGTTTTGGGTTCGAGTCTCGGCAGCGACAGTGTGAGAGTTTATCCAATGTGGTGATTCCTTGTGCGTACCGAACACTGGGCCGTCTTTCCGAAAAGCTGACTGAAATTAGACCGTGATTTACCTCCCTCACACAATATCAGGTCAAAGAGTGGGGCGCCTAGGTGAGCGTTCCACCTTTTGAGTCCAAGGTTTAGAAAAGACTAAGAGCAGAGCATCCAAATATTTAAACACTTCATGCGTCTTACCGAATAAAAATCCTCCAAAGATTGCACTAAGAAATTCAAATGTTTGAGTTTCGTACTATGTCGGCCGGTACCGACTGAAAGATACCATACCGGCCGAAAAACGCTACGAAACTTGCTTCAATGGTACCGGTAGTCGGTACCGGTTGATACCGATGATTTCGGATAATATCGGCCGGTATCGACATACCGACAAGTACCATAAACTTAAAAATTTGAAGGGTCTTTTTGTAAAAAAAAAAAACTAACGATCTCTCTCCCTCTCCTCTCTGCCCACCCAGATTCATCTCCACTCTCTCTACACTCTCGCCTCATTGCCACCTACACTAGTCACCAATTTCGTGCAACACCAAAAGAAAAGATTACAGAGGAAGACAAAAAAAAAAGAAAGATTGCAGAGCGACACCTAGATTCATCTCCACTCTTCAAGAGAATGACAGCCAAAGGAAGACAAAGAACAGAGTTTATTTTCCAAACAACAAACAAAGTAAACAATTTGTCACACTAAAAGGGCAAAACAGAAACAGAAAATAAGAAAGAAGAAGAACGTAAAATTTGAAACGATGCAAAGTGGAGGTGAATTTTAGTTTTTTAGAAGAGAGAAACGGTAGAGAACTTTTGAGAGTTGAGTAATCTTGAGAAATGAGAAGAATTGATAAAGTGAAAACTGAGCAATGATGCGATTACACGGTGCTTAAAAAGCATTTACAAGTTATAACGAGAATAATCATTTAAAAAAAAGTCAAAATAGTCAATTTTTTAAATAAGTAATTGACTTTTTTCATTTTTCGAAAACAGTAATTAATGATGTATTATTTTTTATCATGTTTGTTAGTATTATTTGATATATAAAAAAAACATAGTATTTTTAATTTATGAATTGGGAATTATATTTATGAGTTATTTTAAATTAATTATAATATATAATTTTTGAAAGCATAATTGATGTAAAATTATAAATCATGATACAACTCAATATATTGAAAGACTGTTTTGTAATTTTAAAAAAATTTAAAGACTATTTTATAAAATTTAAAAATTACCCAAAACAAGACCCGATATTAACCGATACCGATATAGTATCTACTAAAATCCAATGTATTCATCACATTGCTAAGAATTTATATAGCCTGACTTTGATGAAGAACAGCAAAATTGCATCAAAAGTACGGGTACAATTCGTAATTTGATGATTTTGCTGAATAATTAAATGACTTTACTTCCACTTCATTAATTCATTAAGAAAAGAAAATGAAAGGTAAACATAATCATCAAAGTTCGACTAGAACTTCCCACCACTAATCAATTTGGATAGCCGGGTCATCGTAAACGCAACACACTAATCACAGGCGACGGACTGCTAATCAGAATCCTCATTTCCTCTGCTCCTCTTTTTAGTGTGGTGGATAAAGCTCCAAATAATATTATTTGACAGTGCAATTGCTTGTGTAGTGCAGCTACCAAAGGCTGGAATGTTAATTTACTTCTCCATGAATGCAGGCAGCTTCTCTCGCTGAGCTTCAAGTTGGCACCTTGATGGTGTACAGTGCAGAAGAAAACGATCATGACGGCATATAATTTTTGCGTTGACAAACTATCTCCCAAGCCCTGACATCTCAATGAGGCTCTTAGCTAATTAAGGTGAATCATATCCCTTGAGTTGGATCGATCCTTCAAGAATATTTTATACCTTAACATTAACTGTCTGACCTTTCTTCTCTATCAGTGGCAGCACGCAAGGCCTTCCACACAGGGACCAATATCTTCAAGGGAGGACGTAATTTCTGAACAAATGATATTGAAAACATATAAATATGAGTAACCCATAAATTGTCATCTTTCGAACATTATAAGGCCAGATTTAAAATCCCACATACAATTTTCGACCTTTTACATGCTCATAAATCCATAATTCAGCCAAAATTTCCCATGTTTCCAAGTATACTTTATACCTTAAAAACCAATATCTGGTCTTCTTCCCCGCACAGAATTAGTGACAAGCTCCAGTAACAAGTAACCGGAGTGACACATTCTACCAGTACTGGTTTCAAAATCTTGCTGATTGGGATGAACCGATGAACAGTTCTTCCACTGCATAGAATGATAGAAGGTTTTATGCAAGGAAAACAAGACAGATAAATTAAACAAGAAGCTACATCCATCTACATGTATGCTTTCTTAAATAATTTAAGCTTGAACAAGAAATGGAAGGAAAAATGATAAGAAGGAACCTTCTGTAATGTGTTTGGAGTTGAACACCAAAAGATGGCATGATCAACATGGATTCTGAGTCATTAAGACATGAACTAAGAAACAGAATAATTTAAGATTTTCCCAAATTCTGTGGGTAATGTGTAGCCCCTTGAATTTGGATGCTAAATTAGGAATACAACAAAGACTCAAAGCCCAAACTAGGTGGACCACAGAGCAAGTTATCACCTTTGACAATAGATCCCCAAATCATAACTTTGACAAGGATTGCACCAAGCAGAAAGCTCCAGAAAAAAATGATTATTGATCCACCCTGTTGATCAACTTTCCATATCTCAGCTACCATGACAATGGAATCAAGTACTAATGCAACAAGGAATATTGCATAAAGTAAAGGCATGCAAACAGGTAAATTAAAAAGTCAAGAATAGAATAGAATTGCTATTCCAACATAATAATAACAATTAAAAGTAGTGACATAGGCTTTCCAAGGAAGCAGGAAGATGTAAGCACTCCAACACCATCAAATAAGCTGGAGCAAGGTTTTAAATAGCAGAATGTGGGCGAAATTCATAGCAGATTATCGCAATTATAGAGGAACGCAGCAGGCCCAAATAGCGGTTGCAGTGGTTTCAAAAACTGCAGCACCTCAAAATTAAAACCTTGGGTAGGGGGTTTTACTCTACACTTGGATGGGTTAGGTCTGGCGTA
>JAOSBM010000005.1:32355808-32368801 GCA_027568955.1 Erythroxylum tenue | reverse complement strand
TGAATGTGCTAGTATTGAAATAAATCGTCTGTGATTTGTTTGTGTGCTGCATGAATTGGGTGAACCATCGATGATGGCTCCTCACTGAGTTCGCAAACTCACCCAAAATTGCAACATATTTTTCAAGATCGAGAGTAGACCCCTAGTTTCGGAGGGACTGTTCGAGCCGCGTAGATCATTTAGGCGAGAGAGGTTATGGCTCACAGGTCGGTCAGTTGGGAATTTTTGGATGACCTAGTTAGGACTAATATGTTATCCTTGTTTTAGTAGCATATTGTACTAGGATTTTTGGAGTGATGTACAGACAGTAAACAATGACAGTTGTATATATTACTGTTTTTGATGAAATGAAATGGGAACAGATTTGGTTTTTAAAAAGTTGCAATTTTATATTGATGCTTTATTATTAAGATGCCATGTGGAGTATAGTGGTGTTTGTTCGTAGTTCCTTCTTGTCGCAGGTTATGTACCGAAATGACCTGCGGACGTCTCGGTATGTACCCTACGGTAAGGGGGCGCTACACAATATTGAAAATTGATAGGATTACTTGTAGCTTTTTATGGTATAGTTTCGAGCAAGGGTTAAAAACTCAGAATCTTTAAACTCTTGTAATTTCCTATATGAATTGGTGAATTTGCTTATCGTTTTGACTCGTAATTTTTCTCTATACTAAAGGGGTTTTCACATGTATCTGGTATTCGATTTATTTTCATGTCATATATTTATTGTTTGATTTATTTTTTTTATTTTTGCAATGGGTCTCTTGAGATTAGTTGATTGTTCTTAATTGACATTGTGGGAGCTATGATTGGAACTCAACATTTCATGCTAAGAACCAATCTAGCATGAACCAAAATTGAATCATTAGATCTTCCTAAAGAGACTGAATTATCAAGAATACTTGAACTTCCCCCTATTAATTTATAAAAATAAATAACAACTTATCAAAATTAAATTAATAACTTTATATCAAAAATAAAGCCTTTTGTACTATGCTTTACATTTTCTATGTATAAATATCATTAAAATTGCCAGTATTAAGATACAAAATTACGTGTAAAACTTCATTATCTTCATCTCATAAATCTATGTAACGATCCTATTAATTTTTTCTGACACCACTATTCCTTTAGCCATGACTCATCAACCTCAATTTGTTTAAATGAATTTGAATACATTTTTGCCACTAAACATGTTATAAGACAAAAATCAACTCATAAACTTTTATTTTATTACATTCATTTGGACACTTGCATTTCAATGTCTCACACATTTAACTTGGAATCGATAATTTGATACATACTACACAACCAATGAACCAACTCAAACAACTCATAAGTTAAAAATATTATGTAATAAAACAACTCAAAAATACAAAAAATATCAAACAAACAGCAACCCAAAAGCTGGTTTTGAAGTAAAGTTTAAACAACAATTATTATTATTTATCAATAGAACACATTGTTTTTTCGCAATTGATTTTGCAAAGTTGATAAACTTTATATCAAGTAAAGTTTACATAAGCTGGTTTTGAAGTAAAGTTTACAAAAAAACAACAAAGAAACAAAAGTTGTTGCTTACTACATCAACTGTAAACTGTTGGATCATTCTCAGTTTAGTGCTTATTGTTCGTGGTGGATATTGCTATCACACAGCTAGAAGGAATTGGAACATATATAAGTTTCCTTACTAGGGTAAATATGTCATTAACAATATTAATGATTTAGTTCTTATTAACAGAAAATAATCAATTTGCATGCAATTCATTTATCACATACAACATTCTCGCATATATTCATGTATACTATATATATATATATATATATATATATATATATATATATAGTATACATGTTGTTGATATATATACGTGTTGTTGATATATATATATCCAAACATAGCTGGAAGCATAACCGAAACAACCATACCTCCGGTCATTGCTACCCGAAAAAACTTGATTCACCGGTTAAATCCCACTGCCAAAAAATGACAATGTTTTTGAATCTTCTAACCTCTCAAACTCTCCAGTTAATGGTGTAAACTTTTCAAAATTGAAAGTTGAAGGTTAGGGACCCAAAAACCAAACCATAACTGTCCATATATTACTCTACCCATTACAGAGACAACGGACAACAATAGATCATCACAACGTTTCCGAATTGTTGTGATGGTTGTGAATCATATGGACCACAAGCATATTCCCACATTCTCCCACTTGGTCCATATAATTCAACATTGACTTTATGGAGAAACAAAATATATGAATCATGACGATAAGTCCTCTTATAATGAGTAATATTTTCCATGTATTACATTATATTACGTCTCTACACACAGTCCTTCAACTTAATGAATAAACCATATGTTTATTCTAGGTCCAAACTTAATGAAGATTATCAATATAACAAAATAAATATTTATAGGTGCACAAACCATATGAGAAACATCACATTGAACAAGAGTTTTAATGAAAATAATGTGCATTCAATGACATTATTTTACAGAACCTAGTCCCATTTGTACTACATGATCCTTAAACTGCTTAGGTGGAATGCCTTTAGTCAAAGGATCCGCAATCATCAACTCAGTGCTAATGTGCTCAATGATCACTTTCTTTTCCTTAACACGTTCTCTTATAGCTAAATAATTAATATCGATATGCTTACTTCGACTTCCACTCTTGTTATTTTTAGCTATAAAAACCTCAGCTGAGTTGTCAAAATATAACTTTAACAGCTTAAAAATAGAGTCCACAACTTTAAGCCCAGATATAAAACTCTTCAATCATACACCATGCGAGGTGGTCTCAAAACACGATACGAACTCAGCTTCCATAGTAGAAGTAGCAGTCAAGGTCTGTTTGATAATTCTCCAAGATACAACTCCACCAGCTAACATGAAAATATAACCTGAGGTTGATTTTCTTAAATCAATGCAGTCAGCAAAGTCTGAATCAGAGTACCCAGCTACTTTCAGATTTTCAATCCGTCTGTACATAAGCAAGTGATCCTCCATTCCTTGAAGATATCAAGTAATCCTCCGTTCCTTGAATATATCTTATTATTTTCTTTGTAGAATTCCAATGATCAATACCTGGATTACTCTGATATCTTCCTAACATTCCAACCGTGAATGCAGTGTCTGGTCTTGTACAGACTTGAGCATACATTAAGCTTCCAACAGCTGAAACATAAAGAA
Organism: Erythroxylum tenue; assembly: GCA_027568955.1. Classification (NCBI taxonomy): domain Eukaryota; kingdom Viridiplantae; phylum Streptophyta; class Magnoliopsida; order Malpighiales; family Erythroxylaceae; genus Erythroxylum; species Erythroxylum tenue. The sequence goes on along the minus strand of JAOSBM010000005.1, from coordinate 32,365,602 downwards.
TGTTCTTCATTTCGAGCATTGACTCAAATTGAATCTATCACCCTTCACTATGGGTGCTACACCCGGTGCATAATCTTTTATCGAAAATCTCTCTAAAATTTTGTTGATATAGGTCTCTTGAGACAATCCCAAAATGCCTCGAGATCTTTCTCTATGGATCTTAATGCCAATGACTTAAAATGCCTCACTCATATCTTTCATATCAAAATTCTTTGAGAGAAATTGTTTCACCTTACATAATAAACCCTTATCATTGGTTGCAAGTAAAATATCGTCCACATATAGCATAAGATAACAAATCTTGCTCCCACTAACCTTCTGGTATATACACTGATCCATGAGATTTTTTTCAAAACTAAATGAAGTGATGACTTTATGAAATTTTAAATTCCATTAACGAGATGTTTGTTTTAAGCCATATATGGATTTATTGAGCTTGCAGACCAAATGCTCACCACCACTAGAGGATAATCCTTCTGGTTGTTTCATGTAAATCTCTTCCTCTAGTTCACCATTGACGAACGTCATTTTTACATCTATTTGATGTAACTCAAAGTCAAAATGGGCTACTAATGTTATAATTACTCGAAGAGAATCTTTCTTTGATACAAGAGAAAATGTCTCCGTGTAATTGATTCCTTCTTTTTCAGTAAATCCTTCAACAACGAGTCATACTTTATGTCGTTCAACGTTGCCTTGTGAGTCTTTTTTTGTTTTAAAGACCCATTTACACCCAGTGGATTTTACACCATTAGGCAATGCAATGAGATCTCATACTTGATTACATACCATAGAATTCATCTCATCTTTCATGGCATTGTACCATAAGTTGATTCTTTAGAACTTATAGCTTGCAAAAATGTTTCAAGATCAAGTTCGGCTCCGATGTTAAAGTCTGACTCTTGTAAATACACAATATAATCACTAGAGATACCTGATCGCCTTACTCTAGTAGATCTCCTTAATGTTGTTTCATCGTTCTCCTTAGGCGCATGTTGTGCAATTGGTTGATCAACAATTTCTTGTTGTTCCATGTCAACAACTTGATTTATTGAATAGGTATCAATTGCTTCTGGAATTTTAGCAATTGGTTGTCTAACATCTATTGGTGCTTAAGGGGTGTGAATGACAATCAATCTATCACTTAAGCCAAAGGTCAATCTATCACTTGAGCCAGAGGGATGAACTTCTTGATGTTACTTTTTCTGAAATAACATCTCGAAATCGATCACTCCCACTAATCAAGTAATTCTCAAGAAATTTTGCATTTCTTGATTTAACAATTCTAGTGTTGTGAGATGGACAATAGAATCTATACCCTTTGGATTTTTCAGCATATCCAATTAAGTAACCACTCATGGTTCTTGGATCTAGCTTCTTTTCTTATGGATTATAAATTCTCACTTTAGACGGGCATCCCCGAACGCGTATATGTCGCGAACTTGGTTTCCAACCTTTAAATAACTCAAAAGGTGTCTTTGAGACAGCCTTAGTTGGAACTCGATTTAATATATGCACAATCATCTTTAGTGCTTCAATCCATAAGAAATCAAGGAGTTTTACATTACTTCGCATACTTCTCACCATGTCTATTAATGTTCGGTTTCTTCTTTTCACCATACCATTCTGATCCAGAGAACCAGGCATGGTGTATTGGGCAACAATCCCATTTTCTTGAAGAAACTTAGCAAATGGACTAGGTGCTTGTCCATTCTCTATGTACCTAACATAGTACTCTCCACCTCTATCTGATCTCATGATCTTAATTTGTTTTCCACATTGATTTTCTACTTCTGCCTTAAAAACTTTAAAGGCATCCAAATTTTTGTCCTTAGAACGAAGTAAGTAAAGATACATATATCGTGAATAATCATCTATAAAGGTGATAAAGTATTTTGAGCTATTTGAATCCATGTCTGGATAACAAATATCCATATTTATGATTTCTAATAGATTTGTGCTCCTCTTTGCACCTTTTTTAGACTTGTTAGTTTGTGTACCTTTAATGCAATCGACACAAGTCTCATAACCAGAAAAATCCAAAGTACTAAGTACTCCTTCATTTACCAATTTCTTAAGTCTCTCATTGGAGATGTGTCCTAATCTCCAATGACAGAACATAAAGGAATCCTCATTCACAATTCATCGTTTTATCCCAGCAGTAATATGCATAGAAGTATAAGTAGTGTCATTTCTTAATTTAAGAGAATAAAGACCATCAATCAAAACACCATGTCCAAGAACTTTGGATTTATTGGATAATTGAAAACCAAGATCTATAAAATTAAAAGTAAAACCCAACGGTACAAGTCTTAAAATAGAAATTAAAATTCGAGAAAAACTTGGTACATAAAAGGTATTTTCCATATGTAAAATAAAACCACTATTTAACGTCAAACTGCAAGTGTCAATGGCTCCCACATATGAACTCATCTTGCCTCCTGAATAGATGTAGTGTTCACTTCCCACTGGCTTCCTTAGGTTGTGCATACCTTGCAAGGTAATTGAAACATGGATTGTTGAACCAGAATCAATCCACCATGTGTTATGATTAACACTAACCGTATTAGATTCATAACAAACAAATGAAAGGTGAATACCTTTCATTTTGAGTCGGTTCTTAAATTTTAAGCATTCTTTCTTCATATGTCCCATTTTTTTGTAGAAGAAACACTTTGATGCTTTCTTTATCTCGGGTTGAGGAGGAATCTTGTCTTTTCCCTTTTTTTTCCTGATCCTTCTTTTTTTCCCTTGCGTAGTTCACTTTTTCACCCTCTTCTATAGCCAATCTCCCTTCTTCTTGAGCACACATGATCAACAACTCATTACTTGACCATTTGTCCTTACGTGTGTTGTAAGAAATTTTAAAAGGGACACATTGTTGGGGCAGAGTGTTTAGAATAAAATGAACCAGGAAAGATTATGACATTTTCACTTCTAAAGCTTCTAGCTGAGCCGCTATGTCCCTCATTCGCATGATATGATCACATACACCTTTTATCCCGGTTAGCCTTATAGATGACAATTGCATTATTAAGGTGCTGGCAAGAGCCTTGTCAGATGTAGAAAATTGCTCATCGATGGCTTTTAAAAGGTCTTTCACCTTAGTATGATGTTCAACAGAATCACGGATGCTAGCAGATATCTTAGTCTTTGTGAACATCATAGAGAGACGATTGGATCGCTCCCATTTGTCATAAAGACATTGCATTTGGAGTACTAGTTTTAGTGATAGCAGGTGGTTCGTCTTTCCTTATAGCATAATCTATATTCATCCAGCCTAAATAAAGAAGCACTCTCTCCTTCCAGACCTTATAATTATCACCCTTTAATTCGGGAATGTCACACTTAACTTCAGAGATATTCGTAGGTAAAATAACTGCAAAATGATTAAACATACATGCTTATTAACAAAATTATGAGAACAAAATTGCTATGTTTTACCAATGTAAATCATGCATGAATTCAGGAATCTAGTAACATAAAATTTGCTTGTAGGCTAAAATTCTACTCAAATAAATTCATTTGATAAAAGTATCAAATTATGTTTCTTTTCTTAATTCTTGTGGGTAAATCAAGAAATTTAATGTGATATTTTATCATAATTAATCATATACATATAATAAAAATTATTGTGGGTAAATTTTATTTTATATATATATATATATATATGATTAACTACAACCAATATTTACAGTGATCCATAAACTTAAATATATAATTTTAATCAATTAAAGATGATGTGGCTACTCCTTAATTAATTAAAATTATATGAATCACCTCACATTACTTTAATCGTAATTAAAACTACATATTGCATCAAATAATTAATAATGCAAATAAATCAAATAATAATGCACAAATTATTTAATCTAGTTTTGCATGTATAATGTTCATAAATTTATACATATATAATGTGTGCAAATAGTTATTTAACAACTTTAATGTGCATAAATCACATTATTTAATCTTGCATGTCTAATTTAATGCAAATATTAATCATACAAATTTTAATGTATAATTCTTAATATATTAGATATACAAATTAAAATAATTAATATTCACAAAAAATTATTAATTCCAAAGAATTTTTTATCATTAAAAATTTTAAAAAATAGGTTAAGTGCTTAAGTAACCCATCAAGAAACCAAACATTAACTTAATTAATTAAGAATTTTTAAAAAAAATCGTCTTTAACCTCCAACTGGGTCAGTGTGACCCGATTCCAACCCAAACCAGAAGTTGCCCAAACGTGTCAGCGGCGGAGAAGAACCAGACCTGGGATGGGACGACAATGCAGAATGCAACATGATAGGCGAACATACAACGATTAGAACCAAAAATCTGTTGCATGGGAGGGGACGTTCACGGAAATAAACGCCCATACACTTGACGGTAAAAGGTAAATCTCTCCTCCAACCATTGTTTTTTGTTTTGTTTTTGATAAATCTCCTCCAACCATTGTTGCAACATTCAAGACAACGTTACCTCCCAACCCCAACGTCCATCCAACGCCATCATATGGGCAATCAAACATATCATGTTCACACGGTATACATGTCCAAAAACAAAACAAAAACAGAGCATGAATGAGGATATGCAAGGCAGAGGTATACTTGCGGCACTGATACCAAATAACATAAAACAATCAATTTGCATGCAATTCATTTATCACATACAGCATCCTCGCGTATATATATCAACATGTATGCATATATGTATATCCAAACATACGCGAAAGCATAACTGAAACAACCATACCTCCAGCCATTGCTACCCGGAAAAACTTGATCCGCTAGTTAAATCCCACTGCCAAAAAATGATAATGTTTCTAAATCTTCTACCTTCACAATCCCTCCAGTTAATGGTGTAAACCTTTTAAAATTGAAAGTTGAAGGTTAAGGACCCAAAAACTAAACCATAACTGTCTATATATTGCCCTGCCCATTTGTGATGGTTATGAATCATACGGACTACAAGGATATGAATCATATGGACTACAAGGATATGAATCACTTATGTGATATTAGTAAAGCCAAAATCCTTAAACGTACTGATCATTAAGATGTCCTATTTTCACATTTACTTGTTTTTGAGCTTTTACGATGAGTTATGTTGGCATTTACTTTGGCGAGTCCAACTTGATGTTGTAATAAATGCAGGAAGATCCATTGAAATTTTCGTAGTGGAATTGGGTGCAAATCTTCTGTCCTAATTATAACGTTAAATCCTTGTTATTAATCTTTTATTGACCAATAAAGAATTGAACGAAAGCGCAAGTGCATTATTAGTGCAAGTGCGTCAATAATAATAATAATTACTATAACACTTGAAGATAAAGACGAAAAGGATAAGTTATCCCAAAGAAGAAAAGCGTAGGCTCATGTCATCTTAATCTTAGTAGGATAATCATTGAGATTCCGTGAAGAAGAAAAAGTAGATAAAAGGGAATACTTATCCAAGTTTTTATCCTATTCTTTTTTTTTTTTGGCCAATAAGTTTTTATCCTATTCAATAGTGTCTCTTCTATAAACATCCATACTTTGTCAACTTCCAGCCAATCCTTATCTTCATTTTCCTCCACCGTTCCTAGTCAACTCCTCTGCTGTTGATGTTCCTTTCCAGGATTACAACCATCGTCGATTCTGGTTTAATGTTTTTAGGATTAGTTTACTTCATGAAGACAATTTCATCAAAGAAATATAACAATTCTAAAGATCTAACAGACCAACTTCATAAGAGTCAACAAGTCCTGCGTGCTAATTTGATACCAAATCTCCGGCTCCAATTCAACAATTATAATTAATCAAACATTGAGGATGACATGACTCTCGCAAGCAAACAACTCGTCTTGGTCTTGCTAGTAGGCCAGGCCTACATGATCCCAGCTGTATGTGGTGTGGATAACTTGTTATTTTCCAAGCCCACAGTTATTAGTTAACCGCACATTCATGATAAAGTTCCTAGTTCACCGCCAGCTCCATAAATGTCCAAAAAAACAAATGCATATCCCCATCATTCATCTTCGCCTATTTATAAAGATTACTTAAGATGCACATGTACCACTATAGCACCAACACTAAAACATCTATTGAAAGCAATGAACGAGTTGATACCAGGTCTACCTGAAGAAATAGCGTTGGAGTGCCTAACTCGGTTGCACTACTCCACTCACCGAGTAGCCGCTGGAGTTTGCACACGGTGGCGCCATCTTTTCAAAAGCAGAGACTTTTACCACCACAGAAAGCAAACGGGTCACATGCACAGAGCCGCTTGCCTCATACAGGCGTTGCCGGAGGAATACGGAAGGAAAGCGGTCGGTTTCCCCAAATATGGGGTCTCCATATTCTACCCCTTTAATGGCACATGGGAGCGGCTCGAACCAGTTCCTGGGTATCCAGATGGGCTTCCTTTGTTCTGCCAAGTGACCAGTCTGGAGGGGAAGCTGGTTCTTATGGGCGGGTGGGACCCAGTGAATTATGAGCCGGTGACTAACGTGTTTATATATGAGTTCACGAGTCGACGGTGGAGACGTGGGAAGGACATGCCGGGGAATCGTTCTTTCTTCGCAATAGGAGAGTTAGAGGGAAGGGTGATAATCGCTGGTGGACACGACGAGAACAAGAACGCATTGAACACAGCGTGGGCTTACCAAGTGGAGAAGGACGAGTGGAGGGAATTGGATAGGATGTCGCAGGAGCGAGACTTGTGTGAGGGAGTTGTGATTGGGATGGAGTTGTGGGTGGTGAGTGGGTACAGAACAGACGGTCTTGGGAGGTTCGAGGACAGTGCAGACGTGCTAGAAATGGGGGAAAAGGGGTGGAGTTGGAGGAGAGCGGAGGGGGCCTGGAAAGAGATGCAATGTCCCAGGTCGTGCATTGGGGTGGACAAAGGTGGAAAAATTTTCAAGAGGAATGATGTTGGTGTCCAGTTGGAGCTGGAGTTGGGAAATAGGATGTTTGCTTCCGGATCTGTATCATCAGCTCACCAAGGCTTCTTTCTTGTTACTCCGCACGATCATTATCATAAACTGAATGTTACTTCCAAGTTCTCTGGCTTTGTTCAATCTGGATGCAGCGTTGAGATTTGATTTCAAATTTGTAAGAGGCTAAAGCTAAACTTGTCTGCATTTTTCTTTGTTCCTATATTCTTCTTATTACATCAGTAGACAAAGAGTTCCCTTCCTTGTTCCTTCCTTCCTACCCCTTATCGCTAGCAATAGTATAGCAGAATCTTTAATTTATCAACAAAACTACACAGTTCCTAGGAAGACTTATCCCAACATTTCGCATAGTTTGCAAAATACACGCACTCAAAATGATATTGCAATAAACAAGAATATCATTATCTATCTGGGCTTAGACACCCCAAATATACTAAAGCCATGAGGAGTTGGTGGAAGTAGTTAATCTAACTATGTCAATAATAGAGGGCGGATAACCGAAACCCATCTTAGTAGAACGATTAAACAAAACTACAATAGCCGTGACCCATACAGTAAACATCCAAATAACAAACAAGACAAGCTTCGCTAATAGCTCAAGTCCCACACACCATCGGAGATGAGTCCAAATATTGGCTCGCTACCTCCACTATAATCAATCATCTAGACTAGTCTGGTCTCCGGCTTCAGCTCCTTGAAATATATGGGGATCTCGAGTAAGATCTACCTCTATACCTCATATCTATGGGAGAAATTGACCTACTGTCATATAAGGGAATAATACATTAGCCATGGTATTTGACAGAATCATCAGTATGAAAGTCTTTCAACTTTAAATACAAACTCTCCAATATCTAACTTCTAAAAGTTGCATATTATCCATTTACTCGGATCAGAAAAATATTTAATGAGCAGTTCAATGATTTGGAAACATATGATGAGCCCATCACAAAAGTTAGAACAATGAAACCTTTTAAACGAACCATCTAAATTAACATACCTTACTCATTCTCTTGCCCTCATCTCTGCAGACTTCTTCCTATTTCCTTCACCAAAAACAATGGCGAGCTCCAGGCCAAAAAGAATTTCACCATCCATATGATGCTTAGCATCCGTAGCATCGGCAGGATCTACATACTGCACAAATCCAAAACAACGTGGCTCCCTGAAACATAAAAAAAGCGTCAAAGTCATGACCCAGGAAGTGAGAAATACATACGATTTGGCTTTGTCACAGACTACCATAAAAACAAGATCCTTACTCCATTGTGATAACGAAGACACCTCATGTCACAAAATTAAAACACAATTATGTTGTGCTAACCTTTGAAAGAGCCAATATTAAATTGAGCTGATATTCTTCAACGCCTGAACTCTTCACATTGTATACAAACCCAACTTCCTTCAATCTTGATGTACATCAAGATCAACTTGAACAGCGCTCACTCTATATACTTGATTGGTGTCTTCAAGTAACGCTTACTACTTCATTCTTGTCTTCCACAGTACTCTAACTACTACATTTGTGTCTTCAACAGTTTCAATGGAAAAACCAAATTCCCATAAACAGTAGAGAATCAGAAAGATCCCACTATCAGATAACTTTTTGAACCATGAGGAATGACACCAAAGATGACCAGATTTTACAAACGAAATAATTAAACTGACAAAACAGTAACTCAAAATATTTGCATCAAAAAGGCTAATGATTATCCAATATGATAATCCCGTGGCAAATATATGTCTTTGAGAGGACCAAACTCCCCGAGTATATCTTCCGGCCTGTTATAGCAAAGATATTTGGTAATCAGATCAGCATTATAGACCAAGGAAATCATAAGCTAGTACAAGGTAGAATTCCTAGTTCTTGTATTCCAGATTTTATATCACAAAATGATCCAAGATACCAGAGCAGATTCCACTTATCCCGAACCCAATAAAACTACAATCATTGAGAAACTATTCTTGGACACGAATTGGACACTTGAGTCGTAAACTACCCAAAACAAAAACCAAAAATTCAGAAAATTATCATATTACAATGCCAAAGAACTAAAAATATGTAAACACAAGCTTTTTCTTTCCACAATCTTCTGATTTCCCAAAACAAACGTCTCGATAGGGTGAACTAGGAGGCTAGAAACCTAAAAACGAAAACGAGAACAAAACACTAGAAATAAACACCATAATTAAGAAGATTACCAGCAAAAAATCATTAAAACTAGTATCATAATATCAAATGCATAAACAAACCTGAAATGACGCTCTATAAGAGATTTTCCTCTGGAGAGATGAGCGAGTTTATTTGAAAGCCGATTCGAGAAGCTTCTCCCTATTTGGGCTATGTCACATCATGCATCGCCTCGCCACTGTTTTACCCTCGATGGGGACCTCCAACATCTAGCTGTCAAGATTATTCATAGGCCGCAGTGGACGGTCAAGATTAGTTTCAGCTTTAAAATCTTACGGGCTTTTTGGCCCAATAATTATGTCGGCCATTTTAAACGCGACCCGAATGAAAACTGCCAAGGCTCTGAAACCATTTACACTGCGTTTGGTTAGCGTCTCCGGTAGCTGAAGACGGAACGGAACAGAACGGAACGAAACAAAAATTAGAGACAGAAAGCTGTTTGGTTTATGGTGGACAGAACAAAGAATCTTGTCTCCGTCTCCAGGACAGATGTGTTTAGTTGTAGAGGAAAGAGACAGAAAATAGTGCAAATGACGAATATGCCCTTAGTATGTAATATGATTAGGAAGATGTAATTCAATGATATTTTTATTATGAATGGTTTGTAATTCAATAGTTTGTATTATTATTATCATTATGTCTAATTAATATTATTATTAT
>JAOSBM010000005.1:32308855-32336588 GCA_027568955.1 Erythroxylum tenue | reverse complement strand
TATTTGTTGAATGAAACATGTTTTGATGATAGTTAAGAGTTAAATGATCATAAAATGAGGATGGGTACATGCTGAAACGTGAATGAGAAATGTGGGTAGATTCATGTCTTGCTTTTGCATATGATGATCAATATTTCATAAGTTGTTGTTGAGATGATTTGAGTTAGAATGATCATTAAAGATGATGTAGGAAAAAGTGCAGAAAAATTTGATAGTTAGGAATGAAATGAAGGTGACAAATGAAGTAGAACATATGCAAAAAATTAATGATGAAAGTATATAAGAATATATTCTATTTTGGTATTTAGGATCAAGCATGGATTTTGATTTGTGTGTGAATGATTTGAGCTGAATAGAAGTAGGAATGAAGAGAGGAAACATTAGGTAGTGTATGATCATGACAGAGAGGGAACATCAAGGGAGTTGCACAATCGTGCATAAGCACGATCGCTACAGAAAGGAAATATCAGGTAATGCACGATCGTTCTGAGGAAACCTCAAGGGAGTTGCACTATCGTGCACAAGCACGATAGCACAATCGTGACAGAAAAGAAATGTCAGGTAGTGCACGATCGTGCACAAGCATGATCGTGACAGAGAGGAATCAACAGGAAGTGCACGATCATGACAATGAGGTGCAATGCTTTTTGACAGTTTAAACACCCTTCACTCTTTTGACTATAAATTCTTCTCCAGACCTCCGATTGACTTGAAATTTGAACCACAAGCTCCTCACACATTATCCTTCCTCTCTACCAGAATTCATTGTTATCTGAATTCACTAAGAAAGGATTGGTAAATGGTTGATTGATGAGTTTCGGATAAAAATGATGAAGTCGGTTGGAATAGGATAAATGGAGTGTTTTCACTGAACATGCATCTGTATTTTGTCCATATCTTGATCTGTACATATCCAAATGGGATGATTTTTTATTAATATTAAACTAGAGACATATGGATGCAATTTTCATTGAAGAAGAGTTTCAAATTTTGGCTTGAAGTTGAGTGTAGTGTGTTGTCACGGTGTGAGAACAGTCTGAAGTATTTTGTGTATAACTTGTAGAATACTAAACCGAATTATATGAACTTTAGTTCTTTAGAAACTTAAGACATATGGAAACATTTGTTTAGAAGAATGCATTGCCTAAATACTTCATTTTCCTTGTCAAAATGACCATGCAAGATTGATTTGAAAATCTGTTTTGAGAAAAGCTGGAATGGTGCTTGGATTAAGTGACTAAATGTGCAATATGTATGAAGTGATAATTGAGGTTATAACTTAGTGAATGAATTGTTGATATCAAAGTACTAAAGACACGAGTATAATGGGAATGAAGATGTTCATATGATTGTAGTTGTGATTTAAAGGAGTTGAGTAATATGTGTTAAATAAAGTTGAATGAGAATTGGATATTATGAGAGCAAATAATGCTAGAAAAGAAATGATGAGTAATTGAATTATGATATTAAAATAAACAAGTGTTCTTGAGGTGTAAACCTAAGGATAAGCTAGACACATACAAATGATAAGGTTTGAATGATCAAGAGATGTGATTAAGGGAACATACCCGGAATAGTCAAATTGAGCATGCATTATAGATAACACATTTACATATATGTACAATTGAATGTTTATGTGATTGTGCAATTAATAATGTGTGTGCAATATGTGTATTGCATGATGCTAATATACAGGATAAAACGTCTGCATCCAGACGTTTTCGGATTATGGAAGCTAATACTAATCTGGAGCGTAATGTGAGTCGACCTAGATGGTCTTACTTTCATTGTTTGTTATATTTTAAAATTCTGTATTTGAATTACTACTAAATGTGAATGTGATTGAAGCAATTCCAGACATTAATAGTCCGAGGAGTTTGACAAATGTGAGAACATATGAAGTGCTTCATTGAATGTGAATTTGACGAAATAAGTGATTCCCAACATGTATATTGAATACCGGACCAAGGTTTGATGACAAATGTGAATGAAATTGTGATCGTGAATATGAATGTGTAACATTGAGCACATTTGATTGACTGAATACATATGATGCATTTCACTGCATGAATGAATGATAACATAAAGGCAGTTATGACCTGATTGACCAGTCTGAAAGAGCTTAAAGCTCATAATATACACAAGAGCCACAGGCTTAGTTATTAATGTACCTGGTATCTACAGGGGATATGGGACAATATCTGAAACAAGCCCGGTATCCACAAGGGATATAGGCTAGTAAAAAGGCACTCAGTCACAACAATAACTATTGAAAGTGAGTCTCACGAGTATTGCATATATAATTGACATATATGTTTTAAATGATCGAAATGAATTGTTTGATTGCTCTGAATGTGAAATTGTGGAATAAGTGATCAAAGTGTTATGTGATGCGATATGATTATTGGTGAAATGATGTGTATTATATGATGACATGAAGTGTATGTGAAATTGAAGTATGAACTGTTGTGTTATATGATATGAGTGAGCCATCGAGGATAGTCCGCTCACTGAGTTCGCAAAACTCGTCCTAAAATTGCAACATTATTTTTTAGGCTCAGAGGAGTTACCCCGTTAGACCAACTGGAGTCTAACCATTGCATACGGATAAGAGTTAGAGGTCGGGATCAGTTGTACCTGCATATGTCTACAGTCTTTCTTTGTATTTTAAAAATTGTATTCCGTAATTATTGTGTCACGTGTATCTGAATAATTATGTTTTGTAATGACTTTTCAAATTGGAAATGTTTGTAAATAAAATTGATCAATGAGTGTAATAATAATTGTGATTAAAAAAAAGTGAGTCCAATTTGATTAGTGGTTTTCCGAAATATGCTTGTGATACGTAACAACTTTTTAATGATTATGATTGACTGGCTGTTCTAATATGTCACCCTCGTAGAGTATGTTCTCGAATACTGTCGGCATATTCGAGATATGCACTATAAGAGTGAGGTGCTACATAAGCAATATCTTAAGTACTCTTGGACCCAACTCTTTGTATTTTCTTTATTATTACTCCAAATGCTTTTTCCTAAGCAAAGTGAAATAAATATTTTCTTCAAAGTTAAAATTTTATTAATTCATATTGACTATGAAACTTGGAAATTGTATAGCTCGTTCTGAATTGCTTCTTCGAGCAGGTTGAACTTGAAGGTTTTCAAGTTAGGGAGGGGTATGTTGGTTGAGAGATCTTGAGGGTTAAAATTAGTTTACGGGCACAAAAGATCTCTCATCCCGGGTTGGGTTGGGTTTGAGTTCTAGTTAATGGGTTAAAATTAGTTTACGGGCACAAAAGATCTCTCATCCCGAGTTGGGTTGGGTTTGAGTTCTAGTTAATATGTGCCAAATTTATTAATTAAGATTCTCTATTATTTTTTAACAGAATTCAACATTAAGAGGTTTTTTTTTTGAAAAAGTTTAAATCATTAATTTTATTTCAAATTTCTAAAAATTAGTTTTAGAAGTTTCCCAAAGAATAAGAAAAATTTTCTTTGCATTTTTAAAATTTTTCTTTTGTGTTTTAATTCGAAGAAATGGTAAAACTGAACATGATTTTAATTTGATGTTGAAAAAAAACGCAAAAGAGAGTGACCTCTGGTCTCATATTTTCTACTTATCCTGTGACTGACCATTTCTCCACCTTAAACTTGACAAACATTTCTCACTCTGCTCTGAGATGGCGTTGTCAGCTGCCTCCGTTGCTCTCATCTCCTCAATCCCCACCAAAGCTATAGCCTCTCCCATCTCCAGATTCTCACCACCAACAAGCCTACCTCTTCGCTCTTCCTTCTTCGGTCGCCGGAAGCCTCTTCTCCTCCAATCCATGCCCGCCTCGCGCTCCATTTCCTCCAAGAGTTTCATCATTAAAGCCGCTGTATGTATCTCTGTATCTCTACTTCCGTGTGTATTTCTTGAACTCGCTTTGTTGTTCTCTGATTTGGGTAAGCTTTTTTAATTAGTGCGGTGAACTGCCTCTTGTTGGGAACACAGCACCGGATTTCGAGGCGGAGGCTGTTTTTGACCAGGAGTTCATTAAGGTAGTTTTTTTGGACAAGCAATGTGCTTTGGTCTTTTGTTCATGTTACTTAATTAAACTGCCACCATAGATACTGCTAGTTACTCGAAAGTAATCGGATACTGAATGGCAATGTTGAAAGCATATACTGCTTATACTAAAAAGTTAATTTAAGTTTATATATTTGTGTATGTCAGTGAGGCATTACATATAGGTCTAGATCTTTTATTGCCCTCTTCCCTCTGTATATATAAGCCTAGCATTCAAACATCTGCAGGAAAGATATTATTGTCTTAGATTGTTGTGATGAATATGCTGAATAGTCCCCAAGTTCACCACTGCTTTTCATGGAAACAATAGCTCGAAAGAAATTAAGGTCAATATTCACTATAAACAAAGATGAAGATTACAAGATAATAGGTCATGATTGAAAGAAAAAAAAAAGGAAATGATGATTAAAAATGGAATGTGAGAACCATGGGACATTGGGACATAAAAGCAGTGGATTTCTATGTTTGAATTGTTAGTGGAACATGCTTGGATTTCATCAGAACATTCTGTTTAAAATTGGAGTTTTATTTAACTGGAAAAGATAACCACCTCGTAATGTTCAAGGTTAAGATTGAAGCCCAAGTTAATGAATCCATAAGTGTTTTGTTCATTCATCAGCTTGGACTTCGATGAATTCCTTGAGAAACATCACGGTTGCTTAGCTCTGCCAATTAGATGAAACTCCAGTGTAAAATTCTCTTCACCACCTTTGTGTCCCCTAATATACCTACTCTTAATAGCATTATTATGATTTTCTTCTTTTGTTGGTCTCATAATTAGTTATCTCGGTAATCTTCATCTTGATCTTTGCAGCATTTTGGTAGTTAGTTTTGCGGTTTTTAACGAAAACATCTCCCCCTTCAAATGAATGGAGACAATGGGACCATCCATGTGGATATTTGAACACTATATTTTCTACACTATACTATTTGAGCCAAAACAAAAAGGCATTTGCTTTGATGGTGATGGACATGAAACTTAGCAAAGGAGGTTTACATGTAGAGGAAAGAACTCAATGTATTCATAATATTGCGGCATTAACTGGAAGCTAAAATGTCATTGTGTTATTATATTAGGTGATCAGAATATTCTAAATTAAAAACCAGAAGGGGCCTTCTAATTCTGTGAGTTCTTCCATTAGATTTAATATCAGTTAAACCAAATACGTCAGTCTATTGTTTCCTCAAAAAGTGTTATCCTGGGCAGATTACATGCCATTGGCACGTCATTGCTGTTGTCTTGACTGGTTCACTTATGTTGCAGGTTAAACTCTCTGAATATATTGGGAAGAAGTATGTAATTCTCTTTTTCTATCCATTGGACTTCACATTCGTTTGTCCAACAGGTTTGTTTGCCCTTGAACGGATAAATTTTGACTTTTGGGTGAGTGTGGATTCTAAGTGTCTAAATATGTTTTCCTGCTTAAATTTGTATGCAGAGATTACTGCTTTTAGTGACCGCTATGGAGAGTTTGAGAAGCTAAACACAGAAGTATTGGGTGTTTCAGTTGACAGTGTGGTAAGTTCTAACTCATGAATACAACAACTGCTAGGAGCAATATGAAATTCAGTTGCAATCTTAATGCTTTATATTTTCCAATTTTAATCTAGTGCCTTAGCATCAGTTGGGTGCTCTCTTCATCTTAAAAGAATTTGACTCTACATTATTTATATAAGCTATGAGATTTGAGTTGTAAGCCTATGTAATAAGAGCGGCAAATTAGAACCAAGATTGTTTGTTTTTAAGTGTGACAAATAATTATTGGAGGGGGGCTGAGTAAGACATGATTAATGTGACCAATGGGTTTGAATTGAGGCATATTTCAGACCAGTTGACCTCTTGAAAATGGATTTATAATTCCATATGTGTGGTATATGTTTGTTGAAATAACTAATAAATCTCCCATTAGAAGTGAACAAAGAAATAAAATGGTTTATACATGAGAAAGGATTCATAACCCATATGGGTTAAGGTATGAGTCTCTTTATATTTAAACCGGTTCTCCTCTTAACATAAAATATAATTATGGAAGTTTTTTTGAAATCACCCATCAACATAGTAAGAGATGACAAATTGGAATAAAGAGTGTTGACTCTCATAATGTGGTAATTCTTTAGTAATTTTGTTTTCTGGGAGTTACCCCTTGCAAAATCTTAATGTTCCATTTGTTAATGTTATGTTGTTGTTGAGCTACGATTCTATCTATAAGCAATTGTAAGATTGGTTTTAATGATTATCCCAGTTAAAGGAAGATTTTAATTAATAATTGGCATGCAGTTATTTCATATGTTTAAGAAACGGATTGTTTTAACTTGATGGATCCATTAACTTGATAATCTTATATTGTTAAGCTTCAACATTGCCTCTTGCTATTTCCTGTCTAGTTCTCGCACCTTGCATGGGTCCAAACAGATAGAAAGTCAGGCGGACTCGGGGATCTGAACTACCCTTTAATTTCTGATGTCACCAAGTCAATATCCAAATCCTATGGAGTGCTGATCCCTGATCAGGTATAAGATAGACTCATATTTGCAGTCCCATACTTGCTTGGAGAATGTTCTCCTTTCTCTTTCAACGTAATTCTTCCTATCTTGGATGTGCATGCATGTGGCTCATCATCATAAATGTCTGTGATAAGTCATTAAATTTATGTTCTCTCGCAGTAATTGCAATTGTTCATCAATTACTTAATGCTATCTTTATAATCTGCACTTGTGCTTTTTCTCTGAGGTTATTTTGTTTAACATCAGGGCATTGCATTGAGAGGACTTTTCATTATTGATAAGGAAGGTGTCATCCAACATTCCACAATTAACAACCTGGCCATTGGACGGAGTGTTGACGAGACATTGAGAACACTCCAGGTAATTGTTATCAAGAACCGGGTTATGTTTGAAACATATAGATAGCATTTAGTCCACAGTTGTGGCTGACTTATATATGTATATATATTTGTATCTGTTGCAGGCCTTACGGTATGTGCAAGAGAACCCAGATGAAGTTTGCCCAGCTGGGTGGAAGCCTGGTGACAGGTCCATGAAGCCAGACCCAAAGCTGAGCAAGGACTACTTTGCAGCAATATAGAGGGAATCTGCATTGACAAAAAGAAGCCAATTTTTTTGTCACTGCCAAATGCCAATCAGGGGTTGTGTGATTTTTCGTTCTTAATGTGATGTCTTTTGAGACTGGAGTTTCTGGAATAAGTGCAAAACACCGAGATTGTGGCTGTTGTGTTTCAGATAATCTTTTCTATACTTGTCAGATATATGTTTAAAACTGCAATCAGTCAATGTTACTACCCTTTTGCAAGATAATGGACTTCAAATTGTGATCTAAAGGGACATTCTTGTTGTACTATAGACCGCGTGAATCAAAACCAAAAGCGTTAGTAGCCAAACTAAGTAGCTCTGTTTTATATACATTTTACAAAGTAACTTGTTACCTGTTCTTAATTTTTATCCCAAGTACAAGTAATATTAAAAAACATTACTTGTACATATACATATGACATTGAACTGTTTGTTTGGTTTCAATTCTTAATCTTTATAAAATTGTGGTGCTCAATTGTTGCTTCAGTTTTTTTTTTAATCTACCAAAAATCAATCCGTTGACCAAAATTTGATTTATCAACCAATGTAATCAAATGGGTATCAACTTTGGCAAAAATATATTGGATCATGTGGCTCACTTGTGCCGACCTAATTGTTACAAACAATTATTCTCAGAGCCTGCCTTTTCCATCTCTGTTTTGGATTTCGCAACTTATTTTCATTAAAGAGGTATTTGATCGCCAAGATCTTGAATAGGTCTCTCTTTGATTATACGGCTCATACCAAAACATCTTTCGTAATCTGACGAAGTGGAGCAAATTGAATTGCCAACCCGCCCAATTGATCATATTTGGACGAAACCATCGAGTTCGGAGATCATAATGTGGACGAGGGGAGTTGGTTTAGAATTACTCTTATAATATACAAATGTAGACAGTCTACTTGCAAAGTTGGTTTCGAAGCCCCCAAAAAGGACAAAAATACGATAAGTGAAAAAGGAGACTCCCATCCCATGTTTTTTTATAATCTGAAACATTATTCATATGTTTTCACGTGAGTTCAATGAACCATCAAGACTTCAGTTTGGAAGTCGGAATCCGTAATCGTCACTTTGAAAAAAATGGGGGCACTTGAATCATGCTGCCCAGTTGACCTTATCTTGTTTCTGTTTTTCTAATAATCAAAAGGTTACTCCTTTGCCGACATTTTTATTTCAGTATGTTACACCTCAATTTGGATTTCGGAGAGATTATCAAATAAGGAATGATCTTACAAAGGATAAATCTTCTCAGCCTAGATCTTTGTCTCTCTTTCCTTCTCAACAATATCTTTTTTCCATACTTTTCAAGACTAAAATCATACCCAGACCATCTTGCATTCTGTCTTCACCTACTTTCAGCACACCAATTTCAAAGTAGATGACATATATATATATTTATAGAAGCAGAAAAGCTTTCGATTGAGTTCCTTTCCATACTAGACAGCTTTTTCAACCAAAAACAAAAAGAAGGGTAAAGTTACAATATTTTTTTTCTTTCTTGGTGTATATTTATGACATCGTGCTGGCCCAGCTGCAAAAAGGAGAAACCCTACATGTCCCTGTCGCTGAAGACGTCTATGTACCAAGTAGTCAAAAAAAAACCCCCCAAAAAAGGACACTTCCACGATTTTACCCGTTCAAGTTGCAACTCCTGATGTTTCAGGCACATAATTCAGTCTATCAACCTCTTCCCACTCCAACTGGGACACTATTTCATCGCATTCAGGCACGTACTCCTGTCAAAACATTTTTACAAGGAAACCAACAAAGTCTAGTGACTCTCAACATCACCAAGTAAAAGACTATTACTAGTCTAAAGTTATATTCAAGAGTAGTAGCCAGCGCACCACCTTAAAGATAAATTCTAAACCTCAAAAGGTATTATTTACCTCAAGTTGTCTGACCAATTCCTTTGCAGTTGGTGCAGAGACGATTATACGACGTGCAATTGGAGATATAAAGCCTTCATCAACGGCCTTATCTATGAAGGACAACAATGAATTGTAGTACCCGTCTACGTTCAGTAGACCCACCTGCAACGCAATGTAGAATAATGAATAAACCATGGAATCAAACTCAACCATCATCCTTTTGACCAATAAACGAGAATCTTTCTCCCGTTCAAACGGAGATACTTGCAATCAAACAATCCACCAAATCATTATATAGTACGATCCCCATCTTTCCATGTGAATCCTTTAAACTGATTCGGTTTGTCACCTTTAGCCATCTATCAAATGAAACTGATCGGTTTTCATGGCACGTATTTAGTTGCAATCCCTTTCGAAGAAAACAGCCGTGTACTCCAGAAACAAAACACATCCAGTGATAGATTAAACTATTTTAGCATGTCAACTGAAGTATTCTAATCGCAGTTTTAGACCGAAACATAACATCACGTAAATCCACTCATATCGGCCTACAAAAGATACGATAAGTGTATTGCCTGATTTGAACAAAAGAATAAAAAATTCAGTTGCAAAAATCAATTCATTACAACATGTTATTGTTATTAATTAACAAAATAATACTCGGAAAAACAATGGATCAAGGGGAATGATTCTTACAGGTTTGCGATGGATACCGAGCTGAGCCCATGTAATAACTTCCAGCAATTCTTCAAGGGTGCCATAACCCCCTAACAGTGATTTACGTCGCATGTGAGGTGGTGATAGAATTATTCAGAATCATACGAAATATATGCATCTCTAAAGATTCTCATGCCCTGAAATACGGATTAAATCCTAACCTGGTAGTGCGATGAAGGCATCAGCTTGACGAGCCATCTCCGCTTTCCTTTGATGCATATTAGACACAGCTCTTACTTCTCCAACAGTTTCACCAGTTATCTGCATGCACCTTAGGTGTTACAACTAATTTTTTAAGCAACTAATGGCATTCGGAGATGCCCCAGTTATAGAAAAAGAAAATAAAGTGTACCTCTCTAGGCATCAGACTCCTAGGTATAACTCTGCAATGCAAACAAGCCACCATAAAACAAAGTTATTATATGATAAAATATTTTAGTTCCATGCATAAGATGGAATAAACAAGTAATTAACCTTCAATCAAACAGAAAATACAAAATAAAGGATACTTTACTAAAAGCCTGAACCACAAAACTCTTTTAACACATAAAAGCAGCAAGATAAAATTTTTATTTCAATAATAACTAGAAGTCAACTTAGTTATCACAACCATTTTAAGTTAGTAACTAGTCATCCGATATTAAGACCCGTGAGCAACAAAAAAAAATAAAGTTGTTGATTATATAATTTGAAAATTGAGACTCTGCTATTTTAAATTTACAGTCTGATTTAGTAAAGAAAGAAAAAGCGGAAGGTATATATAAAGGACAAGGATGGCCCAATTTGAGTTGTCCCATGTAAGTAAAGACTAAAGAGCATGGAACACCAGGCACTCGGCATTCCATGTCCGGCCTGGAAACTACAACAGTACTGTCAAATGGGTAACTGGTGTCCCTTAGACAATCTAAAGTGGCTCAACTTTCCATTCATGAAAAAGAAAAGGGTCTCTGAACCAGTAATCACTATCCTTGTAAAGCTAACTAGCTTTCCATCAAGCTTTTTCAACCGTGTCAGTATTTGGAATGATGGTGTTAGACTGACATTGAAAGGACCTAAATGGATTCACTTTTATCCAACTGACAAAACCTGCAAAATATTGGCTAAGGCACACTGTTGGATTGTACTGTAGGAACTACACTTCATAAGCACAGCCCCATCAACACATGACTCCCATGTTCAGAACATGTTCAGACTCCTTAGAAGATTAAAAAGAGGCCACTTTCTGTGCCGAAGGAATTACAAATATTCCCCGTTCACTGTTCATCTGCTCGGACCAGCATTTGATCCAATGATGTCTGTCTTTAGGCAGGTATTAGTAATGAGAATTCCGATTCATAGAAAACTGCGAACTCGCACGGTTCAAGAAGTAAAATAACCTTTATTTTCATTTCAAAGAAGGTAACCACCATGAGAAGAAATGATTCTTGTCTCTAGAAACAAACTTCTTGTGAGAGAGAGAGAGAGAGACCAACCCTAGAACATGGCGCCCACCATCATGAACTGCTTGAGACACAAGACCCATCAATCCCACGCTTCCACCTCCATAGACCAAATCAATCCTTCTCTCAACCTTCAAATGCATTGAAAACCGAACCCATTAAGATGTGTCATAATTCAGATTTCAGAACGTTCATTATACAATGTATAGTTATCACTCACTGGGAAAGAACAAATGAAAATACTAAGAAAGAGAGAAGCGAGGCTACTAAAATAAATAATATATATTTAAAAAAATCGTCAAGTTTATGGTTATTGAAGAAGCTTGAGAGAGTCATGATACCAAGGCAGCACGTTTGGTTTCCCGTGGAACAGCATGAAATTTCTACATCCCAGTTGCAAAACAAAACTAAAACGATGGGATGAGATTTTTAATGGTAAAATTAAAAAAAAAACTGAAAAACATATACATAAATAGTTATCATGCAAGCAAGCTGCTATCAACTGACAGGCAGGTTACAGCTAGCAGTGTTTCATGCCAAACATAAACCCTAAACCTGCTCTCTCCTTTGTTAATCATAAGCCCACGTTGATGCCTAGCTTGGTTGTTGCAACTTGCCACACCCACTTGTCAAGAGAGAGAATGTGAACAACCAAGCAAATTCATGGAAATCGGAGAAACAATATCAGACGGCAAAACTACCATAAACACAACTACTTCTATTGTCATTAAAAGAGGAAGGTGTCTGAGACTTGAAAAGAAAATTGAAGGCCTTTGAATAAAAAACTCTAACGGGCTCTCCAAAAAGCGGTGAAAACAGTTCAGAACAGAATCCGAGTCAAATACAGCAACATTGGATTCAAAAGGCGGCCAGGCTTGTTAAGCTAGAACTGATCCTGGGTTAGGTTCAGATTTCATGGCTCAACACATTATATCCTGAAAAGCTTACGTAAAGAAACAATACCAATTCTTTGCCCAATTCAATGGCAGCTTCCTGGTAGCTAGCTTTCTTGCCTGAACTGCTACCACAGAACACACATATTCTCTGAAATCTCGACTTCGACTCCTCCATATATTTGTTCTTTTTCAATGGCCGTCGACGATGATCGTATGTAATAGTATATTATGAGAGTTGAGAAACGAGAACAAAGTGAGGTACTTGTTTACACTTATAACTCGGTACTTATAAAGGCCTCGGTTTGATTATTTTAATGCCAAAAACGTCTTTTTTATTATTTAAAATTAAATACGATCTCTGTGCATCCCAGTGGGATATAATGAAATGTTGGAAAGAAAATGAATAATGGAGTTCTGATTCGCTGCTTCGCGCCTGTTTAGGGGAACTCATGCTGCGATTCAAGATATCTAACTTAAACCAACAATTGTGTTCCACGGGCCATACGCGGGCTCAACAAATGTGTGCATGAGTTCAGATTTTTTGTTCAATTTTTATGGTATATTATTGTGTTCAGTGAATTTCAATCATTTATTTATATAGACCTCACATTTATTTATGTGAGATCCACACGGGATCTGCATAAATAAATGGTTGAGATTCACCGGACACAATAAGACACCATAAAATTATATAAGAGGTCTTATTTCCTATTGGATATCCCATCAACGTGAAATGAGTCAACTTCTTCCCAATCGTAAGATCGTAAAGCATTTGATGGAGATCTTTTCTGTTCTGATTCTTTCACTTTTGGAATAAATTATAAATGACGAATTTTTTTATTTATTTACATAGATATCAAGACACGCACTTGTTTGAAATATAATTTTCTTTGGCATACGAGTGTGGGTTAGATCAATAGTTTTTGTTACTCTTTTCTTGCTATATTTTATGAGCAACATTTATTTATTTTTATAGATTTTATTTATTAAATCGATAAATGCTTATAAAATTGGATAAGAATAGAGTAATAAAAACATGTCATTATTTTCGTGTTATTTCATATTAACTATTTGAATTAGATGATGATTGAGATTAAAAGACGATTGTATCATCGATTCGAATTTCTTTTAAATGCATTATGGTAGCTTAAAATAATAACAAAATATTATAAAAGTTCATTTTTAATTATATTATCTTAATATAAATTATTATAAAAATCCATTATATAGTCTGTAATATTTGTTTAGAAAGTTTTAATATTTTTGAAATACAATGTCGCAATTGAACAAGTTCAAAACCACGTTAAAGCGAACAAATAGAAAATTACTGATCTCATACCAACAAATTCGAGATCTTGACATTATTAACTGATATGGAAATTATTAAATTTATTTATTTCCTTAATCAATATATAATACTAGCATTCAATTTTAAGATTCTTGCCTTTGCATAAAGGAGACTAGAAGTGTTAAGAAACTTTGTAAAAGGTTATGCTCATTTTTTGCAAGTTGGGCATCATGTCACTACACACAACTTATTGGTGTGTGAAAAACCCGAAGGTTGGAGAAGTTACGCAAAATTCTTGTTACGCCACAGTTGCTTCAAACTGAGATTTATTATTGCTTATCATAAAATAACTCAGTTAGCAACTATAATTTTTCAAATTTTGATCACTGGTAGAAAAATTAAGTGTGCAGTAAATAAATCAACACATAAAATTTCTTAACGTAGTTTGACACACACCCCTACATCTGTTGAGCCCTCACGTAGATTAATCAACTTTTACTGAAGCACAATAGCCTTGCACAAGGCTTTCACGGAGCCGACACTACTAAGCTCTTGACGTCATCCACTTATACTCACATCCTTAAAAGTTATCTTACACCTAAGAACATGACCACCTTATTTAGGAGCTTTTCACGTAAAATCTGTGTACTTATTTTATTTTCAATATTTTTAGTTTCAATATAGTTGCGTCCCAGCTCTATTCAAGTTGTAATTGTTCCTAACAAGTAGTATCAGACCCTACTTTGGGTGTGTATATCTGCTTATTATATGCTTTGTAGTTACCACTAAGTGTGGATCCTCCAAATCAAAAGATAAGTTAAAATATTATTCACCCTATCAAAGGCACTATTCATAAAACAGTGGTGATAGAAGTAATATTGACAAAGTACGACATTAAAAATTTCAACGGGAGCAATTTCTCATTGTGGAAGCTGAAGATAAAGGCAATCTTAAGGAAAGATAATTGTCTGACGGGCATTAGTGAACGACCAACTAGAGTCACAGATTAAAAGTGGAATGAGATGAATGAGAATGTTGTAGCCAATCTTCACCTAACTTTAGCTGATAGAGTATTATCCAATATAGAGGAAAAGAAGATTGCGAAGGAAATATGAGACCACCTCACAAAATTATATAAGGCCAAATCACTCCACAACAAAATTTTTCTGAAAAGGAAACTATATACTTTACGCATGGAAAAATCCACTTCGGTGACGAAACACTTAAATTCTTTAAATACTCTATTTTTCCAACTCACATCATTGGGGCACACAATAAAGATAAGTGAATATGCGAAACTTCAACTCCAAAGTCTACCAGATTCGTATAATCAACTCGTCATCAATTTAACAAACAATACAAACACTCTAGTCTTTGACAATATTGTAGTTGCTATTATGGAAGAAGAGAGTCAATGCAAAAGTAAGGAAGGTAGGCTGACAAATTCGCAACAAGCCAAGGCCTTGACGGTGATGAGAGGAAGATCAATGGAACGTGACCCAAGTAGGAGTCATAGTCATGGTAGATCAAAATCTATGAGTACGAAGAATTTCAAGTGTTATAATTATGGCAAGAAAGGGCACCTGAAGAATGATTATTGGAATTTAAATAAGAAAGATTCTATTCCTCAAGGAAATGCGATAAATACTTCATATGATGGAGGTGCAATGGTCTGTGAAGCGGCAACGACTATTGGAGGCAAGAGAAGATTTGTTGATGTATGGCTTCTTAATTAAGCAGCTACTTTTCATGTGACCTCCCTAAGAGAATGGTTCCATCAATATGAATTTGTCTCTGGGGGATCTGTATACAGTTGTAATGATCAAGCTCTGAAGATCGTTGGTATCAACACCATCAAGTTAAAGATGTATGATGGGATAACTCAGACTATTGAAAAAGTGCGACACGTGGAGGTCTTAAAGAAAAATTTGTTGTCTGTAGGGCAACTAGATGATCTTGGTTTCAAATTTGAGATTCAGAACAAGATCATGACGGGGATTAAAGGAGCGCTTGTATTTATGAAAGCATAGAATATAACTGCAAATTTTTATGTGCTGAAGGGAGAAACTTTGCAAGAAGGAGAAGCATTAGTTGCTGTGATAAGTCCAAGTGAAAAATATGCAATTACATAGCATAGAAAGCTTGGACATATGTCTAAATAAGGAATGAAGATACTTGCAGATAAGAATCTACTTCCAGGTCTCAGAAAGGTATCACTATCCTTCTGTGAGCATTTCATTATGAGCAAGCAACGTCGACTGAAGTTCAACACATCAAAATTCAGAAGCAAGGAAATTTATAATTGATTCACTCTGATGTATGGCAAACACTAGTGACGTCGGGATGAGAAAATTTCTTTGTATCATTCATTGATGATTATTCGAGGAGATGTTGGGGTGTTTCCTATCAAGAGGAAGGCAGATGTGCTTCCAATTTTCAAATTTTACAAAGGGCGGGTGGAACTCGACTTTGGTAAGAAGATCAAATGTTTGCATTCCGATAATATAGGTGAATATACTGATAAAGAATTTGATGAATTTTGCAACTAAGAAGGCATCAAAAGACAGTTCAGATCGGTATAAACTCCTTAATAAAATAGAGCGACGAAGCGGATGAACAGAACTCTGTTGGAAAGAACAAGATCGATGATGAAAATTGCGGGCTTAGACAAGAAATTTCGGGCAGAAGCAATCAATTCTGCTTGTTATGTGGTGAATCAGGCTCCATCAACTGCAATCGAGTTGAAGACACCGATGGAGATGTAGACTGATAGACCAGTGGATTATTCAAACCTCCATATATTTGGAAGTCCTACCTAGGTAATGTCCAATGCCCAAGAAACTACGAAGTTGGATCCAAAATTCAGAAGATGTATTTTATTGGGATATGCTGAAGGAGTAAAAAGGTATCGTCTGTGGGATCTCATTACCCACAAGATTGTTATCAGCAAAGATGTTATTTTCTTGGAAGATAATGATCAAGAGCAAACAGAAGATGTTAGCACTTTAAAAGAGAATTCAGAGACTACAACAATACATGTGGAAAGGGAATTTAATCAAAATGATTCTTCTAAAGTTGCACCAGAGCATAAGAGGTAAGAACTAGTCGAATCTGATGTTTTAGATACTCGGAGATTAACTCGTACAAGAAGAGTCTTCATCGAGCTGGCTCTCAGATTTATTATGCAATATTGCATACTTTATTTTAACTAAAGACGGAGAGCCATCAACTCTTTAAGAAGCAATGAATAGTTCAGATGCATATTATTGGATGGCAGCAATGCAGGAAGAAATTGAAGCTCTGCATAAGAATAAGACATGGGAGCTGGTATCTCTACCACAAGGAAGAAAGCATAAATGTTACAAGATCAAGTGGAGTGGTGACGATCAAGTAGAGCGATATCTTGCTAGATTGGGGGTAAAAATTTATGCTCAGAAGGAAGGAACTGACTTCAATGAAATGTTTTCTCCTGTGGTTGAACTCACTACAATTCGAGTAGTCCTGGAGATGTGTGCTACATTTGACTGGCATCTTGAGCAGTTAGATGTGAAAACTACATTTCTTCACGGAGATCTTGAAGAAGAAATTTCTATGCTCCAACCAGAAGGTTTTGAAGAACAAGGAAAAGAGAACTTAGTTTGCAGGTTGAATAAATCTCTGTATGGTGTAAATTAGGCACCAAGGTGTTTATATAAGAGATTTGATTCCTTCATCATAAGTCTTGGATATAGCAGACTGAATGCAGACCCTTGTGCATATTTCAAGAGATTTGATAAAGATGGTTTTATAGTTTTGCTATTATACTTAGATGATATGTTAGTTGTAGGCTCCAATAATGATCGTATCAAAGAATTGAAGACATAGTTGGCTAGGAAACTTGAAATGAAGGACTTGGGACCAGTAAACAAGATTCTAGGGATGCAAATTCACCAAGACAAAAATAATAGGAAGATTTGGCTTTCTCAGAAGAATTATTTAAAGATCTTGCGACTTTTCAATATGCAAGATTGTAAGTCAATTTTTATCCCTCTTCCTGTTAATTTCAAGTTATCCTCAAGTATAAGTCCTACCAATGAAGAATAGAGGATGGAGATGTCTCGAGTACTGTATGCATCAGCAGTGGGAAGCTTAATGTTCGCTATGATTTGTACAAGACCAGACATTGCACATGCAATGGGAGTAGTTAGTCGATACATGGCGAATCTTGGTCGAGAGCATTGGAATACTGTTAAGAGGATTCTCAGATATATCAAGGGAACCTCATATGTTGCATTATGTTATGGAGGATTAGATTTTATTGTTAGAGTATATGTTGATGTTGATTATGCAGGTGATCTTGACAAAAGTAAATCCATTACTGGATATGTGTTCACATTAGCTGGAGGGGCTGTGAACCGGGTTTCAAAACTGTAGTCAGTTGTGGCTACATCAACAACAAAAGCAGAATATATAGCAGTTACACAAGTTAGTAAAGAAGCAGTGTGGTTAAAGTTGATGTTGGAAGAACTCGAATGCATACAAGAGAACATTACTCTGTTTTGTGATAACCAAAGTGCTTCACATCTTGCAAGGAATCCAACATTTCATTCAAAGACAAAACATATTCCAGTTCAATACTACTTCGTTCGTGAGACAGTGGAAGAAGAAACAGTGAATATTCAGAAAATTCATACCATGGACAACCTGGCAGATTTTATGACAAAAGTAATCGACGTTGATAAGTTTATATGGTGTAAATCTTTATGTGGCCTGATAGAAACGTAAACAAGATGAAGTGGCAAGGTAGAAAAGATTGGTGTGAAGATATGATTGATTATTAATCAAATCTTCAATTGAGAGAATTGTCAACAATTGTGGCTAGTAGGCACTGAATTCGGTGCTTACCATGCCTAGTAAAGACAAAATGACTGACCATTTTGTTAGTCATTCATATAAGGCACTCTTGCCTATAAAAAGGCAGGAGTAACATGAAGAAACACACAACAAGCCAAAAAAAGAGACACGTGAGGTGAGAGAGAGAAAAAAAGAGAGATAAAATTCTTTTTTTCTTTATAGTTTTCTCTTTATAGTTTTCCAGTTTTTTCAGTAGTAAAATTCTTCTATCCTTACTCGTGATTTTTACCCTAATTTAGGAATTTTTCACGTAAAATCTGTGTATCTATTTTATCTTCAATATTTTCAGTTTCAATATAGTTGCGACCTAGCTCTATCCAAGTCCTAATTGTTCCTAACGCATGGAATGCACGTTAATATGCTATAAGTTCGTCTTTTAGAATTCCATTTCTTTTAGGATTCCTTCCGAAAATAAAATATCTTAACAGTGTGCCATAATTCTTGACCGAACATTTATAGGCAGAGACGGAGCTACAGGGAGACTTGGGGGCCACTGGGCCCCCCAAGTTTTTTTTAAAAAATTATTTTTAATATATA
This sequence comes from Erythroxylum tenue, assembly GCA_027568955.1. NCBI lineage: Eukaryota > Viridiplantae > Streptophyta > Magnoliopsida > Malpighiales > Erythroxylaceae > Erythroxylum > Erythroxylum tenue. Next base: position 32,317,788 of record JAOSBM010000005.1, on the reverse strand, counting down.
TATATATATATATATATATATATATATATAAAAGGATAGAGTTATTTAAGGGTCAGTGGTGTACTGGGCCCCCTAAAATTTAAAAAAAATTAATTATTAGGCCCTCCTATCTTAAATTTCTGGCTCCGTCACTGTATATAGGGTTGGCCTTTATTTACGATTTTAGTTCTTTTTTTTTTGGAATGTTTCAAAAATATAAATTCTTGTCTGTTAAAATGTCAAATTTCTTGCAAGATATTACTTGAAATATGTAGGATCAAGCCCTGTCTAACGGAGCCCGTCGACTCTTGGTTTCTTATAACCTTGTATATAAATACAGTAGACTGATATCCAAAGTAGATTTACGCATGTAAGTTTAGCCTGGTATCCAATAGATTATGTTTAGTTCAGCTAATTCACTTCATATCCAGTTTGATCCTGAGAAAGCTTTTGGCATGTATGTTTGTACTTTGTTTATTAGAAAGACTCCACGATTTGAGAAGTTTCTTAACTAACTTTTATTTCCTTGTATTTTAACTTAGATTTAAGCCTAATGTTGATCGTCTTTAATTAATTAGGCCTTCTACCGGATTATCTGGTTGATATTGCATATCTTATTTCACCTAAGATCCCAATAAACAAAAAATGGAAGATCTCTACCATTATCACATACAAATATATAAATCTGGTGTAGAAATAAATAATTAACCAGAATTTCATAGTACATTACGGGTAGGATTTAAGAAACAAATATTCATCGCTACATGTTGTAGTTAAAACAAGAGAGAATATAATAAGTATAAAGTTTTGATAAAATGATAATAAAAACAAAAAGGCTTATTTAACCAAAAAAAAAACAAAAAGGCTTGTCATTAGAGGAAAATAATCATGGTCATTTTTGAAGAGTTTTAACACTTTACTTTAATTATGAAAGTTTATCAGTAATTAAGGAATCATTTGGTTCCTTTCTTTAATGTATTTTTTTTTCATTTGATAATTCTTTTATTTTTAAGATAAAAACAAAAACATATTTAGTTATTAATATTAATGTACTTAAATTTTTATCATTGATAATAATTAAATATTGAATAAAAACTTAGAGAGAAAATAAATTTATGAATTAATTAAGTAAATATCTTTATTTTGATATGTTATATTGTGCTATATTTTATTAAAACTAAATAAGTAAAAATACATAAACTTAGTATTTATATGTTAATATATTTTTAATTATTAATATCAATATTTTTATTTAGAACTAAACATTTTATTTTTAAAATTAAAATTTATGTATGTATAAATTTATTTTAAATGTAAAATATATTTATTAAATAATTTTAATTTTAATCTTCAGAAAAATTAAATTTTAATTAATTTATAATATTAAAAACTAAAATTATTTATCATATAATTCATGTTAAGTGACAAATAGTGTATATAACCACTGACGGAGCCAGAAATTTAAGATAAGAGGGCTCAAATATTAATTTTTTTAAATTTTGGGAGGCCCAGTGTACCACTGACTCCCTGAATAACTTCGTTCTTATATATATATTAAAAATAGTTTTTTTTAAATTATGCACTGGACCCCATGTAACTCCGTCGTTGTATATAACTAATGATAAATTAAATTATAAGAAACGGCAAAAAATAAAAATCAGTCTTTTAGTAAAATTGATTAAAAAAATTTATCAAATTGAATTTAACTGAATTTTAAAAATAAAAAACAAAAATCAAAGAAGTCGTAGTACTGAAAAGATGACCATATATAATTCTTCTTATAAAAGCCGATTTTTCTGGAAGTATTGTACATGTAGCTCACGTGTAAATCCCATCCTCTGGGGGCATTGATTCTTTTTATACTAATGCTTTATCTTAAAGCAAGGGTTTGCAATGAACTAATGAGTTTATTTTCATTTTAAAATAGATAGACTGCTTTATATAATTAATTTCATGAGTTAATATCTTACAACTTAAAACTTGGAAGATAGCAATATATAAATCAACCAACAAGAAGCACACGTTTAGTCTCTTTTCTACTCATGATTTCCCCTTTCCATACATTACATTTACACCTCTCGGTTTCATCATCACTCCTTTTTTAATTATATATTAATCCAGTGGGATATATATAGTGAAGAAATTTAAAAGATTGAAACGTAAACATTTTTTAATAATCTAACATATTACTTTTTTAATTAAATTGTGTTTTTTATAATAAGAATGCGTAAAATGTTGAAAATAGATGGTTTAATTTCAGACAAGAGATTAATAGAAAGATGTATTGTGACCAATGATTTCTTGCAAAATTAAATTTGAAAAAAGAAGTTAAAGGTGAAAGTGAAAGCGTCAGCGAGTTGCTTACGAGATTGAAAAATAAAACCATGTAAAAGGAAATAAACTAGAGGAAGTTGAATTTGGGAATCGCAAACAAAAGTTGTACAGAGTTTGTCAAAGTTTGAGTGCGGTACTGCCGTCACAAAAACATGATACGCAAATTCTAATCCATCGATTGCGGCTTTCCAATTCCATTGCGTCTTTTACATACATGAACGTATTTAAGTTCCACGAACTCTGGCTCGATCCTGGTAAAGTACAACCACAATCACAGCAACGATGCACGACCTTATGGTATGTTATTGCCGTTGATAGAGGTTGATATGTGGTCGATCTCTTTTAACACGATCAATTTAATAAAGAAACAGAACGATAATTTACAGGACTGGTTAACACATTATAACTATAAACGAATGGTTGGCATTAGGCCCTGGAGCTACTACTACTACCATCATTCGTTCACTGATACAACGACTGACCATCACGAGAACAGAAGAGAAGACTGAAGATAACAGGCACTTGCTTTGGGAAACTCAAATGCTTCCCCATCTACAAATGCTACGTATACACCTGAGGTGGTACAGAGGAGGCGGCACAGAGGATTTGAAGGCCAGGAAGCCAGGAACTTCTCACTTATATCAGACATGAAAGGACGTGTATAAATCAAGCAAAAGGGTAATGATTAAAAGGGTATACGTAGCATTTGTAGATGGGGAAGCATTTGAGTTTCCCAAAGCAAGTGCCTGTTATCTTCAGTCTTGTGGAAGGCTGAGATAAGGGGGGGCCAGAGGTGGTACAGAGGAGACGGCACAGAGGATCCCGTCCCGACTTCCTGCCCCTTTATTTTTTCACTTCTTAAACTCGCAAAGAAAATTAGACATGAATGGTCACATCTTTGTATATTTTGATATTAAAATTGTCGCGGTCCAGATTTATTTTATGAATGTTTACATAGATTAATTCTATTAAATTTGAATTTCGGAGGTTTTAACAATCTTATTGGATCAAAATGAGTATGCATTATAGACTTTATCTTCTTGAAGATTTGAATCAGCAATTGGATCAAACAAGAATACTTAACAACTGATAACATGTGATTACAACTATATTATTTTCTGATATCATTTGTTACTATAGATAGCTCATTTCTATAATAGTCTGTAGAATGTTTTCATTCTTTTTTTCTTTATATCGTCTCTCATCACGTGTGTATATAAAGGTTCTAAAACCTTTTAAATTACACAATAAATACAACACAATTATTTATTCTATCACATTATCATAATTCACATCGAGCACATAATCCTTTTTCTTTTCATATGCAACGTCAACATCCACAATCTAGAAAATAACCAGCATATAACTCCAGAAGGTCAACAATACAACACTTCGAGAGAATTATCCTAGAAGATATTCACAATCCAGAACATAATCACCACTTCGACAGAATTAAAATAGAAGGCATTTATAGCAAATTCAACAACACAATCAAATGGCAGACATCACTACACCATCATTACCATTCAATCACATCACAAGTTTTCTCACAACACCAATAGATTCCACTAAATTATCTTGTTTGGAAAAATCATATTCAAGCTATTTCGATTACCTCGTAGATGACACTATTTCCCCGTAGCAGCAGCCTTTCGAAATCTCCATCTCCAGAATTTCATAAATGGAACAAATACGATCACCTTAACTATTGCTTCCTCACAATTAGTTTCCCCATCAATCGCCCATCTAGCTCTTAGCTACCACATCGCTCGTACACTTTGTCTTGGACTTGCAAATCAATTCATGCAACAATCGACTAATGTTGTATTCATGCAAATCAACTCGTGGGGAATCAAAAAAAAAAAAATTTTCATGCAACAATCGACTTCCCATTGCTCTTTTCTTCGTCGTTGACTCTACATAGTGACGAAAGGCTCCAATGCCATCACTGGATTCCTTTCTCTTATCTTGACAGCTACACACGAGTTGGTGACTATTGGTGACACCCTCTCTGACGAAGAAAATCGATCTCTCTCACATCAAACCTACCTTTTGGTTTGATAACTTTGATGCTATTTTTCTTGCTTCTGATCTAGTCTCTCATGCTCTTACAAAGTATATTGAGATTGACAATCACTTTGTTCAAGATTTAGCAGCAATCAAATCCCTCTACATCCGACATTTCTCATCTATTGAGTAGATTGCTGATATTCAAACAAAAGCTCTCGTTTAGACCATATTCTAACATCTTTGAGACAAACTTATGATTACACGTCCTTCTTTGAGGGAGGCTAATAACATTTGATTCTAACTACGTTATTTTCTGATAACATTTGTTATTATAGATAGATCTTATCTATAATATGTAGATAGTTCTTATCTGTAATATGTTTTCAAAATTTTCTCTTTATATCCTCTCTTATCACATATCTATATTGATGTACATAAAGGTTCTAAAACCTTATAAAGTACACAAGAAATACAACACAATTATTCGTTATATCAACAACATAAGTATTTTAGAGTTCAAACAATTTTGCTCAACTACAATTTTATTAAAATTTGAGTTATAGAATTTAATTAAGAGTAGTATTGGTATATGTGTATGTGTGTGTGTGTGTTTGTGTGTGCGTTAATTTGCACTCAATTCTAGAAGTAGTTAGTAGAAGTATTTTGAGAGAGCTTTAGAGAAAGCTAAAAGAGCTAGATTAGTTATAGTTGTCTTATGAGATATTCTTAAGTTAGAGAGCTTGAAACCTTTATCTTTCGTATCCTACCATTTGATTTAGTAGATTTGTTATTGATTTGTCTCATAGTTTTTACCTCTATATTGGAGAGTTTTCTATTTTAAAATCATGTGTTTGTAATTTTTCAATCAACTTTATTGTGTGAGTAGTTTGTTATTGGTTGAGTAATCTTTGAGATCTTATGAGTGTTTAGAGCCCTAACAAGTGGCAACCTAACCCTTAGGCTTGGAGAGTGGCAATAGCTCTATAATAAAGTTGACGTGATCAACTACTCGATATAGAGACCTATAATGGAAGATCTCCTGATTTGTAATGATCTTCATGATTCGAATGATGTGGACAAAGGTATAAATGACGATGTCCCATCTACGTGGAAGAAAATAAAGCAAAAGGCCTTAGGAACTGTTACAGTAGATTGATATCAACATATTCAACCATGTATCTCAATAGACTGATCCTTTCAAGATTTAAAAGAAGCTAGAGGGTTTTTATACGAGGAAGATCGCTTACAATAAGGCCTCCTTGATTAAAAAACTTGTGAACTTCAAGTTGAAGGCTGAGAAATCAGTGTTGGAGTATCTTAGTAATTTTTAAGGCATCATCAACAAGTTAACTATGATGAAGATAATCCTCAATGATGAATTACAATTTTTGTTCTTGTTTAGTTTTTTGTTAAATAGTTGAGAAACTTTAGTTGTGACTATAAGCAACTCCGCTTTAAATGATATGCTTTCTTCGGGTGTGATCAAAGAGAGCATGTTCAATGAAAAGATTATGAGGAAAGAGATCGATGTCAATAACTTGCAGGTTCTTGTGGTAGAAAACAAAAGAAGAAGTAAGAGCAGAGGTCCCAAAGGACAAGTCAAGTCAAAGAATATGTTAAAGTGAAGAGATGGTGTACCAAACTTAGTCACCGAAAGAAGTTATGCTATAAGTGGAAGAAGTACAAAAAGAAGCAAGACAGCCAAAAGGATGGAGACGACAAAAACACTGCAGCAATGATAACCAACACAAATGATAAAGTGTCATTAATTTGTGTGACCAGTAAGTGTCTCCATATTAGTCACTCAGATTTGAAGTGGTTTTTTAATACAAGAATGTCTTATCATTATGTTCCAAAGAGGGAGTACTTCACCAATTATAAGAGTAGTGATTTTGGAAGTATGAAGATGGACAATCAAAGCTCCATTAGCACTGTCAGTATGAGAGACATTCGAGTTCAAACTGAAGTTAAATATATGTTGACCTTAAAAGATGTACGATTCATTCTAGACATGTGGTTTAATTTATTTTCTAGGAATGTGCTTGAACAAGAGGGATATCAACACACATTTGAGAATGGAAAGTAGAAGTTGTCTAAAGGAGCATTGACGATTGCTCTTGATGGATTGTGCTGCACCTTATATAAGACACACTTGAAGGTGTGCGATGGAGAATTACATGCAATTCAAGAAAACACTTCATTGGATTTGTGACGTTAGAGATTGGGACACGTTAGTAAGAAGGAGATCAAGTTGCTGACTGAAAAATCACTTATACATGCGAACACTACGATTTCTCTCAACCCCTTGTAATTATTGCATGGTTGAAAAGCAATATTGAGTGTATTTCTATAAGAAGTTTATAAGGAGGAAGAAGAAGTTGGAGCTAGAGCACTATATCGTATTTTCATACAAAGGAAGAGTCCTTGGGTGGTAATAAGTACTTTGTTATATTTATTGATAACGCTACACAAAAGAGTTGGGTCTTTATGTTAAAAACAAAAAAATTAGGTAATAGAAACCTCTCAGAGATTGCATGCGATGGTGGAGAGGGAGATGGAGAGGAAATTAAAGGGTCATTGAATTGATAATGGAGGCAAGTATACCTCCAACAAGTTCGAAGAGTATTGTGCGAGATATGACATAAGACATAAGAAGACAGAACTTGATACCGCATAATATAATGGTATTGATAAAGAGAATGAATAAAACTATTATAGAGAAGGTTCAATATATGCTCCGAATGTGGAAACTATCAAAGTCCTTTTATGGTGGGGGGATAAAAAATGTTGTATACATGATCAACATAACTTCTTCAATCCCTTTGGAGCTTGCGATTATCAAGAGAGTATGAAAAGGGAAAGATCCAACTTATTGGTATTTGAAAGCGTTCAGATGCAAGGTCAACTACTAGCATACCATAGAAGTCTCCATGGTCCATTTAATTAACAAACAATTGCATGATAAAAGATCAATCTGTGAAGGTTTTAGGAGGATTCGAGCCTAAATACTAATTTATGATAACGATAGTTTTCTAATTAAATTCCATTATCTCTGTGTTCATTATTGTCCTATTTTATTTTATTTGTTCTAGTTTTAGCTTCTTTTCATTAAAAATCTAAATTCAATCATTAGGCTAGATAATATGAGAAGGGTAAGTACTAGTATTCATAATCTTCGCAGGATCGGCCCATACTTATCGGTGCTAGCTACAGCTATGTCATGCACTTGATTTTATTACAATAGTGACTAACACACTCTAGGTTAATAAAAAATGATTAGAGGCAACTTGAAGGATATGAGGCATATGGGCCACATCATGTAGATGATGAAGGAGGGGTTAATAAGCAACATGAGCAGAGGAAGCAACCCACTCAAGTGATGGAAGATGTTCAACTTCAAAGGTAAACAAAAAAAAAAAAGAGCATTCGAGAAGATATCTTAATTTGGATTATCTCCTAGTCACTACTCAGGGAGAGTTAAAGAGTTTCGGAAAAGTGCAATTAGTCAAAGATAAAGATTATTGACTCAAGGCAATGAAAGAGAAAATAGACTCAATGAAGAAGAATGAGACCTAAGAATTAGTGAAGCTTCCCAAAAGTAAGAAAGCTTTGGAGAATAGATGGGTGTTTAAGATTAAGAAAGATGGTAACAAACTAGTGAAGTGTAAGCTGAGGTTGTGGTAAAGGGTTATAATCAAAATAAGAGTATTGATTTCAATAAGATTTTTTCACCAGTGATCAAGATAATGTCAGCATGCACTATATTGGGCTTAGTTGCTAGTTTAGATCTTGAACTTGAACAACTTGATGTGAAGACTGCTTTCTTACACGGCGATTTAATAAGGAGATTTACAGAGCTATCAAAAGAGTTTAAAGTAAAAGAAAAAGAGGACTTTGTATGTAAGTTGAAGAGTTTTTATTGGCTCAAACAAGCACCAAGGTGATGGTATAAGAGGTTTGATTCATTTATGATAAGCAGTGGTTACAAGCGAACATTAATTGATCCTTGTGTCTATTTTATAAAATTCCCTAGTAGTAACTTTATCATCCTTCTCATATGTGTGGATGATATGTTAATAGTTGGACAAGATGCTAACGTGATTTGCAGATTGAAAGAGGACTTGTCCAAGTCCTTTGACATAAAAGATTTGAATCCTACAAAACAAATTTTATGCATAAAGATTACTTATGATAGGAAGGCTAGAAGTTGTGGTTACTACAAGAGAAATATATTGGATGAGTGCTTAAGACGTTCAATATAAAAAAATGTTGTACCAGTGAGTACACCTTTAGCTGCTTATTTCAAGCTTAGTAGGAAAGTTAGTTCTACCACCAAAAAGGAGAAATAGTATATATCCTCTATTCTGTACTCCTTAGTTGTCAGTTCTTTAATATATTCCATACTGTGCATATTAGGCCCCGAACCTTTTTGATTAATTAAGGCACTATTTATGATTATTCATGTATGAAGGAAATAAGAATTTATGAATTGAAAAGAAATAGAGAAGATGATTTGCATACAAGATGAATTTCATGTGATATATGTTAGAAGTTAAATTGATTGATGATTTGAGGAATTGAGGCATTGGAAAGGCTTGAAAAAGGTTTAG
>JAOSBM010000005.1:32279081-32289989 GCA_027568955.1 Erythroxylum tenue | reverse complement strand
AACATTTCAAATTATCAAACTCAATCTCAATTCTCAAATTCAATTGCTCAAACTCAAATTCAATTTCATTGATCAATGACTCAACAATTCAATATTAATACAATAATAAATTTCAAGCCAATTTCCACAATTAAATAATCAATAAATCACCATTTCAAATTTAATTTCTATTTGACTTCTAATTTCCAATTTCAAAATGCAAAATGCCAAAATCCAAATCCAATTTCAGATTTAATTTACAATCCAATTCCAAAATCCAAATCCAAATCCAATTCCAAATTTAATTTCCAATCTAATTCAAAAATTCAATTCCAATTCCAATTCTAATTCCAAATTTAATTTTCAATCCAATTCCAAAATCCAATTCCATTTCCAATTCCAATTCCAAATTTAATTTCCAATCCACTTTACATTTTCAATTCCAAAATGCTAAATGCTAAAATCCAATTCCACAATACAATTTAAAACTTCCAATTTCTCTTGAATTTAATAACTCACAATCCAATTTAATAACTCACAATTTCGGTTGAATTTAAAACTTCACAATTTCGGTTGATTCGAAATCAACTTATCAACAACATCCAAAATTCCAATTCCAAATAAATGAAAATCCAACCGAATTCCACAGCCAAAATTTTGCCCAAATCCATTCGGTTAACCTCATTCTCCACCGAAATCCACTACTAAAATTCCCCCCAAATCCAACAAAATAACACCAATTTTCAACCTCCAATCTACCATATTCCAACAATCAACACAATCACAGAAGCAATCATTGTCGAAATGCATGAAAAATGAAACCAAAATAAAAAACACACACCCCAAAAACTATCGGGTCTTCGGTGTCAATCTCGGTCGACGTCGCCGTGTGCTTCGGCGGAGCTAAGCTGGTCGTGCCGGCGACGAGGAGGAGCAATTGGCGACGAGGAGGATGACGAGGACCGAAGGCGGCGACAAACCACCGAGGACGAGGAGGAGGACTGGAGAACAAACCACCGGTCGAAGATGAAGGAGGAGGACTGGAGAGCACGTCGACGGTGAGACGAGATCCGAGGAGGGAGGAGCAGCGGCGAGGAGAAGAAGGAGAAACCGAAGAATAGAGAAGAAGACTCCAGAAGCAGACTGTCGGGGGGGGGGGGGTAGATTTTTTAGGTTTAACTTTTCTTTTTTGCAATTTGGTCCCTGGACAATTCGAATTTTCCGAAATGGTCCGAAAGTTACCAGAATTGTTGGTACCGGCTAGTACCGACCGAAATTTTCGACCAAAATTTTAATAGCCGTACCGGTTCCGTTTTTCGGCCGGTACGGCACGGTACTCAGAACACTGAATTATTCAACACCCTTAGTCTTTTATTTGAATGGAATAATGTTAAGAGTTGTCTACTCCTACATTCTAACCTTCTTTCTTTAAGTGAATTTTACCGTCGGAAACCTTTAGTAATGAACTTTATCTTATTTTGGCTATATTGATCAAATGTTTTGAGGAGAAAATAAACCAACTTGATATAATTAAAGAAAATCATTTTCTCCACCATTTAGCTTTTAGGATAGAGAAGCACGTTGTCTTATTTTGGTGTTCCAACTGATTTATCAAAACTACACAAATTATTGACATCGAAAAGAAAAGTTGCTTGATTCTCGGATGACTATTAGTGCTCGTTTGAATGAGCTTTTGAGAGATTAATAAGTACTTTTTTCTATCACAAAAATTTTTTTAAAAGAAAAATGAGTGTTCGGCGGCAAAATAAAAAAATATTTCATTAAAAGATATGACTTTTTTGGCAACCAAAATATAACTTTTTAAGAAGTTCAAATTTGGAGCTTCTAAAAAAAGCTTCTAAAATGGCTTTTTCGAGTAGATTTTTCAGATCAATTAATGAGTTTATTTTTTAGTTCCTTTTGCCCTTGTGTTTTACACATAATTCTCACAATACCTGCAAACTCATCTTCATGTTTATCTTGGAAATCCATCTTCTCTATTACAATAAAATGCATAATTTATTATGTATTTAACTATTTACTCAACTTGAATATTTATTTTGGGATTTATATAATATTATTTGACTTTTTTATATGTTTTAATATTTATTTTTGATATTAATTTTACTTATGTTATAATCTATATAAAAGATTTGGTTAGATATATTTTCATTTATGTTTCATATGGTTAAAATTATATAATAATTAATATATTGTACTTTGCATATTGTTTAATATACTTTAAATAATATTTATATTTATATGGTAGGTGCAACTAATTAGGGGAAGTCCATTTAATGTTTTTTAGTCCTTTTATGATTGGTTGTTGGGCCTCCAATAATTAAGATAACTTTAGCATATCCAGCGTCAAGAAAATATCAAAACCTTAGAAGCCCATTCGGCTCTCAAATTCAGTGTCCAGTTTGTAGTAATTATCAACTAGTACAAATAGTGGTAAAACTATTGGTCCGTACTCCGTAGTAGTTACTGTTATCAGAGTAAATGTATGCACATGCACAAGGCAATGGAGCCCAGTAAAGATGTCCCAAATGCGAAAGGCTCCAGGACGACACTAAAATTAATGCTTCTGTTTTCTGCCAGCTCAGGAAAACAAATAATTGATGGACAGAGTAGTGTACTACTGTTGCAGTATCATGTTCAACTGGATAAGGAAAACCCAAAAAAAGAAGAAAAAAATCTATCAGCTTCTATAAGCATTTCCCAGGTACATAATATCACCTGTTTTCTTTATTCTAATATCTATCTATTTAATAAATAAGACCAAAAAAAAAAAAATAGATGAATACTTATGAAAACGAATAGAATAATAGTAGGTGATCTGAATCCCCGTTTGCCTGCAAAATCATGCTCAATCATGAGATATGCACTTTATAATCTCTGCAATACAACTGCCGCTTCAAACGGAACGGAATGGAGTATGGTCTCAGACTGAGCGTACTCTTTCAAGTCAACTCATGTCATCGCTCTATATTTATAATTGAATTATAAGATAAAATTCTTTATCATCAATGCTAGTTGACTACCACTACCAGTACCAAAATACCCACCCATTGGACACTAGGCAACACAGGACACCCCCATCTTCTTACCCACTTCGAATTTGATTCCTGTCCGTTGGTCTCTCCAATTTCTTTCTATAAAGAAACACTTCAACAACAGCTGCTAATGCATTGAGAAGCTGCAAAACAAAACAAACCAACAATGGTTACTTCTGCTCTCTGTTTCGTCTCTCTGTTTTCTCTTCTCCTTCTTTCATCTTCATCTCCTTTACCCAGCACCATCAAACTTCCTCTCTATCACTCCACCAAGTTCCATTCTTCAGATCCTTTGCTTGTCTTCCAACACCTATCTTCCCTCTCTTTGTCCAGAGCTCGCCAACTCAAGTCACCCACCAAACACTCCTCTTCTCTCGTTGACATCCCTCTTTATTCACGAAGCTATGGTGGCTACTCTATCTCTCTCAGTTTTGGCACTCCTCCACAGCATCTCAAATTCGTCATGGACACTGGCAGTAGTCTCGTTTGGTTCCCCTGTACATCTCGTTACCTCTGCTCTAGATGTAATTTCGTAAATGTTGACCCAACAAAGATCCCAACGTTCATACCTAAACAGTCTTCCTCATCCAAGCTTATCGGCTGCAGAAATCCCAAATGCGCTTGGATTTTTGGCCCCAGCGTCTCGTCTCAATGCCAAGATTGTAACCCCAGTACCCAAAACTGTACTCAAACATGTCCTCCTTATATTGTTGAATATGGCCTGGGTTCTACAACTGGGCTTTTACTATCAGAAACCTTAGATTTTCCAAATCAAACTGTAACTGATTTTCTTGTGGGTTGCTCCATTTTCTCTACCCGGCAACCCGAAGGAATTGCCGGGTTCGGCCGGAGCTCGGAGTCAATTCCATCACAATTAGGTCTTAGAAAATTCGCGTATTGCTTAGTGTCTCGTCGCTACGACGACACTCCTACGAGCGGCGACCTGATTTTGTTTCCGGGGTCGGGTAAAGGCGATACCAAGACCCAGGGGCTTGACTACACACCGTTCTCGAAGAACCCAAATGTCTCGAACGATGCATTTCAAAGCCATTACTACGTATCTTTGCGTAAAATAATTGTCGGAGGTAAGCACGTGAAAGTGCCGCACAGTCTCCTGGTGTCTGGATCTGATGGTAACGGAGGCACTATAGTGGATTCAGGCACAACATTCACGTTCATGGAGGGCGCAGTTTTTGAGCCAGTGGCACAAGAATTTGTGAAGCAACTGGCCAACTTTACGCCGGCAACTGACATCCAAAACCTGACAGGCTTAAGGCCCTGTTTCAATTTGTCAGGGCATGAAAATGCGCTTTTCCCCGATTTGGTGTTCCAATTCAAAGGCGGAGCTAAGATGAAATTGCCATTGGCAAATTATGTTGCGTTGATTGATCAAGATGCCGTGTGCTTAACAATCGTCACCGATAGTAATGTCATCGGTCCGGAACAAGTCCGTGAAGGTCCCGCCATTATTTTGGGAAGCTTTCAGCAGCAGAATTATTACATAGAGTATGATCTAGAGAACAACAGATTCGGATTCAAACGACAGCAATGTGCATGAATTCTGATCGATTAACTGTAGTCTAGATGGATTCTCCTATAAAATAAGTGATGTCGACTTGGCCATTGCATTACAAACCAAAAAAGACGGCTTTGGTAGGCTGCTATCAATGCCGTGGAGTTGTTGATGATTGTAGAATGATAATACTTATTGTTTTAAATTTTGGTGCAATAATGATTACGGAAAAGAATTGACATGATTAAGTGATGAAATCTTGGGGCTTAAGCAAACGGGAACATATTTTATGGGCATGAAATGAAGATGCCACTTTTATGCTCTCTACTTTCTGGTAAGTCGTTTCTTTCTTCGTGGCTTGGCAGTTTCCTCCAACGGCACTCATTTCCACCTTTTCACTTTACCCTACAGATTCCCAAGTCCAGAGGAAAGGTATCCAGATCTTGTCCACCAACCTTTTTCCCTTTTCATGTAGTCATCAATCTTAAGTGGATAAAACGCACAGTTTATCACAGAAGACACAGCTCAAAATAAAATTATATAAAAAAAGAAAAAAAAAAACAGAAACATCAGACCTAATTGCTAGTATTAATATTATAACTGGCAATGTTGCTTGATATCTGAAGTCGGAAATAAAATATATTTAATGTTTTGCTCGTATTCAAAATAATATATTTTCAACGTCTACGCGTTTAGTCAATACTTTGCCCCATTTCTTGGTCTCAAGAGAGAAAAATTTGATGCGTAGAGGTTCTGAATGCGAACTTAAGAACTTATTGTACGCGCCATTTATTGACTTTGTCCCATTTCTTGGTCTCAAGAGAGTAAAATTTGCGACAAAGTAATGAGGAATGAGTAACGGAAGGAGTGGGTTAAAATTTTGTAGAAGCTTATCACATTGGGTTCTTCGTAGCAGAGAAGACAAAATTCCTGACTCTTAGGACCACTGTTTGAGGACAAATTTGATTGGTAGTCTCAAATCAAATTTCCAGTTAATTGAAAAGCTATTGCTGGAAAAGGATCAAGAAAACGGAATCGAATTTATAGGGCGATAAGTTGGGTCGTATGAGTGAACAAGACCAAAGAAGATGAGCACTGGAGCACATGGGAATGGGACAGTGAATTGGATTGGAAAACATGTGGAATATCTACCCCACAATCAAAAAGGGAAGTGGGGGAGCGCATTCGCTTCCAGTTGGAGCCTGCGTGTATTTTGGGTACTTGGGTCACAAGTGCTTTATTCAGCTTCTTCGTTATATAATGGGTGAAACCGATTAGTGGTACTCTCTGTTGTATTGGCATGCATGAATGACAAGACTGACATATTTTTCACCCTATAGCCAGTGTGCGTGGTGGGCCGCTTTCCGATATCCGCTTTATGATTTCATTCTTTCGAAGATGATAGCATCAACTTCTTTCCCTTTATCACTTTCTCTCCGATTTTGATCTTTTTTCTTTTCTTCTGGTTGTCAGTCTTGATTGCGAAGCAACCGAGGCTCAATAAAGGTGAGTACTCACCACCTTTATGTGTTTGTTACGCTGAACACTCTGCATTTCATTATTGTCCTAAAGTTCCTTGATCATCAAGACTCTAATGAATGGTCGTCTGGATCCTAAGATAACAGTAAATAATTAAAATTCTAAAGCAGTTAATACGTACACCCAAATCATGTAGAAATGTGATGGTTTGCCACGTATTTTCTTCGAGACTACCAAATTGCTAACATTAAATTGATTTGATGAAGTTAAACTCGTACAAGATTGACATTTTATATAATCAACCAGCAGTCAACTGTCAAATTTTATAACGTGCTATGGGCTATTATATGATTTGTTACTTATCAAAATAATTTATGATTTGAATGCAACTTCTGTTATTGGATAGTTACTAGATGATTGTTTTCTACTATTCTATTTTATGCTGTTATATTAATTAATTGTGTTTTCAAAAATTAAAATATTATTTGTAAAATATTTAAATTGATTAATCATCAAATTACAAGAACAATCGAGATAAAATTCAAACTACAAAATATATTTTTAAAAATAATTAGCTACTCATATTTTGAAGTAATTAACACTATTTTTAATATATTCAAATATTTTTGTTAATAGTAGGTAGAATAAGAGTTTTCATAAATATCTTTTAACATAATTCAATTTAAACAAAAAATAGGGTTTGATCTTTCATAATGTTCTCTCTCATCAAATATATAGTTTAAACTATTTCGTAAAAAGTTGCAAATGCCGTACTAATTTTAGTACTAGTACGGTACAATATTGATATTGATCAAATATCATAAACTATTTTAAATAATTTTTAAAATTATAAAATAATTATTCAATTTTAATTAAGATTTAATTCCCATTATAAAATTTTATGTTTTAGAAAACACAAATTATGTGAAGTTCTTTTAGGGATCTTAACAATAACAATAACGTAACCTAAGGGGTGTGGTTGAGTGAAAGAGACTCATCCATTCTTAACTAAAGGAAGATCAGGGGTTCGATTCTTGACTTTGAGTATGGAGCAGCCTTAAATCCTTGAGCCAGCTGTCCCATTCTGTGAGGTGCCTACAATCAATGAGGAGAATAGTCACTGGGTCCGCCGATGGATATCCTGATCTAAGACAAAAAAAACAATAAATGACGTAAATAATTAAAGATAGAATATACATTGTGCTACAAAGTTTTTTTCCCCCTTATTTTCAACCTTATTTTCAAAGAATCATAATAACATATAGTATGGTTTCTTATATCAAGAGCCAATTTTGTATGAAGCCAAGTTAGATCATCAACCCTACTCGAAGAGGTTCAAATATTAGGAGTATTTGAGCTTCTCTTATTTTCTTATAAAATAAATGCCAACATATGTAAAAAAGAACATAATAACTTCACGTCGAAAGTAACTAGATAGTCTTCTCTTACTTCTCTCCATTTCATATTGTTACCACTATATTATATAAAGTTGACTGAATTATTTATAATATAATACCTAATCTCCTTATTAATTCATAATTACTAACAAGATAAGTTTCAAACGTAACGATAAAACCAATTTTTTTTCCTTTTTCTACTAGCCTTATTAGCATTTTCCAAACCTTAAAAACTGAAGTCACTTTTTGTAAATAACTTTTGGTTGAAACAATAAAACTATTCATCTAAAAAGGAAACCAAAATATGCATATTCCACTGTTATTAAAACCAAAAATATCCATTTTGGTTCTTATTTGATACATGGATACCAATAAAAACTCCACACCCAGTAATATACACAAAACAAATAGATTATTACATAAATGAGTAGTATAGGCCATTAAAATAATTTTGAAACTAGAGTAATAAATGTGTACAATTTGGAATATGTATAGATTGGACACCAAACAAGCATTAAGGATTAGACAATTAATATCAAAGTGTAGAGAGAGGTACAAAATTAGTAAAATTGACAGTATAAGCAACCACATAAACACACAACATAACAAATCATAATCCCTTAAACTAATGAAGAATCGTCAACACAAATGAACATTTACACATCCATACTTGTACTCCTCAACTTTGTACAACATATGCAACTAAAAAATAGACAGATTAAAAGCAAAACCACAGTAAGAACAAAAATTTCCTTTAAAATCAAAACAACAAACAATCACTAAATATAGGAGAACAATGTAAGGGAGAAAGTAGACAATAATTTAATAGAATAAAATGTTGGATAATAATAACTAAACCACATAACCAGTGGCTTCCTCTCGATAAAACTTTATTGACTTTGTGTTGACAACAACCAATAAGACAACTTTGACTCAGGGTAAGAAGTGAGAAGAGTGCTTTTGAGGCTGAAATTAAGGATTGAGAGCGAACTGAGAGTTGTGGGAGGAGCGATAGAGGGAAATTTTATTTCTTTTTTAACTTAGTTCTTAAAGTTCTTCTTAATCCTTACTTTCTATATGGTATTATTTGATATTTACTATATCAATCTGTACACTCTAAAAATTATTAGTACATTTAAATGTTAACTCGGCACGACATGTCATATTTTTGTATTTTTTTTTTGGTAATACAGGAAAGGAAACAAAACAAAACAAACATCCTAACTAACGCAGGGATTTGGGGTATAAAGTAGCGTGCTGATCACTTTGTAACTGAGCCATGATAGTAAGAGGAGGTTCCTGAAGGGGATGGACTCCTGGGCTGGACAGAGCTACAATAGAGGTGAGCCTATCTACACATTGGTTCCCTTCAAGATACACGTGTTGCAGCTTCACCTCCCATGCGCGATGGAGAAGTCCACAAGTACCTGCCAACAAGAAAGAATAATCAGTCGAGCGCATAGTAGCAGTGGAAAGAATATTGATCACCTCATGGGATGTCATGTGGTATGATACAAAATCCATAATTTTATTTTGTTAACAAAACCTTTCCTTCAATAATCATTTAGAAAATTATGATTGTAACACCCACGTACCCCTTGGAAGGATATATGAATGCCACAAAAAACAGTATAACAAACCAAAGCATACGAAAACTTCCAGTAAATAATCCCGGCAAACATATATTAAATTACATAGTACTTAACACAAACTCGTTGAAAAATCCAAACCAAACTGAAGTATCATTGTTACAAAATTACAAACAAATCCATATATACATATCAGATACAAGTCCAAAAGTCAAACAAAAAATTTACATGATTTTCAAAACAACACTCAAACTTCATTGGCCATTGCGGATGACTTGTCCTAGTCCTTAAGTCCTCTCTGAACCTACATGGGTCAAATCCACCATGCTAAACATATAGCTTAGTAAGTAATAACTAATCTATACATAAATTGACAATTCATCACACTGAATCATGTAACAGCAACAACATGCATTAAAAGATTTCTTTAACTGAAAGTCAGACAAAATGCATTTCAGAACAGCATAACAGAAGAGGGTATAAACCCTTCAGAATCAGAACAGAATTGAGTTTATGTCAAAGTCAAACAGATATTAGAGTACAAAAACAAATGACTGCTAAATCCATTTACAGAAGCGGGTAACGAGACTTATACAGAAGAGACCGAAGTCTTGACAATGAAGTATCACAGAAGAGACTGAAGTCTCGACACCGAAGTGTCACTAACAAAAGACACCGAAGTGTCGATAATAAAAGACACCAAAGTGTCACAGAAGCAACTGTAGACCCTTCTAGGCATGCCTATTTACCCACAACTAGGACTCAACAGTTTTACAAGGTCAATTCAGACGTTACATGTGCAAAGCAAGTAGTCAATCATATTCACATGAAAAAGTACTTCCAATGATATAAACATGCATCAAACGTCTCGGACAATCATTGTTCGGAATTCAAAATACAATCAGCATAATTCAAATTCAACAAGCAGAACAAAGTAAGCTAAATAACACTTCGATATATCATTCATCCATCAGTACCTCGGACTTTCATGTCCGGAATCAGTACACAACACTTCTATATCTCATTCATCAATCAGTACCTCGGACCTTCATGTCCGAAATCGGTACACAATTCAGTACACATTTATCAATATTAATTTTAATTTAGCAATAAATAAAACAATTCAAGGTGAGACCATCTTAGGTTACTCATAAAATTTACCGTCTAAATTACTTACAATTGTTCCTGTTTGCTTATTGCCTTGAAGTCCCGGCAATATCTGGAAGTGATCGTTCTATGCGTTCCTCTATAACATTTAACACATATACAAATCACTATTGTGCATGATTAAGAATTCATTAATGTATATTGAATATGTATAATGCATGTTCATGACAATTTCGGGTATCTTATTGTAATTTTCATCATTAAACCGATCAGATGTCAAAGCCCTCATTAATAACATTTGGTAATTATAATTTGGACCAAAATAAAATAATGTGAAATCAATGTCATAACCTAAGTGACCACTTCAGATTTTCTACTCATATGATTTCGGGTCAACTTTGCATAATTAATCTGGTAGGGTAAATGACAAAATTAGGCAATACTTCCTTTTGGAAAGCTGTTCTATATTGTTTCAAGTTTCCAATGACTCCAAAATAATCCAATTTGGTTCAGTATTCAAAGAGTTATGCACCAAATACCATAGACTGTACACATTTGAACTTTTAGCTAGTACATGATCATACCCTCTATTTTCACAACTCATATCTTTCAGCTCAAATATCCAAAAATTACAAACGTTATACCAAATTAAAGCTAAGAGAATAAGCTACAACTTTGGTGAAGACACCTTAGTCTAATTCAGCCCGCATTAATACAGTTTATTCAATAACCACAGGACATGATTTCTGTCCCTGACAGTGCTTCAACTTAAGCTACAGCTCACTTTC
>JAOSBM010000005.1:32248657-32263102 GCA_027568955.1 Erythroxylum tenue | reverse complement strand
GCCAGAACAAGTCGTCTGGATTTCAATCTAGATCGAGACAAGCTGATTCCCGAGGAAGGGGTAGATTCGTTCAGTCTGGAGGAGGCAGAGGACAAATGCCTGCTAGTCAGTCGCGACAATTTCCTGAATGTGAGCATTGTGATAATAGACATGGTGGTGAGTGCTGGAGGATTATGGGAGCATGTCTTCGATGTGGATCTTTCGAGCATCAGATCAGGGATTGCCCCGAGTTGATGGAATCTCAGCCTGGAGTTAGAGGAGGAGCTGTGTCTGAAGTTTCAGTTCAGCAGAGCAGAGTTGGCAGACCTGTACAGAGAGGCAGAGGTAGAGGTCGGACCCAATCAGTAGGGCCCAGTGCTAGGACCGATGTGCGGAGCAATCAGCCGCAATCTCAGGCCAGAGTCTTTGCTATCACCAGACAGGAGGCACAGGACTAATAGTCAACAGCCCAGTCGTAGGAGACAACTCCCATGCATACATGAAGACTTACGTAACAAACCTAAATCTAGCAATCATCTCTTATATAAGGTATTTTTTTCACCCTAATAGAGGTACGATACTCATACACTGCTATTCTTTCTGCTTTAGCTGCCTGTCACCTTCACCAGAAAGCCTAACTTGAGCGTCGGAGGGGCCTGTCGGCGATCAACCCCCGACGTGCCTTGTTGTTTTGCAGGTGTTCATGAGTTCAAGCAGATGAAGATGATGGATCCAAACAGCAACGTCCAGCCTCAACAGAATCAGGCTGAACCAATAACCAAAAAAACAAAAATCACATCTTCTTAATTCTTTTTATATCTTTAGCGAGAATTCTTATTTTAAATATTTATTTATTTATTTTAATAAACTCTTTTAAGTTTTAACCCACAGCCAGGCTTCTGTTTTTATGTCAAATTCTAAAAAAACGAACAATTTTCTTTCTTTTTTTATTTTCTGTTTAATGAACCAGAGAAATCTGTACACGTCTTTTAGGGAACGCCGTCAATCGCCGTTACAGGAACGGTCCATTTCTCGCCGAAGTTTCAGAAATAGATAACACGCTGAAAGTTAGTTGTGAAGTCACGTTTCACCAAACGGCCAAAGGCAAATGCAGTCAGCGCAACTCATCGCGCCTAGATCGTAGCTTCCCATTTACACTTTCAGTTCCAATATCTGTCTGATATCGGATCGCTCACCATGTGGCGCTCTCTGTGGCGATCCATTGATCGCTTCTCTCTTCAACACTTCAAGTAATAAAATCTTCAAGAACTTTCTGTTTATCACTCTCCGACCCTAATTTTTTTGAGTTCTGTTTGGATTACTGATTTTACTTGTATTGTTATAATTTGATAGCTGTGTGCCTGTGTCTAGAGGTGTTGAATTGGTGTTTGAGATGAGAAAAGAAAAGGGTAGTAAGCATTTGGTTGAGTGCAATTATTATTGCTTATTGAGAGTGATGCCCTTACTGCTGCTGTTTTGTTTACCATTTTGTTGCTATCCTCCTTGAACTTATTACTGTGTTGGTAAAGTCTTTTTTGTGTTTCGATGTCATTGATACCATGTTTTTTGCGGTATAGATATGTAATCGGTGAATTGCGGCGAATCGAAGTCGTTGACAAGTTTAACCGGGTAAATTAAACCAGCTGTTATGTCATTGTACGATGCGTTAGATATTAGAAAATATGATTAGATGTTTCTACTGTTGTTTCATTTTATTCCTTTTTTTATTTCGTGCAGGAGTTAGTTATAGATCTACTGCAGTCTATCGTAGAGATAGTAACATACGGTGATAGACAAGATCCATTGATTTTTGAGTATGAGCTGCTCTTGGCGTATTGTTTTCTAAATGGAATTGCTCTTAACTCTTTTGTTAGTGTTGAGTAGTTAATTTCCTGCTTTTCCAGATGCTTCATGGAGTACCAAGTACTGGCGGAGTTTGTTCGGGTACTGAAGATTAGCAACAATTCAAGGATTGAGGCACCACTACTCCAGTATCTGAGTATAATGATCCAGAACATGGATAGTGAACATGCAATCTGTAAGCTGCTAACTAGTCATTGATATGTAGGCGAGAATCTTTTCTTTGAACTTATAGTTCCTCCTTTCCTTTCCTTTTAAGTGGCCAGTCTCAATATTTGCTGCCTTTGTTCTTTTCAGCTTTGAAATGACTTTTTTTTAAATTGTTTTTATTCAGATTATTGTCTTAGCAATGACTACATAAACAGCATTATAACCCATCAGTTCAAATTTGACGGGACAGATCTTGCTTCATATTACATATCCTTTTTAAGGTTGTTACACTGCTCTCTTCCTCTCTCTTTCTGTACTCCATTCTTCTCTGACATTATGACTTTTCCTGAAAAGCACCTAAACTAAGTTGGGGAGATATCTACTCTAGTCCTGACTTCAACCTTTATTTAAAACCATAAATGGCGTTTCTTTTATATTACTTCACGACATCCTTAAATTTTTTCTTCTTTTTCCTTAATTAGGGCAGTGAGCAGCAAATTGAACAGGGATACACTTTGCCTTCTTGTAAAGGTTCAAGGGGTAAGTTCAAAGCCATGAGGTTTAGATTCTTTGATACTTTTGATGCATGTCTACCTGATAAGCTATGGCCTAGAGTTGAATGCTTCAATTCCATGATAAGAGTGTGATTCATGATAATTAAGAATCAAATTTGTAGGCCATAGGGCCTTTGCTATTTAACTATCACATGGGTTAAAGTTATAATTTTAATGGATATCATGTCATTTAGTGACTGGAAAATTGGTCCAACTTTTCCTAGGGCTAAAAAGTTGTTGGATAATTTTTCTACCTTTGTATTGATTTGCAAAAAACCCAGGCCATGTTTGTTCTCTTCTCCAATTCTGTTTCCCACTTCAAGTCCGCCATGGATAAATGAGGACTATGATTCAATTGATAACTAAATCATCAATGCAAGGGGGTGTTTCATGTTCTCGCTACAAAACATAGACATGGGTTAAAGTGAGGTTTCAGAGAGGAAGATGGTTCCCATCCTTTCTTTAAGATATATTAATCTGTGGAAAAAGAAAAAAACAAAAAATTTCATACCTTTTTGGATGGGAAAATTTCAAGCTTAATAGTGTTGGTGCAATTGGTTTATTCTTGGAAATAGTATCCAAATAATAGTTTTCTGATAATTTTGTACTGTCTTATAGGCCCAAATATGACCAAGGTTTTTGTTCCTTGTGTTGTTTTTTTTGTAAAATAATCTAGGATGGAATCCACAGGTTCGATTTGTTGTTAAATTGTAGTGTATTTCCACAGATGGATACAGTGTTGTATTTGAGCATGATTGTGACAATCAAAACATGCAAGAGCCATCACTGCTGTTCTCATGCTTTAAGATGTGCTTTTCTGTTATCATGATTTTCTATTAGTTTAATTCCTTCACTATGTTGAAATTTCATCATGGGTTAAATAAACATGTTTTGATGTTCTTCATCTGACCGCAGGCTGTTGTAGTCTCTTTTCCCTTATACAGCGAGGCTCTTAAATTTGCTCAGCATGGTGAAAAGATGATCCAAACAGCTGTGCGTGCATTGACTCTTAACATATATAATGGTACTTTTCTGCTTTCTTTGTTGTTGTCCTTGGTGTTATTCTTGGTATAGAAGAGGATCATAATGTCCTTGCAAATATTATTCTTTTGATTTTGTAGTTAGTGATGATATGGTTCATCAGTTCATAACAAGTCTTCCTGTTTCGAAGTACTTCATGGACTTGGTTTATAGTTTGAAAGAGCAATCTGTTCATTTAGATAATCTTGTCCATGGTTCAAGGTGATTTTCTTTCCAATATCTATAGAACATGTTTGTTTTAATAACTTTTAGTTTGTTATCAGTAAGTGAACTACTTAATTCATAAACATGTCTTGAATTTATGCAGTGAGAAATGCATTAATCAAAGAAGAAAGGAGCTACTTCTGGAAACTGATAAGATTGTTGACGACCTCTACTACTTTAAGGATATTCTTTGTGTTGGTGAATCACGTTTGAATGAAGTGGTTGAGCAGAATCTTGTCAACATGTTTGCGTTTCCCATATTACTTTCCCTGCTCCCGTTAAGGCAGATTGATGTGAGATACTTTTCTATTTTACCGTCTGCATGCGAACATAATTTGCTAAACATGACATATAATTATTTACTGGGACATCATTTCATATCTTCAATTTTCTAATGGGAACCAATAAATAAGATATCTTCTTTTGGCTATTTTACCTGATATTGGCTTCAAGTTGCTTGGTTGTTCACTTTTTCTGGATTCTGTATTTAATTTAGCAAGTTATCTGTAAGACAAAGTTTGAAACCCAAATTATGTTCACAGAAAATGGATCGACCAACCAACTTCTCCTGTAGTGCATTAATGCAACCCCCATAGGATTCTTCTCTAACAATTTCTTTTCTGGTTCTTGTTTCAGGGTTCAAATTTATCGGCGATTACTTCTTTTTATTTACTTTCTCGCCTTATTCAAGTTGTTGGGGGAAAATATATTACCAACTCTGTGGCCAGAGTTGTTCTTTACCATTATATGTCCTTAAGTGTGAGAAATGTTGATGAAGAAAGTGTGGGTGCTTCCTTTTCCAACCATCTGAATTATACAGAAAGATTGATGTGCTCTGGTTCTGTATCTGAAAAGGAAGTAAACAGCAATGGGAAGCCTCCTTGTGCACATCTACCAGGGTGCAATCATTTGAGTTCGAGTCTTATGAACAGCACTGCAGATGATAATGTTTGTCTGGAAAGGTTTGTAGGACATTACAATTGTGGTTGCCTATGTTTTCTTGTAGATAAAATCAATTGACAAGATGGTCAGATCCTACCTGAAATCTTTCAAGTATCACATTTTCATGGGGAATTTTCAAATAGGCTTATTGTCAGAACATGTGATTGCTATCCTGGATATTGATTTTGGTCATTGGTTAAGATTGTGATTACTAATAGGGATATTACATTTAGCAAATTTTATGATCTAAAATTCTTATGTTCTAAGAGTATCAAAGAAATGGATGGAGAATTTTGATGCTGTTTCTTGTTATTAACTTGATGTGAATCTAAGGCAGAAAACAGAGTGAACTTGTGAGTTGTTGAAGGCACCTAGGTGTGGTCATAATGAAAATTGAAACACTTCTTTTGGTTGTATCAGATTCTTGTGTTGGACCTCATTTTGATATGTTCTGTACAAGTTTGCTATAATTCTGTTTAATTTTGATTTTTACATATCCAATTTATTCACACTTATAGGATAAAAGTTAGACAGTTGCGATACTATTAATATTCCCAGAACCAACTTGGTGTGTTACCTTCAATAGAGTTTTGACTATACTTGATCTTGCTTATTGCATGGATTTTGGGAGGTTTTTGATTCATGAAATGATTGGAATAGGTATTGCAAAAGCTATAATGTAATCTCTTACTGACTAAAACATATTTCGTGATTCAGGAGTGGAATACTGGCATTTATTTTGTCTAATAATCATGGTCACTTGTTAGCAGCTCTATATTTGTTGCTAACTTTAGCAGAGAGTAAAGGTATATTGCATAACTCTTTAAAGGTTTGTGGAAGGCAGCTTATACTGATAAATGAGTTTAATATTTTTTCCCCCCTCTTTTGTTGCTATGCAGATCTTGATTATTTGCTGGAACTCTTGATTGGAGTTGGATCAATGCAGCACGTGACGGTACATATTAAAAGTCCATCTTCTTTTATTTGATTCTGGACTGGTACCCTATCACTTACAATCTTGGTTCCTTAAAATGATTTCAGCTGAAATGAGTACAACGCAGGACTACCAAATAACTAAGATCGAGACACCAAATACTGATTTCTTACTGTTTAAAACACTGATTTAACCATTGAGTAAAATACTATCTTTAGACAATTTAGTTAGATGAACATGTTGCTTTAGAATTAGGGTTGTGTTTGAACAAAAGTATTTGGTTTCAAATGTATCCTTGAAGTGAACAGTTAGTGGGTTTAACCTTTGAATAATTACAAATTAAATATTAATGACTTTTTGTTTTGTCGATATATATATTTTTTCATCTAAGTTGTTTTAATACTTTTGAATTCGAGTTGAACATATCAGTAAGAAGCACGGACACGGCAAAATGGAGCCGTGTCCGATGTTGGACACCCATGCGTCCGTGTCGGACACATGTCTGACACAGACACCCACAAAGAGTGCATATATATGCTTCATGTTTTTTGAGAGGGGCTTATACAGTACAAAATATGTATGAACTATCAAGATATTGAAAGTATTGAAACACATCAATCAATACTTATCATATTATGAATTCTGAATTTTTTTCTTAATTCTAAATTATATATATATATATGTATATATATATATATGTATATATATATATATGCCGTGTCCGTGTCCACCAAATTTTAGAAGTTGGTGTGTCCCCGTGTTCGTGTCCGTGTCATGTCGCGTATTCGTGTCCGTATCTGTGTTTCTTAGGTAGTGTGTAAGTAAATGTTTTTTTCTTTACATAATAAGTAATAATATATGCATGATATTTAGATGTTTGTTTACATAAGAATATAAAATAAATTAAAATTCTCATTTTTAGGTATTTTACTCTAAAATTTGAGTTGGTCTAAGTATGTGTCTACTTAACAGTAAATAATAATAAATTGTAAATTAATATCTTTTAATATATTTAACTGTACAAAAAGTATGGTCCTTGATTCCTTTTCATTTTCCTCATAATTCTTGTTGTTTCAACACATCAATCAATACTTATCATATTATGAATTCTGAATTTTTTTCTTAATTCTAAATTATATATATATATGTATATGTATATATATATATATATGTATATGTATATATATATATATGTATATATATATATATGCCGTGTCCGTGTCCACCAAATTTTAGAAGTTGGTGTGTCCCCGTGTTCGTGTCCGTGTCATGTCGCGTATTCGTGTCCGTATCTGTGTTTCTTAGGTAGTGTGTAAGTAAATGTTTTTTTCTTTACATAATAAGTAATAATATATGCATGATATTTAGATGTTTGTTTACATAAGAATATAAAATAAATTAAAATTCTCATTTTTAGGTATTTTACTCTAAAATTTGAGTTGGTCTAAGTATGTGTCTACTTAACAGTAAATAATAATAAATTGTAAATTAATATCTTTTAATATATTTAACTGTACAAAAAGTATGGTCCTTGATTCCTTTTCATTTTCCTCATAATTCTTGTTGTTTCAATCGGGCTTAAGGAGATTAATTTATAGTTTCAAGTCGAATATCCCAGAATACTCTCTATGAAGATGATGGCGTCAAATTTGAGCCCTCTGCAAGCAGCTATGCATTATACATCCAGCTTTATTTATTACATTTTATATTATGGTAGCTAAATTTTATTATTCAAATTGGCAAATCACCTGTATTCACATTGTTAGAGGGAAATGTGGTGGAGTTCTTATTGTGCTGATTGACATGTTTTCGTTTCTAGTACTAGCAGAATACTGTACTTTGTTGTACCATCAAAACTAGAAATATGCACCAGAAGCTTAGGTGATGGGAAAAAATTAGTTGTGACGAGTAAATACATTTCATGGTCTGTTTAGGAATCATCTAATGCGTTATCAGTCCAAGTAGTTGAGCAAAACTTCTATCTTTAGTATAATGATGTTGATATATCCATTCCCAGGGTTGCAGCATCTCATCTTTAAAGGTAGCAGATCAAAGTATCTTCACAAAATTTATGCCTCAGGTACATATCTTTGATTGATTTTTTGTTTCTTTGCCCCCTGAAATTAGATTTTGGATCTTTTCTTTGACCTAGTTAGAGGTTTTCTTGGTCCATGACTTCATGGTTTGATTCACTGTTCTTCAACAGATTTCAAATGCATTGTTGAAAGTTTTGGCTAGTGAACCATGCTGTTGTGTACTTATAAGACAGCAGACAGGATGGTTATTGCTGAAGCTACTGGCTCTTCAAGGAAAGAAACTTGATGACAATAATCTTCTACAGTTCATTGTAAGGATTCAGCTGATATTTTTACTTCCTCTTGGTTTTAGGCGGTTTTAATGTCAACTTACTTCTTGAGAGCATTTTTCTGTGATATTTTAGCATCATAGATCATGGTTTTGCTTCTCAATCTTGATTAGTCAAAACTGAGACCCCTTTCAAAATAGTATTACTTGTCTTTTGCAGACTTAGGAACAAAGTTCAATATTTTGAGAACATTAGCTATCTGTATCATTTTCCAGAAACATGATGCATGATTAACCAGACCCATGTGGTTTGTTGATGTTGTTCTTTTTGAAAGTTGGTTCGTCGTTAGAATATGCTGATTGGAAACTGTTTGAATTGAAACTGAAACCATGAGGGTGCCCAATATTGGAACTTCAGTTAAGAGTTTTGATACTGTACTAAAAACCAAGAAAACTGTAAAAGTTGATTGATTAAGGGGCAACAGTTAGTTTTTCATTTTTTCCATAAATTGTTATTTTGCTGTAATATGGATGAATCCCACTTCAAAGGTGTTTAATGTATATGAATGTTTCTACTATCCCTGCTTTCTTTATACAACTGAAAGTTGAATGATATGCTTCTTACTAGGAACGCAAACAGAGATAGAACTCGTGCCACTCTCAATATTCTACTTAGGGGACTGACCATATGCTAATGAAAACAATGAAAACTGCAATCTATCTATAACAATTGCCTGTTAACTTCATTTACATCTCAAACTTTCTAAAGTTTTATATTTTCTAGTTCCCATTGGCAGACCTCATATGAACAGTCACGAGAATGCTTACAGAGAGAACTTGATGGATGTTGGTTTGATTATATCTTGGACACTTTGAGAAATGAGTGGGCTAGCTGCAAAGCAGGTACCTTCATCTCTTGGTCAGATATACAGATGGATGCTGTATGACAAGTTGTTTAATTAATATGATAGTCTCAATCACCATAAATTGGAAATAAAATATTAGAAGCACACGTTTCTTGTATAAGTATTTCACTTTTGGAATGAATTAATGAACTCATTTTATCTATTTCAATATTGTGGCAGCTCTTGAACAGCCATCCCAAACTGAAGACCCTTTCTTCCTTCTTGAGCATGCTCTCTGCCAGCAAATTAGTGCTGGTATAATTCCTTTTTTCTATCAGCAGAATAAAATTTAATTCTTTTCAATCCTTTAAATTTTCATTTTCGTATGGTTCCCTTCATTCAGTTCCAGATCAAAAGTCGGTGCTTGTTTCAGGTGACGCAACTACTTCTCACCTTGCTTGGAAAAGAATGGTCGATGCAGTCAAGGTTTCTTATCATTGATTTTTTTCACATAAAGCACTCCAAGTTTCACTAATGTGTCAGGAGACTATTAATACCAATTTCATGATTATTTCTTGGCAAAATTTGATAAATAAAAAGTTTTCTGCTTTGCCATAAATTTATGGAACATACGTATTAATTCATGAGAGTCTTTCCTATTATGACTTTTGTTATTACTATGAGTAAGGATATCTATTTCTATATATATATAGTATATTTATTTTATTTATTATTTATTACTTTTACTTTTGCTTTTACTTTTACTTTTATTTTACTTAATTATATATATATATATTTATGACTATTATTATTTATTATATATTTTATTTATTTTATTTTACTTTATTTTATGTTATTGTTTTATTTATTTATTTATGTATGTATGTATTTATTTATTTATTTTGTTTATTTATTTTATGTATTTTATTTTCTTATTTTACTATTTTCTTATTATGTTTTATTTTTTTTAATTTATTTTTTAGTGTTTTTATTGTTTTATTTTTTTCATGTGGGTCATTTACAAACAACTTTTCTACTAGATAGGGAAAACTGTGTATTACTAGACCTCTTCAGACTCCGCGCCTCTGCGGGGTTTCAACTGGGCATTGTTGTTGTTGTTAAGAGTCTTTTCTATATGTATATGAATTGCTCTGTTCTCAATTAACTTATGCTATGAATAGTTCTTAACTGCAAAAACTGAGCTGTTTTAATTGCCATTTACTTGTAAGGATGACAACTGAGTCCATGATGACCTTTTTTGTACAGCTTTTTGCTGTTTCCATTTGCTCTAAAACAATATTTCTTGCACATTTATTTTCATGGCATACAAAGCTTCACGTTACCATACATGCAGGTCTTCAGTCTCCATGTTCATCTCAAATCTTTTATTTGGAAGGGGAAGTTACTCGAGAAACCCTTATCAGACTCTGTTGAGAGTCCTCCTGATTATGGAAGAACCCATGCTTCAGATCTTTCATCTGCAAGCTTTGGGTCAGAGGTTTCCTTAGGTTGGCTTTTCATTAAATCTTGACCTTTACCTGCATCATGTTGTTCGGTGACATAATACTCGTTCTCTTAAACCTTGTAGGTTCTGGAATACCTTGCAGGATTGCCTTTTCAAATGCAGGAATTAGAGATATTTATCTGATACCTGTAGCAAGTGGAGTAAGTGGTAGATTGCTTCTTGTAGAGAAACATCCTTTCCGTAGTCAAAGGGGAGTTGTATTGGCTATGGCTCCATTAGCTGGATTGAGTGTGAGTACTGACTCTGTTAGACATTGTCCTTAATTTGAGAAGCATGCTTTTAACATATTTCTTTTCTTAATCAAACAGCCAAAGATAGATGCAGATCATCCTACTTGGTTGCATCTAAGTATAAGAGAGTTTGACCCAAAATTTAATGCTAATAAAGGCCGAAGCTACAACTCAAAGACATCCTCCAATCATAATGCAGATGGGCGCTGGACATTTGGTTTTGCAAATGCAAAGGCTTGCGAAACAGCTTGTTTGGTAATACTTGAAGAAACTAGTAGGCAGAAATCTTCTGTTAGCGAGGCACTAGCTCCACTTCTACAAAGCGATTTTCTTGTGGACTTGTCAGAAAGTCAGAATCACGAGTGAAACCAATGCATGGACATTAGGTAGATAAACTAACAAATCTTTTAAAATTTTGTTGTGCGATAAATGGGGTCTCTGTATAAATATGACGAGTGTCTTGTATGAAATATATAGAAAGTTGAGAACATAAACATATTTCAGGAGTAAGTACTTGAGAGTTACTATTTCATTCACCAGGACCTTTTGATATATGTAATAATCAAAAGCTCACGAAATTTATTTTGTAAATGCGGAGTAGAGAAAAATGAGTCCAATGTTACAAAAGTGAGACTCGTTACTTTATACTTGGCAGCCTCGTCTCACGAGGGAGTTGCTTTTCGTAATCTGCAGTAAATGCGTGATATGTATTTTCTGTTAGACATTTTTATAAATTGAATAACAATTAATTGCATTTTATCGATTTTCAATAAATTATTGGTTAAGTTACGTAATTTGATCCGGATAAAGATAATAAAGAAGCTCAATAAATAATCTAAGTCAGTGGGTCAAAATTTAGAAAGAAAATGAATTCGATCAGTGTGGATTGGAACCATATTGGGTCTATGATAGAAGAGCTTGATGTGGAAGTTATATAAATAGGTTAAATTTTTTTACAATTGCTCATATCATTTGTAAAACATACTGATTTTTCGATCCGTTCAGAGAGCTTACGTATTGAGAAAACTGTAAAAAGATGTTAACTATGTACTTGTGAGAAGTTCTTGTAAAGGTCACAGTGAATTCAAGCTCGTTACAGCCTCGGA
The DNA here is from genome assembly GCA_027568955.1 of Erythroxylum tenue. Lineage (NCBI taxonomy): Eukaryota > Viridiplantae > Streptophyta > Magnoliopsida > Malpighiales > Erythroxylaceae > Erythroxylum > Erythroxylum tenue. Next base: position 32,251,428 of record JAOSBM010000005.1, on the reverse strand, counting down.
AAGCTCCTCTAAACTTTTGATGGAACAGAAATCAGGTATTTCTCATTTATTCCCTTTATTTCCCTTTCATGAACGATCCGAGATACATAATAAGGTTATATGTTACACGTGATATTAGAGCAGTTACATGATCGGGTGGTGAGAAACAATGTTTTTTTCGATTTTCATCCATAAGGATTTGATTGGTTTTGATCTGTTTTCAGTTTTTTTCACCTGTATGGATGTGTTAAAGTAGCGTACATGTGTGTACCAATAAGAAACGAGTCGAAAATGAGCTTTAGAGCTCGAAAAACCAACTTGAAACTCGTTGAAAATTGCCTTCACTGTTGACAATGGCAATGAACATCAGGCGCGTGTGACTCATGCATAGTACTGTCACTGAGGCAGTTTGGAGGGCGTGTGCGACGATGGACAACACGTAGTGAGGCAGGGGAAGGATGCGACGTGCCACAACGGACACGTTTTTCATCCATCTTTCTCGACAAGTGGCAAACGAGTGCGGATGCATGACATGTGCTTGTGATACATGCGTCATACGGTGTCAGTGCATCTATGCATGTGGGCACGTGTGAGGGGGCCCAGAGCACACTCTTGACGCATCCAAAGGCGCGTCGAGGGTGCGCTCGTGCAATGTATGCCCCAAAGGCCCACACGCACCCATGATGTCACATTGATGTCAGCACTAAGGGAAAAAAAGGGAAATTTTCAGAATTCCCGTAAGGGTGTCTCGAGTCTTTTTAGGCTAGTTTCCAGGAAATTTTAAAGTGATTTTTAAAATTTTCTGGATTAATTACATTGGTAATTTCAATCCAGAAAAATGAATTTAGACATTCTAAAGTCATTTTAGAGTGAATTTTCGTGTTTTGAAATTCATATGAGGAAAATACTTAAGATTTTCGTGTCCCATGTGATTGGTTAAGTGTTCAGTATTGCACGATAGTCACTCTAATTGAGATTTTTCACTACGAAAGTCTCAAATAAAGTTTTCAATGAATGTCTTCAGCATGAGTATATGATAATTCGACTGTGCATTCGGTTTTTGCATTTATTGATATTACATTTTCACATACGATATGCCTATATAGAGTGCGAGGATAACATAAGGATGTATCCCTTGTGTTTGTGGACCTTTTGAGTACTGATGAGAATGCAGTCACTACAGTGACTTTTCAAATTCGTATTTGGATTGTTCGGCTTGCGTATTGAGGGATGTCTCTGGTCTCATATTTGGTTATTCTACCCACAGATGTTGGCCTTATATGAGAATTTGAGATGTGCATAAAGACATTAGATAGAAGAACACAGTTGCTTGAATGATCTATTCGCACAGAAGTGTGATGAGAGTTGATAGTGTATAATCTGATCACTTTTATATGGAGTTCAAATTGCATATATTATGTATTCAGCTCATAGGTGTTTCATAATATATGTGATCGAGTTGTCAGTATAGATATTGTTTTAAAGCTTTGAGTATCGTTATTATCCTACATTTATGCTAATTTTTTCATTGTCTTTTGTAGTCATATTTTTTGTCAACAACAATGTTGTCACCATTGAAACCTTAACCAGACTCAATTTTAAGAACTGGAAGAAGGATGTCGAGTTTGCCTTAGAGATGGTAGACATCAATATGGCTATGTTGACAAAGAGACCCTCTCCACCTACAAACATCAACTTAGAAGCTGATAAGGCGACCTTTGCAATCTAGGAGCAGTCAAACAGGATGTGCTATTTAACCATTAAAAGGTCATTTCAAATCATCTGTTGAGTGGACTGTCGGACACCACTATAATAAAGGAGTTTATGGATAATGTTTCCCAAAGGTACAAGGTCTTATCCAATGTTGAGTAGAGCACCTTGATTAAGGATCTATTCTCCATAAGGTATACAAGAGAAGAAGGTGTCAGGGAATGTTGGACACTGTTTCCGGAGCCTAACATCGGAGTCCTGAACCTTGAGCTTGAAACCCTGTAGGGTCATTTGCTGTCATTCCACATTGGTGGCGAGCGCACACTAGCCAAACACCAAAATCATAAGTTTACTTCTTCACAAAAAGGTAACCCTAAGTCTCTAATTTGTTTTGAAACAAGAAACACCTCAATCGGAGTTCTACAACTCAAGATATGCTTAAAAAGCCTAAACATGCAAATACTCCATTTATGCTCTCCAACCCGAACCCTTACTTGTTCTAATTCAAACTTCCTCAACACAACTCCAAAAGATATCATTTTTCATGGAGGGATAGATACATGTCTTAGGAATCTATTTGTCCAAGAATCGCTTCGATTGGAGCTCGGATGAGAGAGTTATGCCCAAAAGAATGGACCATGTTCATACCCTAAATCGATTTGAACCTATCTTTGCGCGATCTTTATAACTTTCAATCTAGATGTCGGATTGAGTTCGTTTTTAGACTATTAGAAAGAAGACATCTAGGGCTACAACTTTCATGAAGACCACAAAATCAGATTCTGCCTCTAAGAATGTCAAAAATCACAATCTTTCCAGCGAATGTCCGTTTAACGGATATGTATCGGGTGAAGGGTGTCAAAATGACCCGAGAAGGTCCGTTAAATGGACATCCATGTCCGTTTAACAGACATTGGGGCTCCCCAAAGTCTCCAATGCCTCTCCAAAGCCTCCAACCTTCAACCTAACACCATAAACACTTATACTCTTTCAAAATTCATTTATTCCAATCCCAAAACACTTCATAACAACTCAAATACTCAAGTCTAACTCACAAAGTTCTCAAATCTCAATCATCAAGT
>JAOSBM010000005.1:32232027-32248557 GCA_027568955.1 Erythroxylum tenue | reverse complement strand
AATTCTCTCAAAATGCAACTAAAGCATTGTTTTACAATTTCAAACTTCAAAAGATCAAAAGAACAAAAATGCAAATCTGAGTATCGCCTTGATGCTCATCTCGATCACTCGCTAACTTGTTCGTCACCTGAGGTGGGGAAGGTGAGCGGGGGTGAGCTTAACGCTCGTTGGTAACAGTTTTATAACGAGGAACAAGCAAAAACCTTTGACTTATTCAATTTCATAACAAAATTTATATTGGAAACCATGCAACTTATATTTTCCCAAATTCACAACCTATTAAGGAAATCATAACATCAAACATAACGAACAAATCAAATTTATCACAATTACACATATGCATATCGAAATAGTTTGGGTGGGTCCAAACAGAACGTACTACACATTTCCACTTAGTGGTCTTGTATAGCCGTGAACTTAGGGGAGTCCATGATAGAGCTCCATGCCACTAGCGGGCAGGCGAGAGAAGCCTATTGACAAGTGCACTTAACATACTTAAGGGACCACCACAAATCCACATAACATGTTTCTAAACCTTGTTTGTCATGCACATGACATATCCCACATACATTTCCATCAACATTTCACAATTCATCAACAACAATTTTAACAATTAAGAAGCATTTAGAAGTTATTCCCAAAATCCACAACAACAACACATGACACGTTTTCAAGCATTTAGAGAAACAATAAATACACATTTATAGGGTAGTTGGAAAACCATTTAATTCCATTTATTTCAAACACATTTAAAGCTCATTAACTCACTTATAAAAATGAAACCCACCTTAGTGTCCTTGCTTAGAATCTTGCTCAAATGGCCCTCTCCTCTTGCTCCTCTTGCCTCCCTTGCTCTTCTTCACCAATAACACAAAAATCCTAATTAATAGGATTCAAAAATTGGAAACCTAAAGAACTCAATGCATAAAATTGATCCTAGAATATCTAAACTCATCTATTTCCTAAGCTCTTTGAACCAAAATACTCCAAAAATCTAAAACATTAACAAAACTCTTACCTTGAATCTTCACCCAATCAAAGGGTTTCTTGGCTCTAATGGAAGCTTGAACCTTCCTCTAGCTTTTTTCTCCTTAGATTTATCTCAAAAACCCTCTTGAAGACTTAGAAAAATGGAACCCTAACTTGCTCCTCTTTTTCTCCTTCCCTCTCCTCCTTCTACGACTCTCCCTCTCTTCTCTCCTTCAATTTTCGTTTCCCTCCTTTCTAATTGAAAGACAAGCCTTTCCTTCCCCTTTTATACTCTTATTAAAGCTAAAATGTCCATCTTACCCTTAATGAAAAGCCTAGGTTCTTACCTCCTTAAGTGGTATGCCCAAAATGCCCTTAATGTAACTTAACACTTCTAACACCTCAATTTTAATCACTTATGCCACCTAACCTTAATTTCATTAACATGTCAATTATGTCCAACATAATGTAATCCATCAAGACCCCAAAAATCATCTAATCATGCGTAATTAAATATAAAAAAATTTTAGGGGCCAATAGGGAATACATTATAAGGATGGTCTACCTTCAGAGTAAGTTGAAGGCACTGGAAGTTCCCATTCCTAATACATTGATAGTGCACCAGGCCTTTAATACTCTTCCGCGAGAGTTTAGATGCTGCTCAGTTCATACATTTCCTAGGATGAGGCTTGGGATATCAATGCCCTCCTTTCTCGATGTGTTGTAGCAGAGGAGAAGTTGAAGAGCACTCCTCACACAACCTTATATATAGCCAAAGGAAAGGGGAAGGCTAAGCCCCAAAAGGTTAAGGGTAAGAATAAATAGTCTAAGCATTGCAAAGAGTCCATATGACTTGAAGAACATGAGGTGCTTCTTCTGTAAGAAGAAGGGGCATAAGAAATCTGACTGTAGGAGTACAAAGTCTGGAAAGTCAAACAGGAGCTGTCATGTAACTTCTCGGCTTGTATGATTCATATATTTAATTTAATTATAGCCACATCAAGTTTTTGGCGGCTAGATAGTGGAGCATCTAAACATTTTTCCTCCACAATGCAAAGGTTTATATCCACGAGAAGGCTGATTAAATGAGAGGAGAAGTTGATTATTAGCAATAATGATGAAGTAAATGTTTTGTATATAAAGGATGTAAGTTTGAACTTTGATTCGGGGTTTGTACTGGTTTTAAGAGACACGTTTTATATACTGTCATTTAGACGAAATATGAACTCTGTGTCGGTTTTAGACAATTAGGGTTATCGTTTTGTATTTGATACTTCAGTTGTAAATATATCTTATCAATGCAAAACATATAGGAACTGCCTTCTTGTATTACGGTTTATATAGAATGTGTCTTACCCCTAACGAAATGTATGTTTCTTCTTATATTGCCGAACTTGTGACTCATAAGAGACCTCTAATAAAGGAAACTTCATATGTGTTGTGACATAAACGTTTGAGCCACATTTTCAAAGAAATGGTTGAGAGATTGATAAACGAAAACATTCTTCCAACTCTAGACTTTGGTGATCTGGAAACATGTGTTGACTATTACAGAGGTAAGTTAACCAAGATAAAAAAGAAGGGATCAACTCATGCTTCTGGCTTGTTAGACCTCATACATATAGACATAAGTGGAATCTATACAAATACGTTATGCAATTCTAGATATTTTATGGCATTTATAGATGATTTTTCCCGCTACGATTATGTCTTCTTGCTTAAAGAAAAGTCTGAAGTTCTTCATAAATTCAAGATCTTCAAGATTGAGGTTGAAAATCAACTAGAAAAATCAATAAAGATTTACCAAATTTGATCGAGAAGGAGAATACTATGGCAGACATGGTTTTGCAGGGCAAAAAAAGGGTCCATTTGTCAGGTATTTGGAATCGATTGGAATAGTGACTCAATTCACTATACCAGATAGTCCTAAGCAAAATATGGTGTGACTGAAAGGAATAATCGCACCCTAAAAGACATGATGAGGTCAATGTAGAGCAGAACTAACCTACCTGATTACCTTTGGGGTGAGGTCATTAAGATGACATTGTGTATGTTAAATAGAGTCCCAAGCAAGTTAGTGCCTAAGACACCTTTTGAACTCTGGAAATGGTGAAAACCAAGCCTACCACACATTTATGTATGGGGTTGCCCTGTGGAGGTGTGATTATATAATCCTCATAAAAGTAAATTGCAACCTCATTCTACTTATTTCTATCTAGTAGGTTATCCTGACCACTCTAAAAGCCAAAGATTTTACTATAGAGAAGGAGAAGCCAAAATAGTGAAATCACAAATGGCTAAGTTTTTGAAATACGATGTCTATGATGTGGGTGGGCCCTCTCAACCTTCGGGTGATAGTAGGAAAAATACTAAAATTATTTCATATCTGCCACTCATATAGTCAAGTCCAGTGGATCAAGGTCTGAGTACCATGTCTGTGCAGGAACGTGAACCTATACCTGTACAAGCAGAGGGTCTTAGGGTAGAAGAACCAATGCAGTTGCGTAGATCCACTAGAGAGAGACGTTCTACTGTCTCATCTGATTACATAGTCTATTTAGGTGACAAGATTATAAGGACATATTGTGGATCCAGTTTTACAAAAGTCATTTTTGGACCTCATGCAGACTTATGGTGAGATGCGATCTATGCAGCACAAGATGGTAAGAGAGCTTATTAATTTATCTCAACATTGCAGACCCGTCAGTTGCAATTGGTTATTTAAGACCAAGAAGGACACTTAGGGGAAAGTTGAGCGGTTTAAGACTCGATTGATTGCCAGAGGGTTCAATTAGAGAGAAGGGGTTGACTTTAATGTTATCTTCTCTCCCGTGTTCTCGAAGGATGCATTTAGAGTGATTATAACAATAATAGCTCATTATGACATGGAGCTATATTAGATGGACATTAAAACCACTTCTCTAAATGGTGAGCTTTATAAGGAGGTCTATATGGAGCATACTAAAAGATCAAGGGGCAACTGACAAAATTTGCAAGTTGTCCAAATCAATATACAGTCTGAAATAGGCTTTTAGACAATGATACCTAAAGTTTGATGATGTTTTGAACTCTTTCGGTTTTGTGGAAAACAAAGCTGAATGCTTGTATTACAAGGTTAAAGGGAGCAAAGTCATCTTCCTACTGTTGTATGTAGATGATATATTGCTTGAGTCAAATGACTTGACCATGTTGCATGAAGTTAAGCAACTTTGGCCAAACATTTTGACATGAAGGACTTTGGTGAAACATCTTTTGTCCTAGGTATATAGATTCACCGAGATAGATTTCAACACGCATTAGGCATCTCACAAAGTGCATACATTGAGCGAGTGTTACAAAGGTCTATGATTGCTTGTACACCTATTGTAGCACCTATCTCTCGTAGTGAGAGATTATTTTCAACACAATGTCCAAAGAATGAAGTTGAGAGAGAGGCTATGTGTAATGCTCCATACTCTAGTGCAGTTGGTAGTCTGATGTATGCCCAGGTGTGCACTAGGACGAAAATTGCATTTGTTGTGGGACTACTAGGATGATATCTGGCTAGCCCAGGTGTAGACCACTGGAATACAATCAAGTGAGTGTTGAGATACCTAAAGGGTACCAAGGATAATATGTTGACATACAAGAGGTCAACGATCTAAGCCTCGTGGGGTATACGGATTTCAATTTTGCTATATGACTGGATGATTGCAAGTCCATTTCAGGTTACATTTTTATGTTGGCAGATGGTGTAATATCGTAGAAGAGTGTCAAGTAGACACTGATAACTTCCTCGACCATGCATGTAGAGTTTGTTGTATGCTATAGGGTTGCTACACAAGCGGTTTGACTCAAAAACTTGATTTATGAGTTGTCTGTGGTAGATTTAGTAGCTAGACCTATTTGGTTGTATTGTGATAAGCTTGCTGCTTTGTTGTTTAGTAACAGTAATAAGAATATCACAGGGTCTAAGCATTTGGAGGTCAAATACTTGACTGTTTAGGAGTTTATTCAGAGAGGTGACGTTGAAGTAGAATATATCAGGACTTAGGAGATGTTAGTTGATCCTTTGACCAAAGGACTTCGCCCATTTGTGTTCGGAAGACATGTATCTGGTATAAGTGTATTAAAGTCCTTAGACAGTGTTAGTTAAGGATCGTTATATTTGCTCCTTGTATGTTTGTACATTGTTAATGTATTATGACACTATGACATTTATTAATAAAGATGATCATCTTTTTATCTTCAGTAATACATGCTATTGTTAAAGTCATAATATATGTGAAAGTCTTAAGATCTGTGTCGATCTTAAGCATTTTAAAAGGTCAATGTGTATATATACAGATTGACCTTGAACCTATGTCATTTAGACACATACAATTTTAAAAATGATATCCATAAGTTTTTTTTACATGACATAGGGGATATAAGTTGCTAATCTCATAAAGGTTCTCTAATGTAGTTCATCATTAGGTTAAAGAACATAAAGGTTTCTCTAATGCAGTTTAGCATTCGGTTAGAGACAACAGGATTTCTCTGATATAGTTTAGCATATACAGTTTAGCATAAGGTTTAGAGAAATCGAGACCTACAAACGAAAGATGATACATATTAGATCATAAATGTATCATCTTAGTTTGCCACACTCCATCATGTTAGTAAGGTATTAGATATGTGTGATTATATTGGACCTGTGTCACAAATGATACATGTGTCTGATATCTTTCAGTATCGAAAGTTTTGCGGGATAGAATGTTGGACTTTCATTATCTTTGGATCAAATGTTTTTACTTTTTAAACTTGGTACCAATACAATAGCGTGACTTAACTGAATTTTTAAAATGTTTTCAAACTTGAGTCAATATCATAATTAATTATTGTCCAAGGGAGAGAATGTTAGACATTTTTCATAAATTTGGATAACAATTAATTGCATTTTATCAATTTTCAATAATTTATTGGTTAAGTTATATAATTTGATTCAAATAAACATAATAAAGTGGTTCAATAAATGATTTAGGTCGTTGGGTTGAAGTCCAGAAGGAAAATAGATCATGATCAGTGTGGATCGAATCTATATAGGGCTTGTGATAGGGAAACCCGATATGAAAGCTATATAAATAAGTTAAGGTCTCCTGCAATTGCTCATATCATTCCTAAGCGTACAGATTTATTGACTCATTAGGAAGGCTTATGCATTAAGAAAATTGTAGAAAGACGTTAATCATATGTCGGTGAGAAGTTTTCATCAAGGTCCTAGTGAATTCGAGCTTGCTATGGTTTCAGAAAGCTCCTTTGAACTTCTGATGAAACTGAAATCAAGTAATCCACATTTACTTCGTTTATTTCCTTTTCACGAACAATTTTATTACAATAAGAGGTTCGGCAAGGAAGGAACTTAAAATAAAAAGGGAATCTCATAGGCAAAGAGAATGATGATTGTCATAAAAGAAAGATTCCTGGAGAAAAATAATTTCTATGGATAGGCTATTTATGTTGAAAAACTACAGTGAAAGTAGCCTGCCAAATTACATTTAAAATAAATTGATTCCAGCTCTCCAAATTCCAAAAGGTTGAGTTAGCAACGAATCACATAACTTCAAAACTCCCTTTTCTTTTCCTCTTTTCCATTAACGGAAAGCTCAAGTTTCCAACATTAAGCTGTACTTGGAGTATGGGTAAGTAGTACAGTCCATTGAGAGCTCAACCAAGACCTCAAGATGGGTATAGTAAAACTATTGTGCCAAAGAAAATATTTAGATACAAAGGTAGGATGGGAAGTTTAGAAATCATCAGCCATGTAAAAGCCCATATGAGTTGCAACCATCGGAGGAGCTCAACCAAAGGCTTAGAAATCACAGCCATGTAAAAGCCCATATGAGTTGCAACCATCGGAGGAGCTCAACCATGTACATGGAAACCTTACAGCCCTCTCCTCGTCCCGTAACCCCCACCACGAATAAAACAATCCTTATCCTCAATATGCCGGCCTTTTGTAGTTCTAATTTAATCAAACATCATTACTATGTTCAATCTGCAAATGCCGTGTATATAATAAACAATGCAAAAGTAAAAAAATATTGTATGATCATAAAATAATGCTAACTTTTTGGGAAAAGGAGTGTGCGGTACGTAATTCTATCGCCTTTACATTAACAAGGCTGTCATGTCAAATTAGAGCAACTTTTTCTCTCGACAAGCCATTTAAAGCCTGACTGCTAGCCTGAACTGTTTTGCTATTCTCTATCTCTCTTTCGGATATTGCTTTCTCCCACATGGCCACGTAATAAGCCCCGAGATGCTTGTTTGAAGCTCAAAAGCATAAAATGAGCGGCCCTTTTGAGTAGATAATGCCATATTTTCCTTTTAGTGCTTTACTTTAACCAAAAGAGAAAAAGAAAATAAGGGTCTCTAATGCTCTATGCTCCCCTCCACACCCCAAAAACAAAAACCAAAGTGTATGACTATGATGGGGAAAGAAGAAAAAAGCTAGCGACTAACTTTCACTTTGAAACTCCATTTTGAAGCCCAAGCATTAAATGAGTAACATTTACAACTTCCTTATTATAATTCAAGATCTTGTATTTCAGTACCTAAACTAATGAAAATCGAGAACCTTGTATTAATACAACAAAGAAATTTCCATTCTTTCATTGTTTTAAACAACTATCTTATTTCATGGCATAAAAGGTGACAATTTTCGACTGCTTGCAATCCCCACCTGAATGCTAAATCTTAGTCATGCATGTAGTCATAATCTTTAAAAAGTAAATTACTAAAGTTGACCGTTATTTGTGAGGGACGAGTACCCTACAGGGTAGGGTGTGTTCCAAGCAACTATAATATTCCTATCTTTCATTCAAACGATCCTTTTGTTAGGATCGCAGAATCCTTTGGTGTTCAAAATATTTGGTGCGCTTTGTATGTCTTTTTAGACCAACAAAGACGCAACCTTTTTGACTGAGAACTCGCTATTGAAAGAAAGAATAAACAGTTCGATGTATAGTTTTGGATTGTTCTGTTATCATCGGCTATCAGTCGATCCCTCGTGTGCCGACGCGCATATAACCCATATCTTCATATATATCTCTTAGTTGAACGCCATTATTATGAAGTTCAAAGTATATATTTTAAGTCTTAGGACGCACCCAACACGCTTGTAAGGCACAATTATGCAATTCAATTTGATTGCACTGAAGTTGATACTGCTATGACCACCTTTAATAATTGCATGGATTTAGCTGATATCAGATACATATACATACGGAAAAAGGAACTATGGAAAAGACCAACTTGACTGTTGATGGAGTGAGAGCTCTAGATTAATCATCCACAACAAAAGAGCGCCAGGAAAGATAAAAGAGAACGAAAACAGCCACAGAAACGATAGTACGAAGCTTATAGATGACATGTTGTGGAAAAGGAAAAGGCACATGCAAAGCGTAAGTGGAATTTTCAGCATTCCCGACGATGGTGGAAATCCCCTTCTAATTGTTGCTTCAGTCTATGTAACGAAATGGCATGTGAAATATTGCCATGCCCTTTCTTTCTTCCCAAAAAGATCTGCTAGTTTTGTATATTATTGTTAGATCATACATTTTCTTCTCTTTTTCTGTTCTGTTATTCTTATTAACGTTTTCTTTAGACCCCTTTTTGCTTCAACGAGACACTGAATTTAGTGAAAGTGTTAACAGCAAATACGGGTCTCACAAGGGGAGGTCTTTGTATGAAACAGGTAAAAGATGAACATGATTGAGGTATGAAAGGGAGATCTCTCGTTTATCGTGTAAGGAAAATATGTTTTCGTCTTTACCTATTACCTATCAGCTAAACACATAGATAAGGTGAGTGGTGGGTGTAGCTCTCCTTTCTATGGAAAGGCATGCTAGCTAGGGAGTAAGACATAGTGGCTTAACTAAGTGAGTTAACGTGGCTACTCAAAGCAAAATATACCCACAAGCTCGCCATAACTAACTGTGGAAGATTGTTGATTGACATCAAACAAAACATTGATGCAGCATCAACATTTTGGTTTACTATTTAGGTTATACCAGCAATTTACGATTGACCTTCATGGAGCGAGAGGATTATATATTTGATGCCGCAAGTTCACGACTTAATTTATATCAATCTAATTAATCAGTCTGTTAAGAAATAATGTTTTCCACGAAACGCTAGTCTTAGTGGAGCGAGTGTCACACTCCTATGTATGTCTGTCAAAATACAATAGAAACATACCGTAATCTGAGGTTGCTTTCGTTTTCTGTATAGTTGCATAAAATCTGCCACACCCCCAAACTGAGTGTATGACATTGACAACAGAAGATTCAAGGTCAATAACTATAAAATGGTTAAATACAAAAAGAAAAATAGAGTAAAATAATAAATCTTCTTAATCTCCATAATAAAAAGAAAATAATGTTATTTAACCAAAAGATATGTGATATATTTGATACCTGAACTTGTACATAAATAATAATATCAAAAATAAAGAAAGAAAATAAATCAATAATTTTGAGAGGGCAAGAATAAATTATTCCTACTTGCAATGCCATTAAAGTGATGGATAATCTTTACTAATTATAAAATGAAGTAATTCAAGTTAACTCATACGACAATAACATACATACTTTAGAAAAAAAAAGGGAAAAAATAAGTATTTATAAATTATGTAAAAATTAAAAATGATTATTAAAATATAACTTTGTATCCTCCCTCCCACATCAATCTCATAATTATATCTCTCCTTGGAAACCACATTAAAAAATACTATAAAAGATAAAAATCACTTGAAAACACGTTCTTTTTATTTGATCCTCCTCTCACCAGAATATATATTCGTCCTTCTTCTACTAATATCTCTTAGTTGTTTGATTGGACGTATGATTTTTAATGGAATGGAATGATTTATAATGAAATAAAATGTAAATGGATATAATATTAGAAAATTATTATTTGGGAGGGATGAAAGAATTCATAATGTAATATAGTAAAATATTGTTTGAAAGAAGGGTTTATCATGTAATGTAGTGAAAAGTTGTTTATAATTTTACATTATATCCTAAACTCCTCAAATCGGAGGTTTCTTATTTTTACTGTTTAGGATTGAATGTGATATAATATGAAACCCTTCTCCTTCATTCCATGTCATTCTATTCTATTATAAACTCTCCTCTCAAACGATAGAATAATATTACATTTTATTTTAATCCATTAATAAACCTCAACCAAACATAGCATTAGGGATTGTCTCCCTTGATTCATGACTATCCAATACTCTAGTTTAGATCATCATCTCCGTGCCACAGAAATTCTATTCCAAGAGAAATCACAATCTATTGAAGATGTTATCATCATACAAATTAACATGCAGAAGGAAGTTTTCCAACCCTACCCAACAGAATATATATATATAATCATAAAATTACCCTGCAAATCCAAACTATAACATAAACTATTACTTTCCATCCTTTAAAAATAGTAGCTTAAATTCAATAAATCACCTAAAAGAAATATTTCAATCACAAAATTTATTCTAAAGAATGCATTTGTTAAAAATAAAACATACCAATTTAATTTATATCACCTTTTTTTCCTATAAGTTCATTTAATCGATCCATTAAAATATATATTATTATTACACATATTTACTTACAATACTCATTCTTACATTAATTACTAATATGTTAATTATCAAGACATAAAGAGTATTCTATAAACTCAGTGGTACTATAAAATTTTTAACTAACTTATCTTACATAATTGATGACTCTTAGGAACTCTGATAAAACTCTGAATATTAGTAATAATACAAATTAACTAATGATACAACATTCCAAGGAAGTGTAAATGAAAAGAAGGAAGACACCATCGCATATGACTTATTTGGTCATAACTCTCTCTTTTTATACTCAAGGTTTTAACCTCCTTTCGTTTCACCCATATCTATTATAATCCATAAAGTTCACTTCAACAAATTGATGTCTAAAACTATGAGTAGGGTCTGATAGATATTTATATAATATTAAAACATAGAAACATGGTAAACTTCGTATAACTTTGACGGAAGTGTCAATTTATAAGCTCACTTGCCAATTTGTTGAATAATTTCATATGGTCCAATATATCTTGAGCTAGTTTATTTTTTTCAATCGCATAACTCCTTTTATCAACAACAATTTATTAAAAATATTATCAACTATCTCAAATCTAAGTCTCATCTTTCATTTTCAACACAAGACTTTTGTTGCGCTTGAGTAGCTTCCATTTGATCTTTAATAACTCGAATCTTCTCAAGAGTGATCTTAAAATTTTCAAGCCACATAATTGCCTCTATTTACTTCATTTCTACAACTCTTTCCAATAAAATAGAGAATGACATTTTTTTGCCATGCAATACTTTACAAGGTGTCATTTGACTGGTGGAATTATAGTTGTTGGCATAGCCAAATCTACCAGAGGTAAATATTCTTCTCAAGTCACTTTGAACTCTAAAGCACATGCTCTAATTATATCTTATAAAGTTCAAATTATTCGTTCAAATTGACCATCTGATTAAGGATGAAAAATGTACTGACTTCTAATCTCATACCTAAAGCCTTCTAAAAAGCTCTCCAAAACTAATAAATAAATTGAGTGCCTTTGTCATATACTTTAAACATTGAGGATTCATGCAAACTCACTATTTAATTGACATACAATCATGTCAAATATGAAAATTCTATGTTCACTAGTATTGGTAAGAAAGGAGCACATTTAGTAAGTCGATCTACAACTACCCATATGGAGTCATGCTTGGATCAAATGGTAACCTAATCAAAAATTCCATATTTATACTATTCAATTTTCACTTTGAAATTAAAAATGGCTAAATTAATTTCATTGGCTTTTGGTTAAAACATTTTCACTTTCTTTCCTGTACTAACTACACTAATAGCCTATCTTACAAAATAGAAGAAGCCTATATAGCTCCTGAAAGAAAGAAAGAACTCATCCCAGGGATAGTTATGCTTCAAAATCTTTGTACCCTCTAAGCTAATGTCCTTGTTCTCTACATCTATAGCATCATCCACTTTGTAACATGAGCCTTAGTTTGCCATCCTATAAAATCAATGAGTAGTGAGAATACTATCAAAATGTTAAGAGTTATGAATTCTACAGATAGCGTTTAATAGCTCCTGAAAGAAAGAAAGAACTCATCCTAGGGATAGTTATGCTTCAAAGTCTTTGTACCCTCTAAGCTAATGTCCTTGTTCCCTACATCTATAGCATCATCCACTTTGTAACATGAGCCATAGTTTGCCATCCTATAAAATCAATGAGTAGTGAGAATACTATCAAAATGTGAAGAGTTATGAATTCTACAGATAGCGTTTAACAGGCTATGGAACTAGTTTCTAGACTATTTGTCACCTTTAAATCTTTATTAACCCTTACTTGAGAAAGAATAATTGATTGAGTTTTAAAAGAGATGCCACCATCTCATTGTTGACCCTCAAGGCTTCTGTTATAATTTCTGTTCTATTTCCTCTTATAATCTTTTATTTCTCTTATATTATAGCGCCATTTATGACCTTAGCTAAACATCTACAAAGAGGGATTACTAATGGTTTATAAATTGAACTGTCAAACCTTCTAATAGACCTCTTCATCCTATCTCTCTCAATGGCCACTACATGTAGGGACTTATTTGAAATTTTGTAAGTACTCTTTTAAAATTCAATTCAACTATTCAAATTCTATAGTTCATTTTCCTCAAGAGACAAACACTTAAAAAAACTTGAATGAGTTTTTCAAATGTCTTGTGGTGCAAAATACCTTATTGGAAAAGTTGCTTTTCTAACTTTGTTCCACTTGATTGTTAACCTGTTTAGTTTAAAAGCCAATTAACTTATTATTAGTAAATCCTAAAGTGCAACATATCTTATCTACATTAAGTAGAAAATGTTTAGCAATTTTCCAACCTTACAATCAAATGTGGAGGCTTAAACATAATAAAATGTGTTAAATACTTATAAGGATCATAAACTTCTTCATTTGAAGTAATAATAGATTATGAAACTACTAGTACTAATAGTGATGGTGCCATTGGTGGCTAACCCATTTAGACATTATGTTAGCTATATTTCTCATCATCTATGCATTCTATTGTATAAAAATTATTATATTCACCACATTAACTTTTGGAGTTAAAGTTAGAGATGGAGTCGAAGTTGGTGTAACTCGGACTTAATATCTCCTCTTACCACGATCTTAGCTTAGAGGTACTAAATCAACCTATTTTGATGGCTCATCAAGAGTAGATGCTCCTCTAATTCACACAAGACTCTCATCATTCATCTACTTATTTTGCTATAAGGGAATAAAGAAAAACAATTAACTAGAGTCAATCGACTTTATAATAAGTAATTAAAGAAATTAAATTTCAATCCTAAACTCCATAATGTATCAAATATAATGAATATTGTTAACTAGTAGAATTTAAGTGTATAAAACTTAATCTAGCCTTAACTAAACCCTTCCCATCATGAATCTTCAAGTCTAACAAGTCTATATCATAATCACAAATCAAACCTAAACTTTGAAACCAACTTTGACACACTTTAAACTTGGAGGGTGTAATCGACTAGGATTTAAGGTTATAGAGGCATATTTGAATACTATAAGCATCGATACTTGTCTAAACTTCCATTAAAATGTAACATATCTCACAAAATATCCTTATAAAAACCACCCTCACAGTAATGATATTTTTCAAATATGTAATAGTATATACCCATCTGAATATTCCAAATAGACCATCTATACTACCGTAAAGGGGTTGAATATAAAAGGGAAAAGAGTACATATGAAGTATCTGTTAATATAAAAGTAAATAAGTCTTCTTGATCTCCAAAATGAAAAGAAAATTCCTCCATAAGAAAGGTATATGATCGCTTTGATACTTGTATTTGTAATAAATAATTATATTAGAAATAAAAAATGGTCAATTATCCTATTTTAGTGAGGATGGATTCTTCCTACCTATGACCTAATGAAGGTGACTAACCCCCTTTACTAAACATAACAAGATTTAATTTAAATTATCATAGTCCATATGAAAATAACATATACTTGGAAATAATTTAAAAATATTTGCAAATCATATAAAAAGTGAGAATAATTATTCAAAATATAGTTTTTTATCCTCTTAATTGAACCTTGTAACTTTTTCTTTTGTTGAAAACTATGTTTAAAATAACATAAAACTCATTCATAAATCAATAGTAAGAGAATAAAAAGAAAACTCTTTCTTTTTATTCAAATATGTAATAGTATATACCCATATGAATATCCCGAATAGACCATCTATACTACCGTAAAAGGGTTGAATACAAAAGAGAAAGGAGTACATATGAAGTATCTATTAGTATAAAAGCAAATGAGTCTTCTTGGTCTCCAAATGAAAAGAAAATGCCTCTATTAGAAAGGTATATGATCGCTTTAATACTTGTATTTGTAATAAAAAATAATATCAGAAATAAAGAAATTGGTCAATTATCCTATACTAGATTCTTCCTACCTATGTCCTAATGAAAGTGACAAACCCCCTTTATTGATCACAACAAGATTTAATTTAAATTAACGTAGTCTATATGAAAATAATATATACCTTGGCAATAATTTAAAAATATTTGCAAATCATGTAAAAAGTGAGAATAATTATTCAAAATATAGTTTTTCATCCTTTTAATTGAACCTCGTAACTTTTCTTCTGTTGAAAACTAAGTTTAAAATAACATAAAACTCATTCATAAATCAATGGTTAGAGAATCATTAAAAAAAACTCTTTCTTTTTATTCAAGTATGTAACAGTATATACCCATTTGAATATCCCAAATAGACCATCTATACTACCGTAAAGGGGTTGAATACAAAAGAAAAAGGAGTATTTATGAATTATCTACCAGTATAAAAGTAAATGACTATTCTTGATCTCCAAAATGAAAAGAAAATGCCTCTATAAGAAAGGTATATGATTGTTTTGATACTTGTATTTGTAATAAATAATAATATCATAAATAAAGAAAATGGTCAATTATCCTATACTAGTGAGGATGGATTCTTCCTACCTATGTACTAATGAAAGTGACAAAACCCTTTTACTGATCATAACAAGATTTAATTTAAATTAAGCGTAGTCCATATGAAAATAACATATACCTTGGAAATCATTTAAAAATATTTGCAAATCATATAAAAATTGAGAATAATTATTCAAAATATAGTTTTACATCCTCCTAATTGAACCTTGTAACTTTTTCTTATATTGAAAACTATGTTTAAAATAACATAAAACTCATTTGTAAATCAATGGTCAGAGAATCATACAAATTTTTTTTCTCTATTCAATTTGAACCTTGTAAATTTTCTTCTATTGAAAACTATGTTTAAAATAATGTAAAACTCATTCATAAATCAATGGTCAGAGAATTATAAGAAAACTCTTTCTTTCTATTCAATTCTTCTAACTCCCAACGCACCTAAACCCCTCGGTAGTTTGTATGTCCTTTTTCTACTAATTTATAGCTTTTGGCCAAAATGCAAAAGATTCTTACCCTGAATCCTGCGTATCATAAACTCAAAAGTCCCTCATTGTCTTCCTACTATAGAAATACAATATCAAAAGAAATCATAATCCATATAAGTTACTTTCATAAAAATTATGAAGGAAGAAAAATAATTAATTCAACTTGTCTATTTTGAAAAATATAAGAAAATGATCCAATAATCACAAGATCACTAAAAATATATAACTCATTTCTTTCTATCTTTCAAAAACAATAGGGCCAAATCGATAAACCAATGAAAAGAAATATTTCAATCACAAAAAATTATTTTAAATAATTCTTTTACTGAAAATGAAATTACCAACTTAATTTATATCACATTATCTTAAGGTTCATTCAATCAATTTATTGTAGTATAGTCTAGTATTACATATAGTTACACATACCACTCATTGTTAAATTAATCAGTAACATATAAACTATTGATGTATAAAAGAGGATTATTCTATTAGTACTCCAAACTAACTCCACATACAACTAATAGTATTGTGGATTCTTGTATAGCTCTAAACATTTACAATAATTCCAAATATAAGTTAACCAATGGTTATAATGTCCAAAACAAAACTTGTCTCTCTCAGTGAGGAGTTTCTCTCGTCTTGTCTTGTGACAAGTTATGGAAGATCAGGAACGTGATGATGTTTCAGTCGAGATGGACAACCTTTCTGTGGACGATGAAGGCGAAGGAGGTTTAGTCTATGAGGATGCAGGTTTGGAGCAGGAGAACAAAAATAAGTTGTGTTTGGTTGGTAGGTTTTTGACTGAAAGTGTTGGATCCCGTCCCCGAGGCCCAACATTCGGACCCATACCACATGGAAGGCCCAACCGAACACACAATGACCACAATCAGGAGAGAAAATTTCAATTAAAAGATTTGGTTTGGCTTATTAGTTAAAAGTTTCCCCCGGTTTTAACGGTTCCAACGAAATTGGAATCACTCAATTTGGACTTGAAATGAAGAAGTTATGAT
>JAOSBM010000005.1:32212937-32231927 GCA_027568955.1 Erythroxylum tenue | reverse complement strand
AGAATTAAAAGATAAACAAAAGAGAAAAATTAATAAACAAATAAATAAAAGAAAAGAAAAATTTTCGGGTCCCAACAGAAAGAACTATCAACTACAATGCTATGATTAATCCTATTGCAGCCCTGTGGTGTCCGACGATGGGGATGCAAGTTCGTGATTTAACCGTAAGGTTATATGTTTTTCAGTTCTTTCACGAGGTGGATATTTGTAGAGCAATGGAAATGAGTCCATCTACTTTTGATAAGCAACTTTTTAATATGGAGAGGATAGAAGAAAATGTTCCTCCAAAAGAGATTCCTTTGATGCATATGGATGTCTGGATACAGTTGCATGGTCTTTAGGCAGGATTCCGTTCGGAACATGTAGCGAAGGATAACGGGAACGATATCGAAGAGTTTGTGGGTGCTGACCTGAAAAACTTTGAAGACATCAACAACACTGTCATTTGCATCAGGGTGAGATATGATGTTAGAAAACCAATACAGAAGGGTATACGACTTCGTCGTAGCAAGGGAGAATGGTTCTGGCTGGAATTTGTGTATGAAAGGCTCCCTACATTTTGCTTATTGTGCAGTTTGTTGGGACATACCGATCGTTTTTGCCCTAGATTGGTTGATTATCCTATTAGTTGCGCGCCAAAAAATTATACGTCGTCCATTAGAGCTTCTTCACGATGTGCGCAGACCAATGTTGGTGCAAGGTGGCTCCGGAACCAGGGGGCACTAGTGGTCAAAGAAGGTTCAGGAAAGGAAGGTGGCGGAATGAACATGCATGGCAATCCCTTGAATCAAGGAAGTGATCTGCGTAACCCCACCAATCATGCTGTGAATAAGGGCAAGGAAAAGGAGGGTCCAACTTAAGAGGATTTCATAGGGGGCAATGAAGATATGGTTATTAATGACCAAGTCAATGAATCAAATCCCCAACAAGGGGAGGGGTTGACGATTACGAACCCTAAAAGAAGAAGAACGAGATAAGATGGGCCTGTAAACGAAACTCAACAAACCAAAGAAGTGTCACAGAAGAGTAGCAGCTTTACTTCAAAAAACTTGCATGTGGCGGGTCTGAGTGGCCCAGATGGGTCTGTAAATGAAACTCAACAGAACAAAGAAGTGTCACAGAAAAGTAGCAACTCTACTTCAAAAAACTTACATGGGGAGGGCTCTGGTACTCAGACCCGCTGACCCAAATGAGTTGTGTTAGCTGGAACTATCGGGGGATTGACAACCCTCGATCAGTACAAAACTTACACGAAATTGTAAGGGAGAAATGGTCGACTTTTATTTTTTTAGTCGAAAGCTTATGCAATGCTAATAAAGTTACTAAAATCAGATAGTTTTTGGGTTATGATGATTTTGTTAATGTGGATTGTGTAGGCCATAGTGGAGGGTTGGCTCTTTTATGGAGGAATGTTGACTTAGTAAAGACTATTTTTAAATCAGCTAGGTGTATTGATGTTGTGGTAACTATTCACAATGTGGGGCAATGGAGACTAACAGGAGTTTATGGGAAACCTAATCCAGCAAGACACAAGGAAACATTATTCGCAACCTAGTTGATCTTAACCCTCTTCTATGGGTCTGCCTAGGTGATTTCAATGATGTTCTAGCACAACATGAGAAACGAGGGGCCAAGAGGCAGCCAAAGGCTCTAATTCAGGGTTTCTGAGAGTCAATTTCTACTGCAAGACTTTCAGATTATCCTATGGGGGTTATAAGTTCACGTGGAAGGCTGACAAAGGTTCGGATAGATGAGTGGAAGAAAAGTTGGACAGGGTTCTTGCGAATGCTGCATGGATTAGTAAGTTTCCATTAGCTCAAGCTTACACAATGGATGTTTCTACCTCAGGCCACTTACCAATCTTCCTTGAGGTTCGAACTTTTTTTAATAGACAAGTTGCTAGATGGTTCAAATTTGAGAATTACTGGCTAAGAGAGCCAAGATGTTGGGACATTGTAGCTGAATCATGGAACAATCCGAACCTGAGGGATGTATTTTGAAAATTACGTTCCTGTAGTGATAATTTACGTAGGTGGGGCTAAGACTTGCGTGTCCTACACAAGCAGGAACT
This sequence comes from Erythroxylum tenue, assembly GCA_027568955.1. Taxonomy (NCBI): domain Eukaryota; kingdom Viridiplantae; phylum Streptophyta; class Magnoliopsida; order Malpighiales; family Erythroxylaceae; genus Erythroxylum; species Erythroxylum tenue. The sequence continues at coordinate 32,229,856 of JAOSBM010000005.1, read as the reverse complement.
CCTAGACTACAAACGTATCTTAAGCGTTTGCGTGGTCACGTATTCCATCATAAATACAACAATTTGAGGAGGCAAAGCGAAAATATACCCAGCTCTTATTGGATAGAGAAATTAAATGGAAGTAGCGATCGAAGGTATTTTGGTTAAAGGAAAGTGATTTGAACACTCGGTTTTTCCACTCTTTGGCAACTAGTCGACAGAAAAAAAAAGATAATTCAGAGATTAAAAGACAGGGATGGAGTTTGGCTTAGAAGGGGTGAAGAACTGAATGGAGTTGTGACAAATTACTTCCAGGCAATATTTCAAGCTGAGCCACATAATACTGACCCTGTAATTGCCTGTATTCCTCACTGTGTCTCCCAAGCAGAAAATGACTTTCTACTGGCACAATATACACATGAGGAGGTTAAAGCTGCGGTATTTAGCATGGGGATAGACAAATCCCCTGGTCTAGACAGTTTAAACCCAGCTTTGTACCAACAACACTGGGATATTATAGGAGTAGAGGTGACTGACTTATGCATCAGCTCTTGGCAGAGGCAAGTTTCCAGCTTCTTTAAATGAAACAACAATTGTTCTTATTCATAAAAAGAACAATCCAGAAACAATGGGGGATTTGCCGCCTATAGCCGTATGCAATGTGTTCTGCAAGATTATGTCGAAGATAGTGGCAATGCGACTCCAATCTTTACTTCCGCAGATTATCTCGCCAACTCAGTCAGCTTTCATTAAGAACATAAGCATCCATGATAATAGTATTATTGCCTTTGAATTGATGCACTATTTCAAAGGTAAGAGAAGAGGTCATGATTGTTTTGCCGCTCTGAAGATGGATGTTAGTAAAGCGTACGATCGAATAGAATGGTCCTATCTCCTAGATGTTTTTAAAGAAGATGGGATTTACAGAGCGGTGGATTTCACTCATACAATGGTGTGTTACTTCAGTTCAATACCGTGTCCTTCATGATGGGGCATAATTGGGTCCAATATCACCATCCAGAGGCTTAAGGCAGGGAGACTCTTTGTCGCTATATCTATTTATTCTATGTGCAGAGGGGTTTTCAAGGTTAGTGAATGTTAAATTAAGAGAAGGAAAACTTCATGGACGTAGTATTGCAGGGGGCACCAGAGATATCACATCTGTTTTTCACCGACGACAGTCTCGTGGTATTTTAATGCAAAGACAAAGAAGCAGAAACCATCAAGCAGCTTATCCAAGTTTATGCATAGGCGTCTGGCCAATTAATAAATTTAACCAAGTCAGCTATTTGTTTTTTGGAAAACACTCCCACTATTACCCAAAATCAAATTTGTTCCATTATTGGGGTTGAAGAACAGGCAAACCTTAGCAATTATCTCAAACTCCCATCGATTGTCGGTATTAACAAGAAAGAGATCTTTGGTTCTCTCAAAGATAGAGTCTGACAGAGACTGAACTTATAGAAGAAAAGATTTCTCACCAAAGTCAGCAAAGAAATAATGCTGAAAACAGTACTCCAAACTCTTCTGAAATATGTAATGAATCTTTTCCTTTTACCAAAAACATTATGTAAAGAATTGCAGTAGCTTATGAACATGTTTTGGTGGGGAAAATGTCAATAATGAACGAGGGATACACTGGATGAGTTGGGAAAGGATGTGCAAACCAAGAATTGAAGGAGACTTGACGTTTAAACAGCTCCATCAATTTAATCAAGCAATGCTAGGGAGACAAGCTTGGTCATTAGTGCAGAAACCAGATTCTTTGGTTGTAAGAATTTTAAGAGCTCGTTATTTTCCTGGGGCAGATTATTTGCGATCAGAATTGGGCTCTAACCCTAGCTTTTTGTGGCGCAGCTTGTGGTCTGTTCAGAATTTGATCAAAGAAGATATATGTTGGAGGATAGGGAATGACTTTCATGTGAGTGTATGGTCAGATCCATGGCTACCATTCCAAGCGTGTTCAAAAATTACCACACCTGTGAATGCAAATCATCCGGACATGCTAATGTCGGAGCTGATTGAGAATGATAGCTGAAATTTGAATCAGATACAATTAGAGTTCAATGAGGTCGACCAACAAGCAATATTGGCAATTCCCTTAGGTTTCCGTTGTGAAAATGACAAGCTTTTCTGGAAAATAGAGAGGAAGGGCCATTACTCAGTAAAATCGACCTACAAGCTTCTAACTGTTGCGAGTATGATGAATAGCAGCGAAGCTTTCCGAGATACTTGGCGAAAGCTATGGCGGGTACAGGTTCCTCCGAAATGCTTATCAGTCCTGTGGAGAGCATGCAATAATATCTTACCAACAACCAGTCAACTGAACCAGAGAAGAGTAGTAGTCCTGGATATTTGCCCATTGTGTCATCAACATGCTGAAACAGCTCTTCATGTACTAGTCACTTGTCCATTTGTGCAACAATGTTGGTTATCTTCAATTTTGGGCATTCTATTCCCACATGCAGTAAATTTCATGGAGAGGATAATGTAAACTTTGCAAATCTTAAATGGTGAACAGGTATAGTTACTAGTTATGTTGTGTTGGTCAATTTGGGAACATAGAAATGTAGTGGTCTGGAAAACTAAATGGAGTATCCCAGTCGGAATCGTTCAGCGGGGACGCCACTTCCTGGCGGATTGGTTACAAGTACGAGCTCCAAGTCATAGAGCTGCTGACCAAGTAGATAGCAATTTGAATTGGCAAGTTCCAGCTCCTGGGAAACTAAAAGCCAATGTTGATGCAGGAACCTCACCGACTGGTTTTTTGGGTGTGGGTATTATTGTGCACAAAAATGATGGTTAAGTCCTCTTAGCTCGTCAATGTAGTCTATGGGGCGGTTCTGATCCTTTCATGGTAGAATCCTTAGCCATAAGGGAGTGGATCAAGAGACAAGGTTGGACAAACATTGAGGTTGAAACAGACTCTTTACTTTTGGTGAAAGCTTTATTATCAACTCAAGTGGAAGACAATTCTAGTCATGGTTTGGTATTCTCTGATTGTAAATCTCTGTTGAGTGAGATTGATGGTGTTTCTTTACATCATGTTCGTAGGACGACTAATAATGTAGCTCATCTGTTAGCACGAGCTTTGTTGTTAATTCCGGACTCTATGGAGTGAGTTATTCCCTCCAATGATTGTTTTATTGATGCTTTAAGGCTTGATGGCCATAATATAATCACAACCAATTCCCTAAAAAAAACTAAAGAAAAAGAAAGAGTGTAAAGTTTGTATATGACCTATTTGATCCCAAACTCTCTATAGTCTACATAATTCACCTTCCTAACCCATATGTAAGCATCAATTTAACTAAATAAATCAAAATCTCCCAAAATTATTAATTTTCTCTTCCTAAATTTTTATGCATGACCTAGTAAACTAAAGATTACCCCAATAGTTACTCAAGTCATGCTTAACAAAGCTCGATTTTCATTCCAATCGCATCAATTTCTCTTTTTAGAAAGTGACTAGTTTGGCTCCACCTTGGAAATTTGAACCCAAAGTGTTAATCTTGCCCTTAACTCAATGAAGTTTGAAGAAATGAATTTAGAAGTGTTTTGGATAGTTTTTGGTAAAAGCGTGAAAGAAGAGGGAGTGAAGAGAGTCACTAACGGAAAAGGAAAAGATCAAACCCCCTTTTACCCTTTTGTCCTCTTTTAACACTCATAAAACCAATCCCCCCACTTGTCTAATTGTTGAATCAATTGAAACTTTTAAATGGATTAATCTAACAATGAAAGAATTTCATTCATATTCGATTATGAATGAAAATAGGTATCGAGTATATACTTATATCTCTTATGTATAAGGATATATTTTGGAACAAGAAACTTGGAAGAAAGTTGGACAATGTCCCAAAGTTCAATCCCTTCTCTACTCTTTCATGAAAAGGCTTATTTTAAGATGAATTGCATGCGTCATTTTATATATTTCTATTCAGGCGTTTTAATAAATTTTCATTCTAATGATTGACCGCTTTAGACAATGACGTGAGATAGTCTTCGGACATGAAATACAAGGAATTTAAAGAACGAAACCAAAGCATTGGCCTAGGAATGTGGAAGCTTGTTTTCGTTTATGTTTCACTTGATGATTTGCTTCTTCGTCTTTGAATCAAAGATTGGTCCAAAAGCTCCACACTTTATGCAATAATGGGGGACGAGAGAGAGAAAAGAGAATGTCTTGATGTTCTTAATAATCCCCATGCAATATATGTGCATTAAAAGCGTCGAAGTTGTCTAATATTGTAAGCATGTAAATAAGGATAACTAATTGGAAACACTTTATTCCGTGTCCTTGAGTCCGGAAGGTATTCGTACACAGTTCCCGATTCCTTCAGACACATAGTCCCCATTCTCTTTTCAGGTCCTCGTCTTTGGAGGATGGTGAAAAAGATGGCACACATTCACTATCTCCACTCACTTTAGCCACCAATTTTGAGGAGAAGATCTTTTCAAGTTCAAAACTGCTTATAACTTGCTGTGGAATGTGGATTCCATCTCTTAAGTAGCTGCTTTTCCATGCGACTGTGTGTTAATTAGCAACTAAGGAACCTTATTATCAACTCAACTGAGTAGCCTTTTTTCCATTGATTCTTGGTTGCTTTCTTTAGGCGATATATCGTTCAGTTTAACTAATTAAGTCACGTATGTTAGCTTGACAAGGACTAGAAGTTGTGAACGATGGTTTGGTTGGAGAGAATAATTTGGTCTTAAATTAGTACAAAAGTTAGAGTAGATGCGTTAAGTGATTAGAACACTTCTCAACAATTGAAAAAGAGGTGTTGGGGTTCATGGGTTAAAAAGTGATTATGGTAAGATTTTGTTGTGTAGTGAGGAGAAGAGTTGTTGATTTTTAGGCTAGAAACTTAATTAATGTAATCTAGCATAAAAGAAAGAGACCCACTTAGGAAAACCATATCTTTCTAAACAATTTAATAGAGATTGAGAGAGAGAGAGAGGGGGGAAAAGCTGAGTTGCCTTTGATACTGGCGCATTCGTCCTGCTTGTCAGCACATGCATTCCACTTTCCACTACAAAATCGACTTTGGACCCCAAAATTTAACCTCCCCTTCAAGAAAAGCATACCCAATCTCATCACATATATTTCACATCCCTCAACTACGACCAAGATCTTATAGTCTCTCAGAACCAAGAACTAGCTAGCTTTACTTCACAACACGCTTGTACTCTCTATCCATGAAATCCAAATCTTTACAGATTTTCCTACATCCTCGACTACTTTAGGCTTCTTTCTTTCCACTTCTTTTTCCCATTTATATCCATCATCAGTTAGAGTTGCTTATAGAAAGATGAGAGCAGGAGGTGGCACAGTGCAGCAATCTCTAACAGCAGAGGCAGCTAATGTCGTAAAACAGGCTATAACTCTTGCTAGACGGCGAGGTCATGCCCAAGTGACTCCTCTCCATGTAGCGAACACCATGCTTGCAGCCTCTACAGGCCTATTGAGAACTGCTTGCCTTCAATCACACTCTCACCCTCTTCAGTGCAAAGCCCTAGAGCTTTGTTTCAACGTAGCTCTTAATCGCCTCCCAGCCTCAACGTCGAGTCCCATGTTGGGTACGCACCCTCAACAATACCCTCCTATCTCTAACGCTTTGGTCGCAGCTTTTAAGCGTGCTCAGGCCCACCAACGGCGCGGTTCAGTTGAAAACCAACAACAACCCCTCCTAGCTGTGAAAATAGAGTTAGAGCAGCTCATAATATCCATTTTAGATGATCCTAGTGTTAGTAGAGTAATGAGAGAAGCTGGGTTTTCTAGTACCCAAGTGAAAAGCAATGTTGAGCAAGCGGTTTCTTTAGAAATATGTTCTCACAGTTCTCCGTCCTCTGTGAGTAGCTGTAAGGCTAAAGATAAGTATGTTTTAACTCTTTCTCATCAGTCACAGCCTCCATTGAATCAAGCTGGAACCCAAGCAAGCAAACCAACTCTCTTAGATCCAATTAGAAATGAAGACATTGCGAGTGTTATCGATAATTTGATGGATAAGAGAAGGAGTGTCGTGATAGTAGGAGAGTGTCTTAGTGCGCTAGAGGGTGTAGTTCAAGGAGTGATTAACAAGCTTCACGAGGGAGATGTCGCCGAAACTTTAAGGAAAGTCAAGTTCATAAAATTTTCAGGATCTTCTTTTGGAAATCTATCTAGGTTAGAAGCCGAACAGAAACTCGAAGAACTTAAGGTACATGTGAGAACTTACATGGGCCAGGGAGTTGTCCTAAATTTAGGTGATCTTAAATGGGTTACTGAGTATAGAGCTAGTAGTTCAAGTGAGCAACGGAGGAGTTGTTTCTGTCCTGTGGAGCACATGATCATGGAACTTGGGAAATTAGTCTGTGGCGTTGGAGATAACAATGGAAGATTTTGGCTCCTGGGGATTGCCACCTTCCAAACATACATGAAGCTTAAATCAGGATATCCGTCACTTCAAACTCTCTGGGGTCTTCGTCCAGTTACTATTCCTGCTGACAGTTTGCGCTTGACTCTAATCTCTGACAGGTATGAAGTTTGATAGATATATATAATCCATATGGCATTGTTAGCACTCTTCCGCCAATCTTTTAGATTCTTTTCTTTTGCATGAACTCATCATTGATCATACATATAAATCTTAATAATAGACTTAGTAATGTGTATATCTTTCCTTGTTTTACAGAAAGAACTACGTGTTGAACATTTTAAAGCAATACGAGACAAAGTTTCTTTTTTCTACTTTTTTTTGTTTTTAGAGACTTAAAACTTGACCATTTACACGTGTTATTAGAACTTAACAATGGTAGAGAAAACTTATGTAGAATGCAGTTATGGTTTTAGAGAAACTATATGCTAAAGTCAGGAAATTTTATCTTTTCTTTAGATGTTAAAGGTAGGGATAAGTATTAAAGGGTCTTTAGCTCACATTACCTCGAAGAACTCTCTTCGATTCAATTGTAAAAGAAAAAGAGTGATCAGAGAAAGATTAAAGCATTTCATGTTCATTTTCCTTGAGTGGCTTTTGCAATGTGAAGCTCATTGAAGTTACTAAACGTCATTATTCTTCTACCTTTATACCTTTCATTTCAGTGACCTACAAAGTCAGTCCACTAGCAACAAAGCTGAGAACGAGTCGAGTTGGATTATAATTGAAAGTGATGAAGAAAAACAGCTAACATGCTGTTCTGATTGCTCGGCGAATTTCGAAAACGAGGCTCGAAGCTTTCGGAGTACCACTTCCAAGAGTGACTCTACAAGTTCCGCCCTTCCTATATGGCTTCAACAATACAAAAATGAGAACAAAGTTCATAGCACTAATGGCGATAAGGTAATGACTATATATAAACAAACAATTACACTGCAATGCTAGGAGAGCTGTATTCTCAACTTATAGTAGTTCGATATTTGTAAATTGTCATGGGATGCTTATATTTCTCATTTTCTATCTACTAGGATTGTATCTCAATCAAAGATCTCTGCAAGAAGTGGAATTCAATTTGCGGTTCAATCCACCGTCAATCCAACTCATCCGAGAAAACCCTCACATTTTCTTCGATTTCACCTTCTTCTTCTTCTTCTGGTTTCTCGTACGAGCAACAGTACACCAATTTGCACCAAAACCACCATGACTGGCCAATTCTTGGACCAAAGCACTCATGGAGGGACCACCAACTCTGGATTGGCACAGACACTCCTGTCAACAAGGGCACCGGGGAACCCAGTTTGAGAATGTACATTCCAGAGCACAAAGATGATTATTTGAATCAACCATTCACGTCAAATCCTAATTCTACCCCCAACTCAGCTTCTACCATTGATGTCATGGAGACAGAGCAACTCCACAAATTCAAGGAGCTAAATGCTGAGAACCTGAAAACCCTATGCAACGCGTTGGAGAAAAAGGTGCCTTGGCAGAGAGATGCAATCCCCGAAATAGCGAGCACGATTTTGCAATGCAGGTCCGGTATGTTGAAAAGAAAGGGAAAGGTGAGAAGCAGTGAGGCCAAAGAAGAAACTTGGCTATTTTTTCAAGGAGTGGACCTAGACGCCAAAGAAAAGATAGCTAAAGAATTGGCTAAACTTGTTTTTGGCTCATACGACCACTACTTTTCAATAGCATTAAGCAGCTTTTCATCTCCGAGAGCAGACTCTACCGAAGATTGTAGAAACAAAAGATCAAGGGACGAACAAAGTTGCAGCTTTATCAAGAGATTCGCTGAGGCAGTGTCAAGTAATCCACATAGGGTTTTCTTAGTTGAAGATGTTGAGCAAGCAGATTATTGCTCTCAAATGGGGTTCAAGAAAGCAATTGAGAGAGGAAGGATTGTCGATTCTAATGGTGAAGAAGTTGGTCTTAGTGATGCTATAGTCATATTGAGCTGTGAAAGCTTTAGCTCAAGGTCAAGAGCATGTTCGCCTCCTGTCAAGCAGAAGACAGATGGTTCTCATGAAGAAAAGGGGGATGCTGCAATGGACGAGACAAGTCCTTGTGTTTCACTTGATTTGAACATCTCTATCGATGATGATCATAGTCCAGAAGCTCAATCAATTGACGACATTGGCCTTCTTGATTCTGTCGACAGGCAGATCACCTTTAAAATTCAAGAACTGTGATAATGAATCGCAAGCTGGCAAATCTTCTCTCAATTGTTACCTTTCTTTTTTCCTTTAGTTTTTTCTTCCTCTTTTCTTTTTTGGAGTTGGAAAAAGTCATTTTGATCACATAGAATTTGCAAGACTGAAAGTGAAAGAAGTTGCCTTTTCCCTGTATAATCACATTGTATATTATAATCCATTACCTTACTTGGGGTAGCTTTGATTCTTCGACTCATAAATTAATGTCTTCTTCCTCCACGACAAGTTCTATGAAAGACACCTAATTAAGCAACATAACTCGTGTCCCCTGTTTTCCACTTATATTCGTCTTTCTTTGCTTTAATGTTTTTAACATGCAAAAGGGTATTCCATATTCATTTCTTGCCAAAAACGTATATAAAAATTAATCTGATGAAGATAAGTCCAAACTGTCTTTTCATACATTTGCACCATTGGTAAGTAGTGGATGAGGATGACGAGCTTAATCGACTTTCCAAATGTGATTCTTTTGGCTGTGTATAAAAAACACTCGTAGCCTAAGAGGAATAAGATCTTCTATTCAATTTTATGGTGTTTTATTGTGTCCAGTAAATCTCAGCCATTTATTTATGCGGGTCTCGCATAAATCCCACATAAATTAATATGAAGTCCGCATAAATGAATGAATGAGATTCACTGGATACAATAAGACACTATAAAACTAGACAGAGGATCTGAACTCAACCTCAGACGGGCAGCTATTTAGTTTGACTTCTGTATGCTGAAAAGACCGATGTTTGCTACATCAAATTGATAAGTTTTACTTTCAACCAAAATCTCATTTCCCTTCAAATCTCTTTTAAGGTCTCTTGTGACTATCTACTAAATATTTAATAATGTATGCATATCATATGATTTTAATCAATTAATAGATCATTTATTCACAATTAATGTACTTTTTTTTGTAATCGTAATATAATAAAAAATTTGCAATTTAAAATTAAAGTGTGTAAACATATTATGTCTTGATGAAAAGCATTAACAAAAAATTTGCTTGATTTTCTGTTTTCTTTATTAAATTTAATTAAAAAGCTATTCGTTTGAAAATTTTAATTTATGTTTTTTCTTTTAATTTCTTCCAAATTTCATAATTTATGAAAGCCATAAAAGTTAGTTTTTATCTTATATTTTTGTTTCTTGTGATTATTTGACTTAACATCAACAAAATATATGTTATAATTATTTGATATTAATTATTAATAAGAATTATGAATAATACAATTAAATGTATTTTAATTTTATAATTATTTTAAATTAATTTTTTAAAAAATAAAAACAAATTTGGTAATTATTTAATATATATTTTAGATATCTTAAAATACATAAATTTCAATAAAATTATTCTAATAATTAAAATATATTAATAAATATCAAATTAGAATTAATTTATTAATTTTAATAAAATACAAGTAATTTTTATTAAAATATTTATTTATTTATTTAATTCATAAAAATTATTTTTTCTCTAAGTTTTATTTATTATTTGATTATTAAAATACTAAAAACATAACTACAATAATATTAATAATAAAAAAATTTATTTAAAAATAAAAATAAAATCAGTATCGTCTCAAAGAATGGATGATAACTTATAATGGATAGACCTTGAAGAGCATCAAACCCTGTAAACCATCTCAGTCTTTTCTGCTGGGACCTGTACGCACGTCTGTTTTTTCCTTTTTGCATTTCGAATCAATCAAACTTGTCAAAAACTGAGTGCAGGAATTTGGATGTTTCCTGGTTTCATATCCACACTTTTTGAAGACGAAACTTGTTGAGGTTTCAGATTCATATTTATAAGTGAATTTTTTATTGAGAAAGTGAAGACTTCGACTTCTCATTATTCTTAAACCTATAAACCTAGTAATGCTTTGAAGTTTTCAGCCTTTACGGAAGTTTCACCAAGTCAAAGGTGAAACAGTTACTTATGATTACGAGCAATATGTCTTTCTCTAATATTCGTCAAGAATGATTTTCAATATCTTAAACCATTCGCAAATGAAATAAGTATTATAATTAAGTTAAATTTCTTTCAAATTCAAAGATAATGTAAATATGTGACAATTACAACTTGAGATCATGAAGATGATTCATCTTAAAACATATATATTTTTAAGAAATATGAAATCAAACGACTTCATCGTAATATAAGACGTCAAAAGATGATAACTTCAACTTATCTAAAACTTATAAATTATTAAAATTTTATCTAAATGCAAATTAAGTACATAAATGCAAAATACAATTATATCTGGTCAATACTCATTTTCATCTTGTCAAAAAAAAATTTATCTACAGTAATTAGCGATTAATTTGGTATAAATTTTAAGTATTAACTAAATTAAAAAGAACTTAAAGAGATATGATATCTTGTAGTAGTTTAATATCATTACTTCGGATTCCTTACTTAAAATTTTCATTTTCATTATCATTTATAGTTGTTTTTTCAAAAGAACTTTTCTTGACTCCTGTAAACAAACTTTAGTGTTTCTCTCTTTAAAAGTATTCTTCAAGGAGTCCCTTAATTTTTTATTACTCCCGATCAACTTTTACTTGGGTAAAAGTGATTGATCTATGTATCTCTTCATTTTCTTAACAAATTACCTATGAATTGGTTGATTGTATTACTCTCTCAAGAACTCTAAGCTTTTCACATCTTGAATGTTGTTCAAATAAGGTGTACCTTTAACTTTGTTAGGGTTAATTTTGTAAGAAACCCTTAAATATTTTCTAAAAGGATTCATAAAAGGAAGAAAAATTGAACAAAAATTAAAGATCATGATTCCGAAAATACAAAAATTAATATATTTATTGTAACCGAGTTCCCTCTACAATAATTCCCTCTAACTTGAAAATTTGAAGCGGTAGTAATCTCGTTATCATGCATAAATAAAAAGTTGTATGGGCTGGAAATGGTAAAGAATAAGTGGAAAAAAAGGGTAGGATATTGCCAATGTTTGGAAAATGTGCTTATAAATTATAATGAAGATGGTTAAATATGATCCATAACGTAAGAGTTGTGCAAAGGAGAAGCAACTTTTGCGCTTTGGAAGGGAAAAGCAAAATCTTCCCCGAGAAATATCAAACGACAGACAGCACTACTTTTCATGCTTTGTGATGTGTCCTGTAAAAGAATAACCTTTTTTCAATTCTTTGATTTTCGTAATCCCAACATTCTCATTTACAGAAAGCAATAGAAAGTTATGGTATGAGGATTCAAAATAAAAGCCAAAAATACAAAAGGTAAAGCAAAACATAACTAAGCATCTCTTCTTTAATCCTTAAAGATGTTGCTGCTTTAGCATCACAAAAAGTTTATTATCTTCGGAACTTTAAATTAAATTTTAAGCATAAGAAGGAATATGTCTTATCACACTTTTTTACAAGATTATTGTTTTCAGACCTAATTAATACATTATTTCCACTAAGAAGTGGCCTTTTTTTGTTACAAAGGAGAGAAAATCAAAATTATCTCATAAAAGAAATACCATAAGCATCAGTTCAGATAATCAAGGAGAGGGCGTCAGGAATCTCCTCCCAAATTTAAAAAGTGGACGAAATGTTATGACCTAATTTAGCCAGATAATCTGCTGCAAAATTACCTTCACGAAACACATGCCTAATATAACAAAGCCAATTCTTAGCAAGTAAAGCTTGAAAAATAAACATATTGTCGATTTTATTGTTTGTTCAAATACACGTAAAAATTGATATTAGATTATTAATCCTCTTTCTTCCTTGTTTATTTCTCCTTCTTATTCATTAGTTATTTATTGAACTATAACTTTGTTTTCTTCGAACTTATATGTTTTCTCACTTTTCTCTAGAATCTAAAACAAGCCTCTATCTTAGACTACTTTTTTTTTTTTTACTTTATCCTCTTTTTCTTTTATCTTATACAATTTTACTTCCTTTTTACCTTTCAACAAATAAGTTATGGTTGATTGTTTGCTATGTCTTACCACTTTTTGTGAACACACAAATAATTACGTGATTTCTTTAGCATCTCTGTGCTTCATCTCCCTAGAAACAAAGAAAACAGTGACTCTAGTCCCTTGCTTTACTAGTTTGAGGTTTTAGACTTCTGTTTAATTGGAGTCCTAGTAAGGGGTTTCAATGTACTGGTTAAAGAAGCAGCTGGTTTTGTGTGTGTTTGAATAATATTTTTATGAAAAAGTTTAAACTTCTTTGTTGAATGACAAGTTATATACAAATGACCTAAAAAAATGACTTGAGCCCGTCCAGTTTCTTCATGCATATCAACACGACAAAAACCAAAATTACCTTAAAATAACTGAAAAGCCATACCACTTAGCTATTGCAATAGTAAATATTGAATTTCAATGCCGTCATTGTGTGAGAAGCAGTAGTCAAAAAAAGAGACTACCTTGAACACATACACGATAAAGAGCACATTGGTCGATAATAAAGGTAATTAAGCGTTGAAGAGAATCAAAATTATCCTCCCTTTTGATGCGTATGGCGCAAATATTTGTTAACAAGCCATGTTTGTTTAGATTTGATGGTAATCACATAATTTAGCGAGCATCCGATCGAGAGATATCATGATCAGTAAACTCTAGATAGCTAGCTAGCAAAAGAAAAAGTAACAAGAGTGAGTATATGGAATGGAATCAAATTTTCCCTCAAAAGCAGGAAGGAAGATAAAGTTATGTGCATGATTTAGAAAAGAGAAATGTATTAAATAGCAGAAAGTGGGTGTCCCTTTTAAAGCAGTAAAGTTCTTCACTTTTTTCACTCCTTGTGGCTGCTATTTAACACTTTCTAACTCAGACCTAAATTATTTGATCTTAGCTATTCAACTTTTTGTACATTCACCTTTCCCCTTCTCATAGATTATGATCATAGCATATATGGAAAAAGGCTTGTAAATAGCATCTTATATTTATAATTATGGAAAGATAACTCATGAGAATGACCTTTCTTTTCTTTTCTTTTTTCTTGGGTTATGTCACTTAGATACATGGAGGCAGTTTTAATTCACTCTTCTATTAAGTCTTAGAAACAGAATATAGGAGTTTTGAAATATCACTTAAGTAAAGATAGCAAGATTATTTTATATATGCATTACTTCTAAACCTTTTTGTTTTATAATTTGTGGTGATAAATTAAGGGGCAATGCAGGTCATAAAATTTTTATGCATGTTTTGGTTTCTAATTCATGGTATTGCTATGGGACTATTAACATTATGAATTTGCACTTTAAACCTTACTAAATAATTGCTTCAGATAACTTTTCAAACTGCCTTGTTAGTCCAAAAAGTTGGTAATGGTAGAAAAGTAGCTCTTGTGGTACTGGGCAATCTTAAGTTCAAATGATGATTTTTACAAATCACCTCTTTTGAAAAGTATTGTTCTATAAAGGATCACCAATGGTTAGGATGCTTCAAGAGTTAAATTTTATTGTTCCTGAATCATAAAGTTAATCAAAGTGATTAAGAGATTTGTTTGAATAAAACCTCAAGACTTACTTTTGACCTAATTTCCTTACAAGTATTTAAACAACAGGCAAGTGATATCATACGCCATAACTCACTGTAGAACATGAATCTATGAAGTTGGAAAGGAAAGAAATTCATTGTGTGATAAATTTAGAAGGATCAGAACCTGATAAACCTTTTAGACGATAAATCCTCGAATGTTTATTAATTTCAGATAAGCAATAAAGGTTGAAGTTTTAGGGCTCCTGAAACCTGGCCCATAAACATAATTGTAAATGCACTAGCTCGTGGAGCCCTTCCCTTGTGGCGTTAAGGTGAGAAGACGGCCGATGTCTGTGCCACTGTCTTGAGACGATCAAAAGGGTTACGTCACCGGAGGGCCCTATTAAAGGGAAGGCCACCACTAAAGACTCGCAATCCTTGATATACAAGGAACTAAACCTGGTCATCAAAATTTAAAATAGCCCATGACAAAAGCTTTCTATTTGTTTTGATGAAATATTAAATTTAACCCAATAAGAATGGAAAAACCAATTTGTTATTTTTAAGTAGATTTTTAAAAAACTATAAATATAAAAAGATTGAAACTGATGTATAGAAATGTTAAAAACTTTTAAAAGTGAATGGAAACTGTCTTCTTTAATTATTTATTTTAATTTTTTCCTCTTTTGTTCACTCTTTTTTTTTATTGTCAACGATATCAATTATATTCAATTTTATATTTGTATTCTTTTGTAACCATAACATCAAAGACTTAATTTATGAAAGCAACTCCTTTATAAAAATATAAAGAGAAGATTGCGTATATTATGACCCTCTTTAAATCTCCATTAAGCGAAAAACTTTGTGCAATGAGTACGAACAAATCTTCGCGACAAAATAAATTTTTACTTCTTAAGGTACTTTTGTATAACATCAAGCGGTAGGAATGAACTTGTTTATGACATTTTTTAAACAAAAGGGACTTCAATATCAAACAAATGATTAGAAAGGACAAAAATTTTAACCATCACGACTATGTTGTAGCCGAACTGCAACCTTGTGCCTCATGGTTTTGAAACTAGGCCCTTGGAATGGAATTATTCAGAGAAACCGAAGACGGCTTGATTTTTTATGTTTGCTTGTCAAGAAGACTGGAAAGGAAAAGGAAGTAAAAGATACGGAATCTTCAATCATCTAGTTCTATTAACGAATCAAACAAAAGCATGGGAAAGAAAAATGATGAAATTCTTTTTGAGTTTCCACTCGATGGGCACCTTTTAAAGTTGTTAAGTTGATCTAGGAAGGAGACACAATGTATAAGAAGTTATGTGACAATGGAGATTGAACCCTCCTTTCCCTTGCACCGAATACCAAGTTTCTTTTTGAACTAACAAGACAAACAAAAGCAATCATATACATAAGAGACACCTCTAGACCTACCTACAAAAAGAAGGATTACGTTGTTTGTTTTGGCATCTACAAAAGACAACATATGCATGGAGACAAAGTTTCCACACCATCTTTTGCAGACTTTAAGAAAAGGGAACTAAACATATGTTTGTATATGGCTCTTTTCCATAAGGTCGTTGTCTATTCCTTCTTTCTCTTGTTTTCTTTAGTTTATGAGTGACTTCTTTTTCTTGCATGAAAGTAAGGGAAATCTGGGTTCTGAAAGTTGCATATAGGATCTGTAGATAAAATATAATTTCAGTTCTTTACCAGGGCCGGGTGTGTAATGTTGCTTTTACTTTTTTTGTGGATTTTTTGAGATTTGAAAGTGATGATGAGTGAGGGATCCGAGAAGAGGGAAGAGTACTGGATGTGGCGTTGTTCCAGAGAGATAGAGACATATGGAGAGCTGGAAATGGAAGGACGAGGAGGTGGTGGTGTTGGCAGTGGGGATGTGTTCTTTTAGTGCCAAGACTTGGTCAAAAAAGGGTAAAGAAAGCACACGCAACGCGAATAGACCTGACCATTGTAAATGATGATCTCATTTTTGTGGAGCTCTGATGCTGCTTTTGATGGATTGAAGAGTCGTTTTCGCAAGGCATTTTCCATGTTATGTGAACTTTGCTTCCGCGCATTTTCCTATCCATCATTTCATAACTCATACACTTTGCATTTTTGGGCTCCCTATTTCATATCAAAGCTTCACTTCCATATTAAGCCACCATTGATCATGTTTTAACTAACCAATTATTGACCCGACCCTGTTTTAACTAACCAATTATTGAATCGAAAATCATGTCAATGGTGGTTCTTCATTGTGGAAACACAAATTCCCAGTGAACAAGTACTGCAATACTGAATTAGCTTAAGCACCGTGACTTCCTCCAACTATGTTTTCACTCTCCTTGATGCAGCATTTAAGACAGCCAACCGCATCTACGTTACTAATACTAACCTCATGAAATCCGAAATTGATGAATGAGCAGGCTTGGAATTCCGGGATACGTGAAAGTCTGCAAATGTTTGCCTTTGCTTAAAAAATTTACCCTCATAAGACCAAATAAATTGATTTGCCTGACCATAATAATGCTCGAATTAATACACATCTCCCATAGTCGAACACGACTATAAACACCATTTCATTAGGCATTACATAAAAATACGGCCCATGACAACCCGCATTCTACGAGCGCAGATCACCTGTCGCATTTAACTCTGTCTTACTCTGTCTAACCATTTTTATTACTTTTTGTATTTTTATTATTTTCATTTTTAGTACTATTTTTATTTTTATAATAATAATAATAATTATTATTATTATTATCAATTTATGTTATTATTATGAAATTTGTTATAAATACTAATTTTCTTCTTCTTATTATTAACTTTATTATTCTGAATAATATAATTATTCTTATAAT
>JAOSBM010000005.1:32158205-32171808 GCA_027568955.1 Erythroxylum tenue | reverse complement strand
TGTTGATATAGCTACCTCTTCTTCAGGATGGATTGGTGTGGGTATGATACTTCGTAATGAAGAAGGAGGTTTTGTAGTAGCAAGAATTTTTCGTGTGGCTGGATCCTTTACATCTCTGATTGCTGAAGCCATGGGGGTTAGAGAAGCTTTGAGTTGGATCAAGATGAAAAACTGGACCAATGTAATTGTTGAGTCAGATAATCTGTCGATTATTCAGGCTATGACGGGGGATAATGAAGAAGATCTGTCTATGTTTGGTGTTGTTGTTGCTGATTGTAAATCTCTTTTTCATGAGATTAGTGGTTCGTTGGGGTTCTCCCATGTTTTTCGTTCGGCGAACGGGGTAGCTCACGCTCTAGCTCAAGCTACTCGTTTATACCCGAATGCTTTGGAGTGGACTTCTATCCCTCCTGACTTTGTTCTTCCTCTGTTGTTTTAATTCTACTCCGTTTTACTTCAAAAAAAAATCTAGAAATGATGATTTTTATACTCATAATAATTTTCAAAAAACAATTCCAACCTTTGTATGAATCTCCCATTGTATTTAGTCACATCCCTCGCCATTTTTATTAAAACTTCAACAATGTGAAGTCCATCTTTGACAACAAGGATATAACCACAACTCCTCCTATATATTAGAAGTCTCCCAAAGAAAGTGTTAACAACAATTATATACATAAACCTTTTCAAACCCCATTCATCCATGTAAAAGTTAATAGAATTTGCAATATTTACTGCCTTATGAATCTTGATAACATATAGAGTTAGAGAATTCTTTTTTGCACACGTTATTGAGTGTCATTAAAATGAGCAAGCAAGCATAAATAAAATATATTCTGAATACTTATCAAAGTATATATAGTCAAGGACACCCTTTGACATTGAGTAATAAGTGATGCTTTCACTTTTTTATCCCTTCAATAAAAAAAGAGTAACAATCTTTAGAAATAGTGACTCTAGATGAAATATGAAATTCAAGAATATTAATTTCATAAATTTCTTTAAACACGTTCCTTTTAAGAATACTAAATTGTAGTCCATCCTCTATGATCAATTCCCTACAAGCTTGTTAATCAGAATTATAATTATCAACATCAAAACCTTTTTGCAACTTTAAGTTTGTTTGTACTTTATATTTCTCCTTGTATGCTTCAAGTAAATCTTCTTTTTTTTTTTGTATGGAACCTTCTTATAACATTTTGTTAAATACTTTTATAATCCTAAAGTGGCTTTCTCTCTTCCCTTAATAATCATTATTACACCAAATAGTTGTTACCATCCTAGTCTCGTTCCCATTGAAATTATACAGTTACTCGAAACCAAACCTTAAGAGTATTATTCTTATCACTATGAGGAATAGATGTGTTACCTTCAACAAAAGAGCCAAATTTTGTATAGTGATATAGATAGTAGTGGCAGAGAACACATAATCAATCAATGCTTGACACATTGTCTACTTTTTCAAAAGCTTTCCTCTTAATGTTGGAACTACTAGTAATACTTTTCTTTATGTTCAAACGTTGGTTATTAATGTTGCTTTGACAAGAAAATTTTATAAAAGGTAAAAGGATAAGTGTTGGATCCCGTTTTCGGAACCCAACTATCCGAAAGTCATGAAGCGTGAGGTTTGGACGTGGAGGAAAAACTTAGAACTTGGGAGCTAAAACCCTTCGGAAGCAAGGCGGGTTCGCCACGGCGAGCTAAAGTTTCGCTGCGACGAACTGATGGGAACAACTCCAACAACCCCTTCGGATGAAGTTCGCTGTGGCAAACAAAATGTTTCGCCACGGCCAACATATGGGAGAAATCCCTTAGACCCCTTCGAGTCAATTACGCCGCGGCGAGCGATTGAACTTCGTTGCGGCAAACTTGGAAATTATCTTCACCGTGGCAAAGTTGTCGCATGAAGGTAAAACACCTTCAGGTCGAGTCGCTGCGAAACCCGCGAAACAGAACCCAAAACCCTTTACAAGCTACCTTATTTAATGCAAACTTAAATTCTTTCAACCACCCTTATTCATTCAATCCCAAGGACAAAAATACACATAAACATAAACAACTTTTCAAAACTTTAATCTCATTTTAAAATCAAAATACCTTGCAAGAATAAAAACCATGAGCAAAACGAAATTTTTTCATTAATATCAAAAGAAAAGAGTTTTACAAAGCTTTAATAGGTATTTCGAGCCACAATACATCGTAATCCAAAAATACAAAGTTTACATAAATTATAAATGCTCAAAATGCGACTAAAGCCTTGTTCTACAAAACTAGCTTAAAATACAAAAACATTGCAAAAGTGGAGTGATGCCTCGACTCTTGGTTACTCGGTCTCATGCTTTTCACCTGAAGATGGGACAGAAATGGAGGGGGTGAGCTTAAAGCTCGTAGGTAACAGTTTATAACGGAAAAAAAAAAAGCAAAACCCCTAAAATGTTCATTTGCCAATACAAAGTTCTAATTAAATTTATAAAACATATCGTTCACAAATTCTTAACCAAAATTCACAAACTATAAATCATGTATGCATCAAACTTGTGAACATATCATAAGTATATAAGCACATCATAATAGTTTGGATAGATCCATAAACATGACGAACTACACATTTCCACATAATGGTCCTGTGTAGATGTAAACTTGACGTACTATCACAATTTCACATAGTAGTTTTGCGTAGACGTAAAAATGAGAGAGTCCACAAAGCAGCTCTATGCCACTAATGAGCAGGCGGGAGAAGCCTATAACTTGGTCAATGTGCACATGACATACTTAAATGGACTACACCAAACCCACATAACATGTAATTCATGAATTGAAAATAGTTTGCCCATATGGCACATTTTGGAAACCTGTTTTTCATAAACATGAGATATTTCGAAAACCATTTTTGAAAACTTGATTTCATAAACTTGTATCTTTTCAAAAAGAATCATTTTCAAAGTCGTTGCATAAATCATCAACACAATTCATATATCAAACATATAACAATTTCTCAATCCATTCAAGAAGCAATAAATGCAACATCTATGATGCAATTGAAATCATTAAACTTCCTTGATTCAAAGAAAACATTTAACGACTTATTTACTCTATTATAAACATGTACCCACCTTGAATTCCTTGCTTAAAAAATTGGCTTTAGGATGTCTCTCCTCTTGCTCCTCGTGCCTCTCTTAATCCCCTTCGTGATTTCCTTTAACAATAACAAAATCTCAATTCAATAGGAATTCTAATTTGAGAACCCTAAGAAAAATACATTCACTAAAATGATCTTAGAGTACTTAAACTCATGCATTTCCTAAGCTTCATGAACCAAAACCCTTCCGTAAATCCAAATCTTTAGGTCCATTTTTCCATAATCATTCTAATTGAGTAAATGACGAAATTTGATAACACTTTCTTCTAGAAAAATGTTCTTCATTGTCTTAAGTTTCTAATGACACCAAAATCATTCAATTTGGTTCAGCAGTTTAAAAGTTATACTCCAAATATTTTCAGACTATTCTTATATTAAAACAATATTTTGTGCTCAACTTCCATCCAAATATTGAAATTCTTAGAGACTGAATTAAAACTTGATTTCATCAGACAATTTCTATACCTATGTCTCTAGTTCACACCAAACCAAAAATCATTCCATTTGAATAACTACAGAAACGGTTATCATCAAAATACCAAAGTATGTTTGTGTAGGAAAGTTGACTTCGTAGCGGTAAACTTTCACAGAAACATGCACCGAGAACATGTTTTGCCACTTTTTCCAACTATTTACTTCTCACATTTCACATATAACCCATCTTAAACCTAAACCATCTCTTCTACTTCATTTTCAACTTCATTTCAACCCAAAATCATTTACAACCCAATTCATAATCTATATTTGATCATTAACCAAACAATAAAATATTTACATATACCATTCATCAACACTTTCTACACTTATTCAACTTCATTTTCACTTCTAACTATCACTAATTATGGTTCATCCAACAAAACAAGAAGGGTTAATGCTTATACTTACTTGATTTAGCTTCAAATTCTTCAAACTCTTCAAGATCTCTAAAAACCCTAATTTTCTTCCTTCTTTTCTCTCCTTCTCTTCTTCTGTTCATTATTTTCTCTCTTCTTTTCTCTCATTCACGTGTTTGCTTCTTCAAATGCAAGACTACAATTTTCCTTTTCCCATTCTACCCTTCCTTTAATGCCTTATAACTTTTAGACTTAAGTGATCTTCCAAGAATGTCCCTTATGCATTCTTACTTCTTCAATTTAACTTACACCATACTATACTCTAACTTAATTTTAATTTCTCCATTTAATACTTCTAACTTCTCCTTATGCTAGAAAGATCATGGACTCCATTCTAAGAAAATAAAATAAAGCAAAATAATTAAACAAATAAATAAAGAAAAATTTTGGGGTTCAACAATAAGTTATAAAGAGATCATAAATTCATGTTCAATAATAATTGCATGTCCAAAAATGAATGGTACCAAATTTTAAAAGATAGGCTCAACATGTCACAAAGAGGCTGGAATTTAAACATATGCGGAATAAGTTAATCTAGCAAATGTAATATGGGATTTTGTCCCATATAGATGTGATATAGGCTTTTACTATTATGCTAAAAACATATATGTCATATAAGTAGTGTATGTAATACGAGTGATAACATTGGAAAAGAACTGGTTTTAGTAGAATTAAATACTAACAAGTAATAACAACAATTCCATCAGAACCTCCATTTACAAGTTGGTTTGGAGATGTCAATCATCCAAGTTGATTAACCTCTTTAAGTTAACTAGAAAATGAATAAGTTCCCTGCACCAACCAAGAATAAAGTATATATGATTCAGTTAACATCTTAATTGATGTTTTATAAAGATTCAAATGTCACAGATGCTTCAAGTTGCAAACTAATTTGACAAATACAAATTAATTCACCATATCCATATAAATTCAATATTTTCAAATGATGTAACTTACTCCCAACCTTACAAAGTACTATAGTGGGTATTCTTTAAAACATTAAGATATCACAAATTCTTCAAGTTACTGTTTAAATCGAGCAAACTTATCATAATACTATAATAGAACACGGTTTTGACGACAAAAAATTCGTCACTGAAAGACAATATACTATCGCAAAAAAATTTTTTGCAACAGTAAAAAATCTTCAAACCAATGGCCGCAAAAGTCCAGTAGCAAATAATTATCTGCGACGTTTTCAAGAAATTGTCGCCCAACTAATTTTGCTACAATCACTTGTCTGTCATAAAAAGGAATAGGCGAAGAGAAACAAAATTGTCGTAAATTACTTATTGTGATGTTTTCTTTTGGTGTATAAAGATAATTAACTTTGTTAACCTAGGCGTAGGTAATAATATTTAGCGACGATTTATTTGCGTAGCAGAATATATTTAGCTACATTTTTTAAAACGTAGCTAAATACTATTAGAGACATTTTAGGAAACACAGGGAAAAAGATTTGATAACGATTTTGTATTTGTAGCTAAAAAGTTTTAGTGACGAATTTTTATTTTTAATTATACTTTCCCATTACCAAGTTATCATTTAATTATAATTATTAATAACATTTTTAATTCATGTTATTGTTTTTTAACATGGATTGAATTATAATTAAGTCACGTTGTTTAATTATTATTGGTAACATTGTTTGAATAATAATTAAGTAAATAACTTAAAATGTTTCATAATTAAAAATTAAATGCATTTTATTTATAAATTAAATTTTAATTACAAAAGTTAAGAAAAAAATTTATTGACAAACTAAAACTCCTCGTCGTTACTACTACTTACAAACTTTGACCCAAATATTTGTTTGACTATTTTTTTAAGCTTGGTCAACTCTCTTTCAGTACGGTTTAATTTTTTCTCATTAAGTGGTAATTTTTCTTCAATACGATCTAACTTTTCTTCATTACATTATAACTGAGCCTTAAGCGATTAGTTATCCTCTTAAAGTGTCGTTACATATGCTGGTCGTGACGATGATGAACCAATTGGCTTAGTGTCATACCCAAGACCTTCGATATACCCTAATCTTGTACCAAGGACGTTATTACAAATGTCATCCACATTGGGCTCATTTATGTCAGACAATGATCTCTGCAACAACTCCTGCATCTTGTCCTATAATTTAAAAGGCAAAATTGAGATGAAATTCAAATATTATTAGTTAGTATTACATAAATAAATAAACTCTAAAATTAAAATTTTTACACTTACATAATTATTTTGCGCTTCTTCATACGTTTAGCCTTTATCTTCTTGTAGCGTGTCAGTTTGTAGAATGTGATCCTATCACACTCTTGTCTATGTAGTAGTTGAGTTTGACCCTATTATATGAATTAAAAAAATTGAATCACAATAGATTATAATGTATTTACTAATATAATATAACTTCTAAACAAAGAACTTACAAGTTTTTGTCGTACAACGACAAATGATTTAGAGCAGGTGTTGTGAGGAGTTTTCATCTTTCCTCTATTAATCTTACCTTTCTCACACTATTCCTAAATAAAGAAAAGAAATAGTTATTAAATGCAAAAATAAAATTAATGGAAGCAAATGTGAAGAGAAAAAAGACAATCCTTAACATTCACAGAGGCCCAATAATCACACATTTCACTCCAATTTTCTTGAGTCGCCCATTCTAGAACATGTCTCCTTGCCTCCTCATCCAAAGGAAAAGACTTGTAGTATTTATGAAGTCGATAACAATAATTCTTCACCCTTTGTTTCAACAATGAACTCACACAAGCTTGAAATTTTAAGATTCTCGATATCGACGATATTAAGCTTCATCCGTGAGCAACACGTAGAAGTTAAATTACTCTTTAAATAAGTAAAACAAAATTGCTTATAATAAAATGAATTGAAAATTTATCGACACTTTGTCTAAAGCATTCTATAGTAAGTTGTCTTCCTTCAACTACCTGGCATGCTGAAGGCAAGGCAATTCATTCCTAAAAATGACTACTAGCTTACTGGACAATTTTGCTAATTGGATCTTGTCAACAAGAAGACATTGCTTGAGGTCAATATGCAAAGACAACTAGTGTTCACTACAACATTCATGCATTGCAACTCAGAACCTTTAGTGATACCTCTACCTCTTTTTCTTATACTGATTTTGGAACCTGACAACAAAAGAATAATAATGATAACAAAAAAAACACATTAAAAATGTAAATATATATTTGAGCATAACTCTAATTATAGGTGGTTAACAATAAGATAGAGATTGTTGCTGATTGACTTCATCGGTAGATAAAATCTGTGGTTGTTGTTCGATAGGATCGTATTGATTTATTTATTGTAAGGGAGAAACATTTTCAGTAGTTGCCACTCTATTTTCCTTATCTCTACCAGGTGCCATTATATTGAATATTTGTAAATGAAATATCAACATTACTCATAATCTTTACTCAAACATCAACATTCCACATTAATATAAGTCAAACATGAACATTTCGCAAAAATATAAGTTAAACATCAACATTCCGTAAAAAACAAGTCAAACCTGTACATTCCACATAACTCAAACACCAACATTCCGCTAAAACATAACTCAAACACACACCAACATTCCACATAACAAAACTAAACCACACAGCAACATTTCACATAATATAACTCAAACACCAACATTCTGAAATAACATAACTTAAACACACAACATCATTCTGCATAATATAAAACACATAGCAACATTCCGCATAACATAACTCAAATACCAACCAACATTTCGCATAACGTAATTCAACATCATGACTCCACAAAAACATAACTAAAACACACACCAACATTCTATATAATATAAAACATACACCAACATTCAACATAACATAACTCAAACACCAACATTCCGCATATATAAGGCAAACACCAATAATCCATATAAACATAAGTAAAAGAACAACATTTGCAGAAACATAAGTCAAACACCGACATTCCGCATAAACATAAGTAAAACATCAACAATACGCATTAACATATGTGAGATATCAATAATACAGATTAACATAACTCAAACATCAACATAACATTTTAGAGAATCTAAACAAATTATTTACCTTCAATCATCATGATCAAGATTTTGAAAATCATCATCATTAATTACATTATCATTGGACTCTTTATCACTAATATATTCGGCCAAAGTATCATCATTGTCATTTAATTCATCTTGAGTATAGTATTCATCTGGTTGTACGATAAGATTTGCTTGGACTTCATCCAGTTGTACTATATTGAGATCAACATATCTCCTATAGAAT
This sequence comes from Erythroxylum tenue, assembly GCA_027568955.1. Classification (NCBI taxonomy): domain Eukaryota; kingdom Viridiplantae; phylum Streptophyta; class Magnoliopsida; order Malpighiales; family Erythroxylaceae; genus Erythroxylum; species Erythroxylum tenue. The sequence goes on along the minus strand of JAOSBM010000005.1, from coordinate 32,163,502 downwards.
GATGATATATCTACATCTTTTATTCAAATGGTTTCAATATTGAACTCCAATTCAATCTCTTGATATACTTCATCTTCATCTTATATGAATTGACCATTATGCTTTTCACAAAATCGAAGAGATTTCATTTTTGAAACTATTGAACAACCTTTCAATTGCTACCCAATACAGTATCGTTGAGGTAGAAAACTTGCTTCACTTGACTTGCATGGACAAAAGGGTCATTATCATACCATGTCTTACTAACATTGATGCTAGTAATATTCTCGTTCACTTTCATATCAGTAAGATTAAACCATTTACACTTAAATGGAATAACCTTCTTATCCTTGATGTAGTGCAACTCTATTATTTCATAGATGACACCGTATAAGTCAATAAAATTGTCGTCATGATATCCCTTAACAACAACCCCACAATTTTGGCTTCTAAGTTGACTGTCTCAATCTTGTATGCGAAATTGCACCCCAATTTTCAATGATCACAACCCAATAATTATTAAGAATTTGCTTTCTGTACCCTTTCCACTATAACAACTTTCTAGTAGAGATAGAGGGTTTTGAAGCAGCTTTTAGGAAATGGTTAACTTATATCTTTGATGATTGCAAATCTTATGTTTGTATGAGGAAATTAGGAATGGTGAGAAAAGGACTAAAAATCCTTATTTATAATAGTTTCAAGGTTATTTAAAAGAGCATTACTGATGCAAAACTTTATGTTACCCGAATCCAAGAGGAGTTTACCTCTAACTTAAGATATGCTACCCTATTAAGGACTAAAAATTCAACTCTGAATTATTTTTATAAAGCTATGGAGAAACATAATTCCATACTAAGGAAAATATTTAGAATCAATGGCTCAAGGACGAGGACAAAAATACAAAATTATTTCATACATCCGTTAATACAAGGAAGAAACTTAATATAATTTCTGATAAAGCACGGTGGAGGAACTACCCTCTCATAAAGGTAGATAAGTAAAGAGGTTTACAATTTCTTTTATAATTTTTTGGCAACTCAAGCTTTTAGCTTATCTTTACCTCAGTTACTTTAAGGCTTCATTTCTCACCTATTCTCTATAATAGAAGCTGATCCCTTAAGTAAGCCTGTTGATAATGAGGAAGTGGAAAGGTTGCACTGAACTTAAGCATTGGTAAGTCCCAAGATCATGATAGTCTAAATGTGTTTTTCTTTCAAAAATCTTGGTCTTAGACAAAAAGATTCTTCACTAATGTTGTACTAGAGTTGTTTAAAAAGAGGTGAATGCCCAAAGAAATTAATAAAGCCTTTATAACTCTTATTTCAAAGATCCCCAACCCTTCTTCAATTTGATTACAGACCTATTTCTTATTGTCACATATTATACAATATCATAGAAAAGATACTTGCTTAAAGACCTAAACTAATCATCGAGAATCTTATAAATGATTCATAAAGAGCCTTTGTCTAGAATCCTTTTATCCTAGGAGCTCTTTAGGAGTTATAACAAGAAGAATTCTTCTATAAATTATGCTATAAAATTAGACTTTCACAAAGTGTTTGATTCTATCATCTGGTACTTTATTCTCCATATGTTTGAATCTTTAGGTTTCCTTAAAATATTCATTAAATGGATCCATTAATGCCTCGTTACTACTTCCTGTAATTTTCTAGTAACTGGATAACTAACCGAGGAACGTTAAGGTCTTACATTGAATAGAAATACGAGTCACTTAATCATTGAAGACTTTCTTCGAACACATTATGGGCAACTAAATTTCAACCAAAAATAACAAAAACAATTCTCTCTTTTCCCTTTCTTCATTAACATTAACACATATTCAGTACAAAAGGGTCATTATCAGTCCCAATTAATGCAAACAACTCAACAACAAATTAAAAAACATAACTTAAACAATATACGTTTTCGGCTTCAATGACAAAAGAAGAAAAAAAAAACACAAAACTACTTACCAGGAGGAGAGAAACCACAAGGAGATGATGGAGGACACAAAGCTACAGAGTGAGGAGAAGAAAATTATCAGATGAATGTGGTTTACGCGAAAGAAAACTCAGGCAGGGAGAGAGGCTTGGACAAGATAATCGAGCAGGGAAGGGAGGGGCTTCAGGTGTCTCTGCTAAAACAAATGCTGGGAAGACATCGTTTGTCGTCCCACAAACAACATCCTCTCAGCTTAAATTTTTTTATCACCTGCTACATTTGGCAATGAATAATATTTTCGTCTCCAAATCTCTAACAAACGACGTAGTCTCAACTTAAAATTTTTTATCATCCGCGACATTTGGGGGTGAAAATATAATTAGTCGCCAAATGCCCAAGATTTTCCTACCAAATTAAATAGCGTCGCAAATTGTCTAACAATTTCCTACCAAATTAAAAAATCGTAACCAATACTAAACCTTTTTCATATAATTTTTTATTTTGCTAAAATGATTAATAAAAAGTATAGATTACAATCATATTTGTTCAATCCCTTTGTTTTACATTTATGCATTCAACGTCATTACCATTTTCTAATATATTGCACATTATTTCTAATTAAACTGCTATTATTATTATATCTAAAAACTACTAGAATGGAAATAAGTCCTTAGTAACTCTCTCTATTGTCTCAATCTATTCAGACCTTTTGGTCCAAATATCCATGGGTACATAGTGTATAGAAGAAGTTTGATGCAATTTTCATACAATTTTTTATTTTCCTAAAATAATTAGTAAAAATTATATATTACAATCAAATTTGTTCACTAAACTTGTTTTACAATTATGCAATCAACATCATTAACATCTTGTAGTAATCTTTGAAATGACATTGTTGTTAAAGTCATTTTCAATAATATTTAAAAATTTTATAAAGATTTTATATTAATATTCAATGTTGATTATCATTTTCTAATATATTGCAAATTATTTCTAATTAAACTGCTATTATTATTATCATATATGGTAATTAACTTAATGTCTTATTAATGTATACATATTAATTAATCCTAACTATTATAATGATTTTTAAATGGTAAATTATATATAAATTTTCCATATCTTACTTATGTAATATATATATTACTCTATATGTAATAATAATTATCTAATTATTATATAAAAATTCCATATTGTAACATATAAATTATATATTATGTATAATTATGTATGGCAAAGGTGACAACAAATATGGAAATGTCTTCCTATTTGGCAACGAATTTTTTATTAATAACAAAATTGTACTATATTTCTTCTGAAAATTTGAAAACGACATCGTTTACCTTAATAAGAAATGTGTCATTTTGTATTAGGTTATTAACATGAAACCGATCCTTTCTTCATTTTCGTGATAACCATCAACATTCCTCTACATTTATGGTCCAATAACCATTGTCCCCTCTCCTATGCTCATCTCGTGTGTTCTGATCGTCACCATCAAAGAAGCATCCTTAACTATGTTGATATTGTTCTTCTTTTCTATTTTCTAACCCTCCATCTTGTGCTCTGTTTTACTTATACGTTTAGGGGTTGTACATGGGTTGAGTTTTTTTTTAAGACCTTTAATGCTTCTTTCAGAAAAGCCTGTTAACTATTTGATGAAAGGTCTGAAAGAGTATTGAACACCTTTTTTAATAAAGTAATATAACCTTATATAGATAATACTATATTTCTGTAAATCAAGAGCATGGTCATGTGAAATCTACTTTAAATTATAAAATTTAGATATGATATAAGGGTAAATGGATTACTTTTATTTTAAGAAGGGTAACTTTCATCTCATTAAGCAGATTAAAGATGTATAAGTACTAAATTGTATTACTTTCACTTATCATTGAAAATTTTATTGAACATAATAAATTTTATTCTAAATTCACTTTTACATAATATAACTCTTAACATAATTTATCGAGGAATATTGACGTGGCGACTAGTTTCTGATGGTAGAAAGTCATTCCGTTAGGAGGAATGTGGCAAAATTTTCCCTACTGAAAAAAAAAACAATGTAGAACAAATCTCCTCTTCATACACTAATAATCGTTTTCCATCCATAGCCGATCTTCTTCTTGAAGGTTTTTAATATCATTCGAACTACCTCATTGTCCTCATTATCTAGATCTCATTTCCTGTTATGAACCTATTATATATATGAACATTTGATTGTATATACTATATGTTGTGTTAAGCTTCCTTGAATCTTCAAGAGAATATAGATAGAAATGGAGGCAGAGTCGGAGGCGATGTCACAATGGTCCATAAAGGATTACGAAAATTGGTTGTTTTGAAAATTTTGTTGATTCCAATGACTATATCTCGTCAATCAGGTATGCATGTATTCCAATTTGGGTTCGTTATACAGTTTCACTAAACTCGCAATCTAAGTTTTATACTGATTGTGTTTTAGGCGAAACGCATCGTACTGGAAATTTATCTGATCAAGTTGTCTTCCATACTAAATCTAGGGACTCATTCACTGTATCTTCTAAAAGTTTAGCTATAGCAAAGAAGTTGTTGGAAGAGAGTGTCAACAACCCTACACTAGAGGGAAGATCTTTCAATATTTCAATTGGTGCTTTCGAACGTGCAAGGACCCTTCTTGGAAATTCAGACATAGGGAACTCATTTACCTTTACGGACTCTCAAGTTACCTTGAATCCAAAAAAATAATTATTTCAACTCTTTATCGATGGAATTAGCTTGAAACTTTATTTATTAGTCTATCTATAAATTTTTTTAGAATAGTCTCTCTACTAGTTAGGAAAAAGACTGCGTACTATTATTGTTATTCTATGTTTGTAAGAATTGTTAAACTTCAAATTAAAATCTTGTACTACTTACCATATATCATTATATTGTATTGATACCATTTGAAAATTTTTTATAAATAATTATTTTACTGTTACCAAATATTAATTATTAAAAATAGATGTTTACTTAAATTTATGATATTTTTATCCTATTAAAATTAAAATTTTTGGTTCACAAATATTTTAATGTCCAAAATATATTTACTTTTCAAATTTTAAATAACCTACCATGTGTTTTTCATCAATATGTTTTAAACATTGAAATCAACTTGACAACAAAAGATATCTTAACTAGGATTATAAAAATGTCAATTATAATTAACCTTAACCACGATTATTAAGTACACTTAGCATTAACAAACTATCTTACAAATATTATTAATTTTATCAATGCTATCTCATACAAACATTCATCAAAATTCCCCTAAAAACTCACTACAACAAAAATGACATACAGTAACACTAGACAGTAACACTTTTGACAATATGTTATAAAATACCTATCTATGG
>JAOSBM010000005.1:32072108-32083559 GCA_027568955.1 Erythroxylum tenue | reverse complement strand
GCAGAACCAATAATAATGATAGAAAAAGAAGAGGAAGAAAATTAATAATAATAAGGAATTTAATAATCACAATAATAATAGGAAAATTAATTATGAATAATAATGATAATAATAATAATAATAATAATAATAATAATAAATTAATTTTGTTTAATAATAATAATAATAAGTACAAAATTTATAATAATAATTACTAATAACAGCAATAATTAATTATTATTATTATTATTACAAATTTTATAATAATAATAATAAGATAATTAATTTTGTATAAGAAAATTAATAATAAAAATAAATAAATAAATAAATAATAAGATAATTAATTTCCTATAATAAAATTAATAATAATAATAATAATAAAGTTCTGTCCTTCGTCATGTTTGCTTGCCGTTCTTACCCATTTTTGTTCCGTCTTCAGAAGACAAGGGCAGAAATTTTTGTTCCTTTCAAAATTGAGATACGAAAATTCTTGTCTTACGGACAAAAACTAAACACATAAGGAAATGTCAAAAATACCCCTCCCCCACATAAGCAATTTTTATTCTTAATTATATTATTAAACTCATCATCATCATCTTCATTATTATTATTAATTATTATTATTATTAATTATTGTTATTATTATTATTATCATTATTATTATTAAACTTATTATTATTATTATACGAAATTAATTATCTTATTATTATTATTATTATACGAAATTAATTACCTTATTATTATTATTAATTATTTTTATTATTATTTTTATTATATGAAATTAATTATCTTATTATTATTATTATTATTATAAATTTTGTAATAATAATAATAATAATAATAATTGCTGTTATTATTAGTTATTATTATAAATTTTGTACTTATTATTATTATTATTATACAAAATTAATTTTCTTATTATTATTTTTATTATCATTATTATTCATAATTAATTTTCTTATTATTATTGTGATTATTAATTTTCTTCCTCTTCTTCTTCTTCTTCTATTATTATTATTATTGTTGTTGTTGTTGTTGTTGTTGTTATTATACGGAATTAATTTCTTATTGTTATTATTATTATTATTATTTGTTAACTTTTTTAGTAATACAAATCATTCGTTTTAAAATAATCAGTGAATTACATCTTTCTAATATATTATACTATAGGGGCATTTTCGTCATTAACATCGTTTTTTGTTCTGTCCACTGCAACTAAACACATTTCTGTCCTTGGGACGGAGATAATTTTTTCTGTTCTATCTATTGCAACCAAATATCTCACTGTTTCCATTTTTTGTTCTGTTCCGTCTTTAAATTTTTGTCTCATTCCATCTCTGCGTACTGAAGACGCTAACTAACGCAGGGTAATACTTTGAAGTAGCTATTGCTCCCACAAAGAAGAAATAAGACAAGTTGAGGACAAATTCCATATTATTGGTATTTTATTGATTATTTCTGTTTCATAATCTGTAATTCTTCCATTTTTCATGTGAAGTGAATTGACGAGAGAGTGGGAAGAATTAAAAAATGGTCTAATTAACTTTGAGGCGTAATATAATAACTTAATCACGTTTGAATGAATATAGTTATTTACAGTTAATAGTCATTAAATAAAATAAAACTTAACTAATTGGGTTGAATGTTGAATTTATAAATTGTTAAAATGCTTAATCCATGATTATTATTGTAGTCATTTTTGTAATCATTACGATTATTGCAGATTGGTTATTTGTCAGCACCGTTTTAGATTACGATATTTTTTAAAGCCCCCATCTAAATGAATATTTACAGAGAGCTGACAAAAAATTCCATTAATAACTGGCAGTTTTGATCCTTTGAAACAACTTGAATTTAGTATTTTTTTTAGGAGGCCCCAATGACCCTAGATCGAACCTATCCAATTTTTACAGTGCGATAGTTGGCTATTTACGGACTAGCTATATATATATATATATATAATATCATATATCAGTAATTTATTTAATATGTATTATAATAATCATAAAAAACAACTAAAATGATCACTCTCAAGTATTATTTTTTATTTAAGGATCAATATAGTAAAAAATAGTTAGAAAGAAAAAGACAATACAACAACCTAAGGATTGACTTATCTAATCTATTTTGTATAAAATGTTAATGATACAATTGCAGTAATATCTCACAATACTAACAATATTTTTAATCTTCGGAAGTATGCAATTACTCTTAGTTTTAGCTAATATTTTGCACTCATTTATTAACGGTACATATGATAAATTATGAATATTAGTGAAAATTCCATCCATTCATTTTTATAAGCGAGTTAAAGATTATTGATAAAGGTTCTCATCGTATTTGAAATAATTAAATCGCTAATCAATTCGCAGACTATCCACAAATTTTTCTACGCGCAAGTTAATAACAAATCACAACTGCAAAACAACGAAGACACCGACGTTTGGGAACGCAGTTCAGCACATCTTGCTTACGTCTGCGGGGCCCTCACCCAGATTAAATTTTTTCACTGTAGTTCACAAAAAATTACACCAGATTGATCTACCACGTAAGATCTAATCTATGTAACCGACCTATAACCTAACTACCCGTGAAAGATCTTCACGCCTAATAACACGACTGACTCGTGTTAACCTTGTCGGAAGATTTTCCTAACTATTTCTACTCAAAAGCAAAGACAAATAAAACAAGAACGAAACAATTTCAAATCTGAAATTCTTCACCAAAATAATCAAGCAGCAGCACTAATTGTATGTGTATTCATCTGTGACAAAGACTTCATAGTGCTGCAGACATCAATTTAGAACCCAGCAAAATCAACAACTGTGCATAACCTTTGGACTGCTTGTTGAAGATAATAGAAGTGTGACAATACTGCTCAAAAAGCCTCACGAAACCAACTCAATCAAAAGATAAAAACCAAACAACGCATCAGCTAGGTTTTTTACAAATTTTCACCAAAAGATCAACGCATATGCCCAGCCACAAAGACCACTTTTTACCTTTCACGTTAACTGCCAAAAATTACACAACCAGCACACACATTGCCTGCCCAAAATCACGTGATCTGCCAAGCACCCCATCAAGCACGCAAAATACTAGGTTTTCTAAGAAACCTAGTCAAACTTGGATTCTCAAAGATTCAGTCCAACAAATACTCTGCTTATCCATGTCATATCCAATATCGAATTTTCCAAATCAAAAACCCAATTCCAAAACGAAATCTCCAGCATGTGTATTAAAAACCAAAAAGGAAACCTGTTGCATATTTTTTTACATTAATGTACAGCTGGACACATTCTATAATAAGAAGATACACACATGTATGGGTAATCTTCAAGAATTTAAATTCCACCGAAACTAGGATTTCATCCTTATCACATGTATCTCATAGATTCCTTTTTAAAATCAAATAAGGAGGCAATAACTACATGAACTTCTAATAAAACACAAACTCTATCTTTTATACGTCTAATTTAAAAATGCCAAAATCAAATAAAGAATATATAAAATATATTCTGACAGTATTCATACAATGTCAAGCAAATGCAATCGATTGTTAATTAATCTCTTAAAAGTGACACGCTTTAGGTTTCAAAGCAAATCTTAACGTGCCACTTATTTTGGTTGGAGTCAATTTCAAAGGGACACATTAAAGCATTTTGAGGCCCTTAAAGATAGGTTCATTTACATCATAACATTGTGACCTTATTGGTTTAGTCGAAGTTGATGCTTGGTTAATCTAATAACTCCATTCGACCTTCAACCACACAACCAAACAAAAAGTTTGGTGGCTCCTATCCTACTGACATCCTCTGTTGTCCTAACCTTCATTTCCTATACTGACTGGTTTCAAAATGCACGTCACAGCTCACGACTCTCAGACAATCATAGGTAATGTTTAATAGGATGCAATGAAGTGTGTGGAATTGAAAAGATTGCAGTGATGAGTCAGGAAACATGTTTTTAATCTAAATGAATGTAATGCAAATTCCGATGTATCATTATTTTGTTGATTAATCAAACTTAGTTAGAGGCGAGTCCAAAGCTCCTAATCTGCTTATTTTGAACTAAATCGTTGAAAAAACAGATATTAATGGTTTTTTTAATGTAAAAATCGTTTGGTTTTTAAACTTTTTGGAAAATGAACATTTGATTAGTTTTAAATTTTAATGTAATTCAACTCAAAGGCTATATCAAATAAATATTATCATTTTCACTTTATTTTGATTTTAAGATTATTATTTATTTTCCTTAAAAGTAATCCATGTGCAAAAGAATACCATCTTTTAAACTATTTATTTCCTTTTCTTCAATTAGTTGCTATTTAACTTTAAATATATATATATATATTTCTATGTAGAGTATTCTTATCTACATAATATTTAGTTATTGATGTTTGATACCAAACCAAGCCTTCTTTTACATACAAAACAACACCTAGTAAAATTCTTGTTGATACGTTAGATCTGGAGAGTGCGTAGTCTTACCCCTAATTTTTATAGGTGCTTAGGTTTAATTACTTTTTATTAAATAATCTTGTACCTTTTAATCTTGTTGTAGGTTTAATTAATTTTTATTAAATAATTTCTTATCTATTCTATTAGTAAAAAATCATCATTCTATTTCTTATTTTTTTAAACAGGTGAACCAAACGCCCTGTTAGTAGTTCAAGGTATTCTTTTACAAATATTTGGTAAAATCTTGCTGATTAAATCTCTAAATTTTCTACATATAACTTCTTAACTATTGAAATATTTTTTCATTTAAAGATTGAGAAGAAGTTAATATATACTAATATTTTAAAATTATTAACAAATAATTCTAAATTATTTAAATCAAACCAAATTGATTTGAATTTATAAATTATTATATAAATGATTTGGTATATAATTAAAATAAAAATCAATCCACGCCACTCATTAGTCACCCTTAAATCAAACAATTACTGACGAATAAAGCAGACATTTGTTACATCGTACCAAAGATAATACTAAGCTTGACCCCTACCTTTGATTAGTTTGAAGAGGCGAAGTCCTTAAAATGACTGCACACTTTATTACCGAACTAAAAGAAGTTGACTTGGAAAATATTAGAACTTGATAACAGCGTAATGCCCCTTAGGTACAAGCGTTCAAATGGATTTATGACAAAAAATGTAGATGAGCTTGCTGGGGGAGTCCAAAAACTCAATCCAGGACTTGGGTAAGTCTGAACAACGGCATTTTATTAGTACCTCCTGAAGTCGAATGTGTATGTGATCAGGGCATTCTTAACAACCGCCATGGATGACCCGAGTCACCATTTTTTTAGTAGCTGCTGAAGTGTCACTAATGATGAAAGCCTATCTTTGTTGTGTAGTGGAGAAAACAGAGACACCACACTGTTTTGAAGAAATAGAAAGAGGGACACGGGCTGGTCCATTTGTGAGCAGAATGATGGGTCAATTGATGTTAAAGGCGTATGGGCCATCTTAAGTGGTCCAAGTTATCAGGACCTAGAAAGGCACCTTATCCCTAATGCTGGTGGTCCGTTTTCTCATCCACCGGCAAAAGTTCTACCACTCATAAGACTTGCCATCAAGTGAAAGCTCTTTCAGTCACTATATAATTGTATATGCTTATAGTGCAGGAATGAACTTTTGAATACAAAGTGGAAGAATTAAATGAGGAAATGGGCTTGGAATTGGAGAAAAAGTTTAAATGTGAGGAAGAGGAAACATGTAGGGATACTTGCCACTTCCCTCTATATATACAGTAATTGGGAATCTCATGATTGGCCAGCAACAACACAGATAACAACATCAACAGCAAAAGACACTGAGCTTTGTTAAAAGGACCCGAAAGACCCCATTGCCTCCGTATCATGATTTCACTTCTAGCATCTTGACAGATGGTGGTGGGTTACTCGCCCTTTTTAACTTCCCTTACAACCTGCTATTTGTAAGGTAAAATAATAGAGATGAACGAATGCTAGAGCTGCTTTTCATCTTTCCAAGAAAAAAATGTCGCTGTCTTACCCAATGTTTATGGGTCTAATACACCGTATACGGAAAGGAAACGTCTGCTTCCAACTCCTCTTCACCTGCAAGAAACTTGAACAAGTCGATGCTTACTATTTAGAATGCGTGCAAAATATGTCATGTTATCAAGTAGCTAGTTCTTTTACAATAAATATATCATTGAGAAGAAACACAGTAGGAGACTGACTGAAAAGGTACGTAGATGATCTTTCTGATGGTGAAGTGAATTATAGACGACAGAATTGTCTATACTTTGTGAGGCACCAAACTAGTCTCCCCAGCAAATCTTATATAGATATATATATTCCTGATCAAATAAACTTACCCATGATTCAGTATCATCACTAAAATAATACATGACCATAAAAAAGCAAAAGTTGGCATTTTTATAACTTATTTTAAAGCTAGTTATGACTTGGGAACATGAACTGGGTTGGACATTGTTGTATGTCACTAGCGATCCATTGGATTGAAGCCTACTCGTTTGTTTGACTCTTGTGGGTCCTCCAGATTTGATTACCCTCCATCCTTTAATGGGGGGGAAAAAAAATGGTGGCTCCTGATCCTGATCCCCTTTTGTACTATGATTTCCTGTATGTGTTTGATAAATTGTCCATATCAATCTTTTCACTCATATAACAATAATTGTATATATTTCTTCTTGAGTTCTTTAGAGGAGAAATAGAGCACATGATATTTTCTTATCTTATTTTATTTTTATGATTATCTATTCTTTTAATAAATAAGATCCATAAAAAAATAGATGAATAAATGTTCTAAAACTAAAGTAATGAGAACAAATAATTTAAACTCATAATTAACAATTCTGATGTCACAATCCAATTCTTTTTTAGACATGACAGTCTAGCAATTTTTCTTACTTTTATTATTATTGTTACACATTAAGGAAAATCATCACATATAAAGTAGCTAAGATTTTACCTAGGCTTGTTAGGTCTCACGTTAATAATGGACCCTGCTAATGTTGAAAGGTCTTTGAGTAATAGTGTTTTGGATCATTCGTTGCTTCTATTATTGAGAAAAAGGCACGGGCAAGAAAAAGATTACGGGCGACTCTTGTCCTGCCCAAAAGACAACTTGGCTTAGCTGTGGACATAACAAGGCCACGTCTCTGCTTCCTAAATTTAGGAGTTTTATAAACAACGAAGTCAAGCTAATCAAAACACATGTTCAGCATAGCTGCCTATGTATGAAGGAAGATCGCCATGCTCGATACAAAGTTTGGTTGATATGAAAGGAACGCATAAAAATTCGAGAAATTAAACAAGTAATACTCAGTCAAACACGTACTATCGTGTTAAATTGTGCATGGAAACGTTCGTTAACAAGTGATGTCAGCAGAGCCAACTAATTAAGTGAATTGTAGTGAGAACCATTATTTCGAAATCAAGCGCTAGCTTTTGCTGAATCAAACTATTGATGATAAGAAACTGATTAGTGGTGGGCTAACAAGTACTAACTTGTTTCTTATATACCTAATTAAATGTAAAAAGAGACATGCATTATTGTGATTAGATATCGCTAATCCTCATATATGGAGGATAAACGATGGGTGGTACAATCTTAATGCAACCATTGTAAGCCTACAACGACTTTTGTTGGCTTTTATTAATTGGGGAAACGCAAAGCAAAAGAGCCAGCCTACTTTGGTTTTTCCAAGTTCCAAACATGCACCAGCTAGCTTTGGGTGGTCCACTGTCGGCTTAATTAGGGCCGTATAGGCATGTATCATGTGGCCTTGTTGCTGCCCTAGCAAACGTCCATCACAGGATGAACTCATTATTTGCAGAACTCTTCAGAACGTGTATAATATGTTTTCTTTATCTATGATCATTTTGTAAATGTTAATAAAGAAGGATCTTTTCAAATGTTAACAGTCACCATAAATTCCCTTTTTTTTTTTTTGGATTTTCATTTTACAAAGGTAGCTCTCTTTCTTAGTCTAAACCGATGTTAACAGTAAGCAAGTTCCATATATAGTTTTTTTTCCCTTTTATATAGTTATATTATTGCGTTGCGAGTGTCCTGAGCCTGAGGTCTTACCATCAGAGATGCCTTCTCCGTTTCTATTCATGAAAGATCCTCCACCGGAGTCAGTGTTGCAGGGTAACTATGTGTCTTGTCACTCGCCTCAACATCGTTTATTTCCAACATCTCTCCTAATTGGTTCGTGTTTGAAACGCGCTTCCAGTGCTTTTGGTTTTCACAGTCCAGTCCAAATTCACGTTTAAACTGGAGATGATATCAACAGTAGATTTTTGTCGCTCTCCCGAAACAGGTGCAGGGATTGCGCACGACTTACGTCACAATCAAATCGCCTGCCTACACGCAACACGGTACAACTCGTCATCTTGTGGTCGAACCTCGGCCGTTTGATCTTTATCACGTAATATTCCTCCAGTAGTCAGACGGTGATGATCGTCGTGAAAAGGACACACTCGTGCAATTCATGAAAGCGACTTAAAAGAGCGGGTTCATTTTACTTTTCCTTTTGCCCTTTTTAAAACCTGAAATAAATAAATAATTTTTTCCTAGGGAAAGGGGTTAAACGGTCATTTTCTCATAATAAGACGTACAAATGGACAAATGTTAGAGGGGACAAATAGGTGAGAAGGCGGTAAGATGAAGAGACACGTGTCCTTATCAATCCAAAGCCCGACAACGACAAGCTTTGAAGATAGGGCATTTAAAGTTAGAAGGCAAGCAGTAGTTGCCCCCGAGACCCAGACTCTCCTCTTATTCGTTACTTTCTTGACTTATGGCCACGTGGGGCCCATCAAACTGTGGAAGTTTTGATTGGGTGGTGGGAGCCACGGTGTAGATAAAAGGTAAAGAGGGGCGAATCTTCGTCATTTAAAAAATTCAAGAAAAAGCAAAAAAAGCGTTTTTGGAAAAAAAAAGAGTCATTTATTAGACGCGTGTACACAGTGAGCATTGGGTATTGGGGTCCACGGAAAGCAGGTGGGTTGGCACGTGAGACAGAAGCGGTGGGACCAGCTCAGCGTGCCTAACTCTCCGCTTCTTTTAATAGCTGGGTGACGTGGCCTTTCTTGATACCGTTGGATCTGAGGTAGGAAATTGGGTTAAATTTAATTTGGTGGTTGTTAGTCTCCAACATTGATAATTAGCTTACGTGTATTAATTTCTTAGAGGCCGTTTAGTTTGATTTTTATTTTTTAAAAAACACATTATTTAGTAGATTAAATTATTTTATTTTAAATAATTATAAAATTACAATAATTAAATTATAAAATAAAAAACAATTTTTATAATCTTTATAAGTTATAAAAGCGAAAAAATTTAACTTAAAATAAAAAAACATAAACAATTCCCTTAAAATGCAATATTTGATTTGACTATTAACTTCAGCCTCCGGCTGCATCTACTTTATCTACATTATGATTGTTGTACTCTTAAAACAAGAACTCTCCCAAGGCCATATTACAATATATACATGAATCACCTTACGTATCTTAATTTCTTAGAGGCCAATTAGTTTGATTTTTATTTTTTGAGATTTTTACTTTTTAATTTTTAATTTCTATTTCTTATTTCTATTTTTAAATTCATTTAAATGTTAAGAATAGCATAATTATATATTGATTACTGATAATAACCAAATATTAAATAAAATTTAAAAATAAATTAATTTTATAAATTTTAATTAAATAATTTTATTTAATCTCTTAGATAATATTTATTGACTAACTATTAAGAAAATTTTAATATATTTAAAAACTTATTATAAATTAATAACTAATATATACTTAAATTTAATCATTTAAACATATTTAAATTTAAATTACATTAATTGAATAGTTATCAAAATAATTTTAAAAATAAAATAAAATAATTATAAAATTGGGGAATAAATTTATAATAATGAATTATAATTCTTATTAGTGACTAATATTAAAATTAAATAATAAATCAGGAAAGCTCTGAAATGGACCCAAGGTGCTCGCTTAGCGTTATCGGGCACAAACCGTAACGGTAACACTTAACTGTTAACCGCCAATAGTTCAACAGAACAAACTCTGCAAGCGAACAGGTAGTAGTAGTTGGGCAACAATTGGTAGACATCTCTATCATGTAGCTAAGGGTAGCCAATATCAAGGTCCTTGTGACATCAGTTCTTGTTGGCAATGTAACCGTACATATTATTTATGCTGTGATTGCTACTGTTTTCTGTGGAGCCAGATCCTTTGGTACACTTTTTGTAGACTAATTTTGTGCCACAAAAAATAGACCGTCTATTTTTGTGGGTCCCATATAAATGGACGGTTCACTTTTGTGGCACAGAGTTGGTCCACAAAAAGTGGACCAGAGGATCTGATGCTGTTTTTTGTTGAGACTGCACAGCTCGATGGAAAGATTCGAAGGCAAGTGTTTTTTTTTTAATATATAGAACGATTTCGATTGACAAAAATTTTTATATCTAATTTTTTCACATAACAATTATTAATTATGGCCATAATCACAACATTTGACCTTGTAATTTATGTTTACAAAAATAAAAGAAGACAACAATATATTATTTGGCAAATATGTATCCGATAATAGTGGAGGAGATCTTTGGTTCATAGGTGTTGGATTACTTTTCTAAGAAGCTGGCTGAAATCAGATCATAATTTATCCCCTTATTATTCTATCGAACCAGAATATGAGAAGCCTAAAATAGGCGATTCTACTTTTAAGATGAAGAAGAGGTACTAATGAGTCTAATGAGAATCATCCTGTAGTAATCAAACAATTCGGAAAGCTTCAATCAAATCAGCAAGCCGTAATTGCCAAAGACAGTCAAATTCACTTTTAGATATAATAATTAATTAAAGTTCCTTTAGCATGAGTATACGTATGTATTAGCAGAATGACTCTCTGAAGCACCAAAATGTGAACTCAAATCTTACCGGTGCCGTCGAAATGCATACTCAAGCATTAAATAGGCAAAGTTTGAAGCTAGTAATTCAATGAAAGTTGACATTAGCAGTATTATCTAAAATGACTAGCCGACACGAGTAGCAGCATGACTTGGCACCTTAAGATTTAAGAACTTAAGAAAGAAAAAGTTAATGGGAGAGAATCAAGCCAATGATTAAGGAAGCATGGGTGAAAATGAGCATTGTTCCCTTATCCACATAACATGTTTTCCAACAGTCTGAGCACCGAACATATATCAATCAATTCTGTTAAGATATATAGTATATATCTTATTATTTGGTGTAAAATGATAACCGGACATTCAAGATAATGTTGATGAGTTTAAATTTTAAATTAAAATGGGATAAAATAAAATATACTATCTTGGATTTCATTGTGGTTGGGTCGGCAATTCCGAACCCAGGCCCAAATTTAATAATCAGCAAGCCCAGCCGTATGAGTACCCCCATGCATGCATAACGACCTACGTGCAACCCTAAACCTAGCTA
>JAOSBM010000005.1:32053831-32066378 GCA_027568955.1 Erythroxylum tenue | reverse complement strand
CATTTTTCATCATATTTTATTTTCTTATACGATGATAATAATGCAAATGATATGGAGATGGAGTTTTGAATGTTGTGAAATTTACGCAACGACAATTTGAAGCTTTGGTTATTTCAATCATTGTTCCGGTTCTAAATTGTGAAAAATGTATGTTATCTTTGTACTCGACATTATGATTTTTATTATTCCAATTTTATGATTTTTTAATACATACAAATCAAAATCTTGACTTATTAAAGTAATTTTTATTTGGAGCGTTCGCAAAAATATGATCTTTATATTTTCTATTTAGAAGTTATATTGTTATGTGCTATACAACCCGATAGATATCTAAAAACCCGAACAACCCAATAGATTTAGATATGGGTAGTAAATCGTAAAAACCGATGGATATGAATATAGATATGGGTTAAGTCATAAAAAATGAATATGAATATTGACAGAGTAAAACTCGAATCGAACCCTACCCATTGCTATCCCTACCGCTAACGCACCATAAAACAAAAATAGATAACGACTCAACATAATAAATACAAGTGATATGGGAAACGATATTAATATATTCCTTAAGAAATAACTCTGATGTATTTCTTAAGTGTTACATTTTTTATCCTTAATTAGACCTTGATATTGAACGAGAGTGGAGACAATGTTTATTTAGAGATATATTTTTAGAGGTGAGAAAGGATAGAAGATTCAAATGAGCTGAGCATAAACCAAAATTCTCAATGCACCGCTTCGTTGAAGAAGATCAAAGACAAAGAGCCTTAACAAAGGAAAGGAGTATACTGGAGTGTGTTAAAGAGAACTTGCCGAAAGGATGCGTCTCCACTACGCATTTTTCTCTGTTCTTGACCCTATATTGAATTAACTTTAGCAGTTGGAAAAATATCTAGTTAGCTTCTTTCGCTTTATTTGCTCTCAATTTGGTGATGACCCATTTAAGAGACAAGTCACCAACGTAATGGTGAAGATTAGTAAGAGTGGTCCACATGTCCTCACTTCATCGACTGTGTCATATAAAGGAATGGCTCTTATATTATTCGGATATATGCATCATTAAACAGAAATCAACGAGGTGATGATGATGTTTATGATGACGATGATGCAATTAGGACCTTTTCACACAAAATATGTTTATGCCAATATAATATTACGTATTGTAGTAACAAAATATGTATCCATTCAATTGTTTTCTTCTTTAATTAGTAGTGGTCATTTTCTCTTTGGATTTCCTTAAAACTGACACAAGAAAAACAAATACTATGATCAGGCTAGTCACATTAAAAGATCATCACCACTTACTAGCTTGAAATATATTTACTTTTTTCCAAATACTCTTCCGAGAGAGAAGGATTTATAGAATATTGGATCTAGTGGGATGGAATGCAATGGAAGAGCTTTGCCTGGAAATGATGTGGTGTGTTCCACTAAGAAAATGTTATGTAATCGACCGATTAACCACTTAGGGAACATATGAGTACGAGCATGTACTAGGGTTTTAAACAAATGTAATGTTGATGAAGATTTAGATTTGAGATTATTGCCAAAACAGCGACATGGACTAAGAAAACAACGAATTAACAATAACAACCATATCATATCAAAGTTGTTATTTGAATCGATTTTATGAAAGGTATCAAAAGTCACCATCGTACATAATAAGGGTCAGGAACTTTGCTATCTCACTAGATCCCATTATGGAAACTTCCTGTCCATATTTTCTAACCCGATCATCAATTAAGAGGAATAATAGTAGAAAAATATGCTCTGCCGCTAGATACAAAAGAGGGATTTGACTTTTTCATGCATGAGTAGCGTCTGCTTTGCATTAATATATGCATACGTTTCTTGACATGGACAATTCATGTGGTAGATTTGATGGTTTCACCTTCTAACACACAATTTAGTAGCTAATTAAATTATTAGTTCTCACTAATCCTATTGTTTAGAAAGATGATGAGGAAAAATTGAGGGGAGTGAGGGGAGAATGCACTTGGGAAAACAATAGTTAAATGATTATACATGCGAAAATGTTCTTACGAAAGTCTAATTTGTGCGAACCTAAATCCTGGCGATGATGAAACTTCATAGACAATTATAGCATAGAAATTAGGGGAAAGACATTCAATTCCACGAGTACTGCATCCGTTTCTTGATTGTACATGGCGCATATTGCTCTTGCAAAGCATAAATGTCACCTTTGTTAGTCGTAGAATCTATGCAGTGTACACATGACTGAGAAAGTCAGCTTTTGTGCTACTCTCAACAAGGATTGGACAGACTGATATCTATCACAAAAGACATTACCCAATCCATAGTTTCTGAGGTTATTCAAGACTTGATGGGTACTTTAGATTGGTGAGATAAGCGCACTTTTTGTGGCAGCTTTCCGCAGTGGTGAAATTAGTGAAGTGTCTGCCTGACAGGAAAAAAGATTTCCAAGCTCTTACCAGGTTTTGATTAAAGAAGCTTGGGAAAGCATGAATTGACTGAATGACTTGGAAAAATTAGTACGTGACATGGCGAGAGGTGATGCACATTCGCCAAGTAAATATATTAAATTTTCTGTTTCAGTTATTTCTACCACCCATTTGTTTACCAG
The DNA here is from genome assembly GCA_027568955.1 of Erythroxylum tenue. NCBI lineage: Eukaryota > Viridiplantae > Streptophyta > Magnoliopsida > Malpighiales > Erythroxylaceae > Erythroxylum > Erythroxylum tenue. The sequence goes on along the minus strand of JAOSBM010000005.1, from coordinate 32,063,773 downwards.
ATTTCGATTAGCGAGTGTGACCTGGTTTAAATACCAGTCACATTCCCATCGAAGCTTTTACAGTCATAGTCTCCGATGGTGATGGAAGATTTAAGACAGTGGTCTTATATAGCTTCCAAAACCTCCTTCTGTCTCTTTATTGTTACCTTTTAAAATGATTTTCTAATTTTTCTAGTAACCCTTTTTTGTTTTCCGCCTCCACATCAAGTTAGGGTGCTATGGAGTTTTGAAGAGGTGCTTAGAAAAGTAGAAAAGAATAATAGGAAAAAGACACAAAGTGGTGGAGAGGAAATACCAGTTACTGCAAACAAATTGAGCTAGATACAAACTAGCTTTTATCATTTGCTGGTGCATGGTAGGCATTGATTCTTCAACACCAAAATAAATATCCATGTAATAACAAAAAATAGGAAAAATTAAAGGTAGGGCCCTTTTTATTTTGGAATGCATTTGATCAGGACTTGGACCCACTGTTGAATTTTGCAAATTAGACATGAATGATATGCATCAGATTTGACAATTTTAGTATCAGTGCACCCAGTTTATATATATATGTTGGTGAAAATTTTTTCAAGTTGCTCTTAAATTCAATCTAGGTGTAGTTGAGTATTAAAGCAGAGGAAAACCGATCTTCCCTAAGGAGTCATACTGTATAAGAGTATATGATTTGATGTTATATGGGATGGACCTGCGTATCGATACTAGAATGGAGGTATATTTCTATAAATATTAATCTCTTTTGGCATATAATTAGATATAAACTTTTTGAGCATTAAAGTAGGTGTATTGTAGTGGTTGGCTCTGTGCTCCTTGGCAATTTAATTGCTTTATCTTCAAACTCTTGCATCCAACCACGTAAAAAGAAAAGAAAAACAGAAACTAAAATGGAAGAAAAGAAGTGGAAATACACACAGGAGTATGAAAAAGACAAAGAGATATTTATTATTGAATTGAACAACAAAGGAACCCCTCAATTTCAACCCCACACAGTTTTCATCATCATCATCGTCGTCATCATCTTTCTTTCTTTCTTTTATTAATAATCAATTTAATCTTTTGGGATTTGGAAGGAGACGTTTCCTCGTTCTTCGTCTGTTTTTTATCTTCTCACACACCTTGAAATCGCTGTACTTTTCTGTTCTTCAATTTTTCTTGCAGTCCTTGTTTTTATTGAAGATATACTGGCATACGCATAAAGCTTTCTTCATATCTCTTTCTCTCTCAAAGGGTTGGGGTCAAATCGAAGAAGCTCCATTGTTTTGATCTCTTCGCAGGCACTAAAAGAGAGAGGGAGGAAGGATGACTGTGGTGTGTGGATAACAACCCTTCGTATAGTTTATTATTTGCACACCCCCACTCCTAACCAGAGCAGAAACACTACTTGTCATATATAATTTTGCTTAGTCATAGAAATTCCTCCAAATATATCTTCAATCCTTTCCTTTTAAGCAAGAAAAATAGCTTCATGCAATAATGGATAACAACTGAATAAAGATGGTATCTTTTTTTTCTCTGCCTTTTTAATTTAACCCCATCTTTCTTTTCATTTCTCTGTTCTCCTTTTCAGTGGGGGTGTTGCAGAGATTTGAGTCTGACAAAGTGCTGAGACTGAAAAATATTATAGGATATTTAGATACATAGATATACTATATACACAGATAATCACAGACATGGTGGTTGCGGTGTTTGTGTGTTTCTGATGTACTTCTTTCATTGTCAAATTATATGACAGTATATATACAACTCCCTCCTTTCCCTTTCTCTTTATCTTTCTGATCAATTCAAGGACTTTAGGTCATTGTAAATGAAAATTCTTTCTTCTCCATTGCAGCGGAGATGATCATGAAGCACGTGGACGCGAAGATTTCCATCACAACAGGTTCCAATGATATAAAACTCTTACTATAATCAGCACCTTGTCTTTCTCTTTCCCTATCAATCTTTGTACCATTCTCTCTCTCTCTTTCTCTCTTCCATTTCTATTTTCTTTAATTCTCCATATAAACAGCATATATCCTTGTACTTTCCCTTCTCTTCTATCACTTCTTCTTCTAGATGGAACATATAGAAGCTCTAGAAGTAGAACTGCTTAACATCAATATAATCACATATGTGCTCCAAATGTTTTCAGTTAGTATAGGAAACTCTTTAATCTTCGCTCAAATCTTGGTATATTCACTAACCTTTTTCGTGTTTCTTCAGTTCCAAGCCAAGGCTGAGCAGAAAAGCATCTTATACCGACTAGCTTAATCACTGTCTGAAGCACTCATCAATTCTCAAGTCTCCTTGATGGGCTGATCTGCAAAGCACCCAAAACTCTTAAAGGTATCTTCTACGCGTATGCGTACGTAGCTTTATCTTGCGCACGTATAAGTATGTGCATGTATTTGGAGGTTAAGTATGTGCTAGTAGCAGTATATGATATGTGGATGTAAAGACCGACTAATAACGCTGTCTCTTTTTCAGAAGAGAAGATCATAGTTTTTCACAAACAAATCGAACCAGATGGCGACGTTCTTTCATGGGAATCCCGAAATTCAAGCTGCTGCTGCAGCGTCAGCTGAGGGACTCCAAACCCTCGTACTCATGAACCCTACTTATGTCCAATACTCCGACAGCCGTTCTCCTACTGCTCCTCCGACCAGCAACCTAGTGTTTCTCAACTCCGCCGTCGCCCCCACTAATCTTTCTCAGCCTCCACATCTCTCTGACGCTCCCCCCAACACCCAACAATTCGTCGGAATTCCCTTAGACCCTAGCTCCCACAATAATTCTTCAACTTTGCATGGACTCATCCCTCGGGTCCACTACAATTTTTACAATCAAATTGATCCTGCCTCGACCGCGCGTGAAGCCCCACGCGCCCAGCAAGGTCTCTCCTTGAGCCTCTCCTCGCAGCAACAGCCTGGTTATGGATCGCAGGCTCAAACTTTGTCCGGAGAAGATATGAGGGCTTCTGGTGGGTCGGTGTCGTCTGGTTCGGGTGTGACAAATGGTATTTCGGGTATGCAAGGTGTGTTGCCGAGCTCCAAGTACCTGAAGGCTGCTCAGGAGCTTCTTGATGAAGTTGTTAACGTGAATAACACTGGAATTAGAAGTGAGTTGCCAAAGAAGAGTGGTAGAACTAAAACTAGCAGCGGTAATAACGTCGCCGGAGAATCACCGTCCGGCGAAGGGTCTGGCAGTTTAGAAGCAAATGGGAAGCGTGGAGCGGAGCTTAGTACTGCAGAGAGACAGGAAATTCAGATGAAAAAGGCAAAGCTTATGAGCATACTTGACGAGGTACGTCATAACTATTCATTTTGTGCGTTTTTGTCGATGGGTTTTTATGGTTTTTTTTTTTTGGTATAAGATGTAGTCTGGTTAGCGGAAAATGATGAAGTTTCGATGAATGGTATTACAAGTGCTGTAAGGTTTTATTTGTTGAGGGAGTACAAGGAAATTGAGTTGGGTCTCTTTCAATATCAGAGTTCCATTAAAGGAAATTGATTCCAAATTTGTGTCAGGTGGTGTTTTCAGTATGTTAAGGTCTTAAAAACTTTTGAATTGTCTAAGTCCCACCTCTCTGGAACCTGGTTTTCGATAGACAACGATATCTTTTCCTGCGAGTCCGATCTCCAAACTCATTTTATAAGAATGTCCAAGTAGACATTTGCAATAAATAAAGAACTTGAATTTCCAGTTTCCAACTTATAAGGAACCTGGGCAGTTGCAGAGGTTAAATTGAACCCATTAACCTGTATTACAATTTACAACCATCAATTGAAATAACCCCTCCTTACTTCAATTGTTCTGTTATATGAAGGTGGAGCAAAGGTACAGGCAGTACCATCTCCAAATGCAGGTAGTGATATCTTCTTTCGAGCAATTGGCAGGAATTGGTTCGGCAAAGACTTACACAGGTTTGGCACTTCAAACAATCTCGAAGCAGTTTCGGTGCTTGAAAGATGCGATAACAAGTCAAATTAAAGCTGCAAATAAGAGCTTGGGCGAGGAAGATTGCCTAGGAGGGAAGATCGAGGGTTCGAGGCTCAAGTATGTTGATCATCAGCTTCGGCAACAGCGAGCGCTTCAACAGTTGGGAATGATCCAGCACAATGCTTGGAGACCCCAAAGAGGATTGCCTGAAAGATCAATTTCTGTTCTTCGCGCTTGGCTTTTTGAGCACTTCCTCCATCCGTAAGCTCACTGAAAATTTCTCACAATCCCATTTGGTTTCTTCAGTTTTTCATTTGGAAGTTGTGTCTTTCTGGTCCTATTTTAATCACTTCAACGTCAAAAACGCTGATGTTTAGTTTGTTTTCGTCCAAACTTAACAACTTGTTGATCTTGTGTTTCAGATATCCCAAGGATTCAGACAAACACATGTTAGCAAAACAGACAGGGCTTACTAGGAGTCAGGCATGTCCCAACTCTGCAATTTCACATTTGTTTAAGCTATTTTGTCTTAGTTCCTATGATCAAATTTTCTTTGAACTTTCTGTTTCAGGTTTCTAATTGGTTCATCAATGCTCGTGTTCGGCTTTGGAAGCCAATGGTGGAAGAAATGTACTTGGAGGAAATTAAGGAACAAGAACAGAATGGATCAGAGGACAAAACAAGCAAGAGTGAACAGAATGAAGATTCGGCTTCAAAGTCAGCTCCACAAGAGAAGAGTTCTGGCAATGAAAACCAAACCAAGAGTCTCAAGTCCTTAGACAATTCACCAAACCCTAACACTCCTGGAATCTCATTATCTGCAACTTCTACATCTACAATGAGAGGAAATGTCCCAAACCAGTCTGGTTTTTCCTTCATAGGAGAGTTAGAAGGAATTACACAAGGAAGTCCAAAGAAACCAAGGGGCATTGAAGTGATGCAATCCTCGATTACTGTACCATCCATTGGCATGGAGATCAAGCCTTATGAGACAAACAACGATCAGGTTTCTTTGAAATTTGGAAATGAGAAGCAGGGTAGAGATGGGTACTCATTCATGGGAGGTCAGGCCAGCTTCATTGGAGGTTTCGGGCAATACCCAATCGGTGAAATCGGAAGGTTCCAAGCAGAGCAGTTCACACCAAGGTTCTCAGGCAATGGTGTCTCTCTTACTCTTGGCCTTCCTCACTGTGAGAATATTCCCTTACCTGCTGCGCACCAAAGTTTTCTTCCTAATCAAAGCATTCAGCTGGGAAGAAGAGCAGAACTTGCTGAGCCAACCGAGTTTGGAACCATTAATACTTCTACACCGCATTCTTCAACTGCCTATGACAGTATCAACATTGACAACAGGAAGGGGTTTGCTGCACAGCTGTTGCCTGACTTCGTGGCTTGATCGGTATATTTGCTAAAGTACATGAAGAAGTGAGTAAAAGGAGGTTTCATAGGCATAGCTTGATGATCTCTTCTTTACCATCTCTTACTGTTCCAAGTTCCAACATTAATTTCGTAGCAGGGAAAGTGTAATGGGTAGTGTAAAGAAACAAGAAAAACTTAGTATAGGTCTACACTCTGGCATAGAACCATTGAGTTAGACAGTTTAGGGATCTTGATAGTATATATGGTTGAACATTGTATATTTTTTTGTAAGTTCCGCATATGGATAGATGGATTGGTGTCATAAGAATTAGATATTGGTGTATACCAATACAGTATCTATTGTGAACAAATATGGTGTCAATGTGGGTATTATATGGAATAGAGAGCAGTAAAAACCAAAACTCAGTCTTAATAGAGTTCTACGGGAAATGAAACTTTGTGTATTGGGATAAAATATTCTGCAGACCCTGTATGACTGTGTTTCTCATTCTGTCAACGTTCTTTAATGAGATAAAAGAAATTGGTTTTCCGGATGACAGTGGCAGATAATTTTTTTTAATCAAATCATCTGACTTTAAACAGCACTGCTATCTTAGATTGAAGTGGAAAAGGTTTAGGATTCGAGGAATCACATCCGATGCGAAACTACCTTTCAGATTACTCTGGTACTCAACATGTCAGGTTCCTTTCAAGCTTAGGTCTCAAAGCAAAAGATGATTACACGACACATAACCTTTGGAGTGCAAGTTGCTTAGAACAAGACATCTGAAGCTCGCATAGATCTTCTCTAAAAAGTTTCAGGAAAATGTCAAGTCCAAAGTGTACAGAATGGATAATGCATTCTTCCTATTTGTGTGTTTTCCTATAAAGTATTACTTCTCTTTAACGATACTTATGTTTTACAACTTCTCAGCTACCAATCGCTGAAAAATTTGCAAAAGGACATTACATTAATGAGACTGTTCCATCTCTCTCGTACGTGCACATCACATGGCTCAACAGTCGTCAGATTCGAAGTTTCTCAACTGCCATGAAATGATCAATCTTAAAAAGTGCATCTCAGACTGTTCCATGTTCTTGAATCTAGTGAGGCTAGCATGAATGGAAAGGAAAAAAGCAGGTTTAGTTCAATCGAAATAAATGAAACGCTTGAGTGAGTTCACAACAATATCACTCTTGACATGTAAACTTTGCTCCATTTCGTTAATGCGTTTGGAGCTGAATTGGCACAACCCCAACCCTAACCCCAACCCCAGCATAGCTATTAAGATATATATTTTAATTAGTAATCTCATTTAACCTTTAAGAAGTTTTCAAATTAAATTAGAATCATATGTATGCACGATGAGGAAACTAAACCAAGTGTCCCGTTGATGCGAGTATGATAGAATCTCTCAGCCCCAGACTGCAGAAAGCTAATATGATAAGATGATGCCATCAAAATGGCAAGGCTGGTTAGATCCAAACATGATATACAAAAACTTCAAAGCGTAAACAAATTGTTTAGCTACAATACAGTCAGTATCATTTTAGAAATGCATGATCTTACAACTGATGTAAAATCTCAGTCTGTTAGATACGGTAAGTATGTGCATGCAGCTTAGGCACTTCTTATTGCAGTGGCAGTGGCGTCCAAAACCAAGCGCCAGTCTTTGCAAAAACAAAGCGTAAGATAACAACTTAACTGTATCCATGTACGGTGATTGGAAGCCAAATTACATAATACGGTAAAGATGATTTTCTCATGCAATTGTTTAGACAAATATGTGCCCATGTTCGTTCTCATTGCAACCTTTTGACTTGTACACCACACTTCCAGTTAAGTGAGGTTAAGGATGTGCTTATTTTCCGAATCATTTAGTCAAAATCTATGCCTGCTATCCTGATGGCAATGCAAAAAACTATTGAAAATGTAGATTCCAAGGAATGCCAGACCTCAATATCAATCTTAAGCTCCCGAGAATCCTCATCGCTAGTTGCAGTGCAATCAATTAAAGGATTTGTGACCTTACAAATGGAAGCTAAATCTTCAGCATGTAAAGTCGCCTCGCTAATGGCCTTAACGACCTTATTTCAGTGGCTTCAGCTGTTGAATTTGTGTGCTCAAGAACCCAAATATTTTATGTGATTTATCTACCCAACTGTAAACTAACTCCTTCAAGATCTCTAAAATCTTAAAATTTCTACAAGCCCATCATAAATCTGATAGATGAAGTTGAACTACTTTTGTTGAATCTCGTGAATGCCACTTCCCGGACATTTCTTTGCCTTGGATTTAATCCAGTCATCATCTGTTAACAGGGCCCATCATCATCTTCTGTGTACATATTTTCAAGTTGCTCCTGAGCAGACGTTTTAAGGTTATTCTTACGTGATGGAAGTGATGATGTCACTGACTGAATGACTCAAAAAGTTTTAAGAGCTGATGGCTTGAATGGAACGAGTGTTGGACAAAGAAGAAGAACGAGGTAAGTATTTTCTTTTGAAGGAATTATAGCAAGATGGAGGATGTTAATCAACATATACTTTTATTATAATAATGTTAGAAATTTATAAATACAGTCTACACAGGAAAGGTGCTTAAAAATAAAGTTAGTTATATAGAAAGATAAGATTCATAACTTATTATTTTAAAGTTTGAGGTTGATCTAAAATATTTAAACTCGCTTAAATTTATTCCAATTTTTTCTCAAGTCCTCACAAAATTCTTCATTAGTATAAGATTTATATTTGAGGAAAAATTCACATGTAAAGTAGTCCTGTTGCACCTCCCCTTGCACTTTTGATCCCAAATACTGCAAACCTTCATGTAAACCCCTCCTTCTCCTCCTAATCTTCTTCAGCCCAATTTTTCTCACCACCCTTCTCTAAAAATATCCCTTCCTCAACATTAGATTTTACTCCTAAGAAGACAAATCCAACAGAAGGAGTTTCTGCTATAAGAACGAGGAAGACATGTTCAATCCTCCCGTGCAGGTTGAAGGAAAACTAATGGTGACTCCTAGCCTAGAAATTTTACAGGAAGGAGCTAGGATATGGGAGTCTATCCTAGTTGGTTTTTTAATAGATAAAAGACCTACCTTTCCAGTGATACAAGCTTGGACTCAGAGGAACTGGAAAGGAAGAGGATTAATGGAGGTAATGCTCATTGAGAAGGACAACATACTATTCACTTTCTTTTCAAAATCAGAAGCACAGAAAGTAATTGAAGAAGACCCTTGGAACATTTCACAACTCCCTTTATTCTTTCAAAGTTGGCAACCGGGAATGGAACTAGAAAAAATCAGAATGAAAAACATTCCCTTATGGGTGAACATTCACAATATTCCTCTAGAATATTGGACTACCAAAGGATTGAGTATGCTAGCTAGTTATTTGGGAAAATCTATATGTATGGATGAGAACACTGCTTTAAGGAAAAGGGTCGGTTTTGCCAGATTGTGTGTGAGCGTGGATATCTTAAAAGAAATGAAGGATTGCATTCCAATCTTAAGGTTGGCAAATGAGCATTCGCTTAGAGAGGATAGAGTTATGGTTACGTACCAATGGAAACCGTCGCTAAAAGCTTAAGGTAAAGAATGGAAACCTACTGGAAAAATCTTCACCAGAGGAGACTATTGGGAGGTGATGGGAATAGAAAAGGGTGACTCGGAAGAAAAGAAAGATGGCGAGAAGGATGAACAAGTTGCTGAAAATACTGAACCAATTCAGTTGGAAAAAGATCCTCTTAAAATTGGGGGAAGCATTCAAGGAAAAAATAATCTAGCTCCATACAGAAAGATAGAATCAGGTTTGATGCCTTTGGCTGATCATAAAAATTCTCAATCGAACAAGAAAAGGAACGGGCTGGAAACTAGTGATACTAATCAAGATGAAGCAACAGAATGAACTAAGCCTTCAAAAGGCTGAGCTGCCGAATGGTGGACCTCAAGAGGAGTAGTTTGAATAGGTGACTTCTAGGAAAAGTAACAAGAGCAGTAGGAAAGGCTCTAAAGGTAAGAGCAATCTCTTATGACTGTGATAGTATGGAATGTACGTGGAATAAATAACCATTCCAAGCCTAATGCGATAAAGGATTTTGTCTTAAAGGAGAAGCCTCGGGTTTAGGGAAACAAATATGAACAAGCTATGTTGTTTGGGTAGGAAATGACATTTTTTAACAAACCACCATAGCCATGTGTTGGGCCCGATTTTCGGAATCCAACTCTTGCAAATCACTCATGTTGGACTCCGTTTGATTCCGAAGTCCAATGCTTGTTTAATACCAAATATTTCAAAAAATCATAACTATCATCGCTTCATTTTCTTGCTCTGATACCACTCATATTGGGCACCGTTTTCGGGGCCCAACTTCGGATCATTAACGTGAGCTTAATCAATATAAACATATATACATAACTGAACTACTTAAATCTATCATTTCATTTCTTAAAGTAATAGAGTTTGAAATACTTTGTTTACGTATCAAAAGCCACACCATTGGCTTATTACAAAAAATACAAAATAGCAAATGAAGCAATTCCTTTAGGCTCTTGATCATTTGATCTCCTAGCTATAACCTGAGGATGGGACAGAAAGGGGGGGGGGTGAGCTTAAAAGCTCGTGGATAACAGTTTATAATAATAAAAAGAGATAAGCAAAACC
>JAOSBM010000005.1:32005042-32019542 GCA_027568955.1 Erythroxylum tenue | reverse complement strand
AAAGTGGGTACCTTCATCACTAATAATGGCCTTTGGAGTGCCAAATCTTGTGAAAATATTTTTCTTGAGAAATCTGAGAACAACCTTGGCATCATTTGTTGGTGAAGCTATGGCTTCAGCCTATTTTGATACTTAGTCCACTGCCAAAAGGATATAAGATTGTCCGCAAGATTTGGGGAATGGTCCCATGAAGTCGATACCCGACAAATCAAAGAGTTCTACCTAAAAAATGTTGGTCAAAGGAAGCTCATGACCTCGTGAGATATTACCCATTTGTTGACATCGGTAACATGTCTTAATGAAAGCATATCTGTCCTTACGAAGCTTAGGCTAATAGAAACCAGATTGAAGAACTTTTTCTGCTGTTCTTGTTAGGCCAAAGTGACCTCCATATGGTGATGAATGACAATGCTCCAAAATTGCTAGGACTTCATCTTCCGGGATACATCTTCGAATCACTTGATCAGGACCTCTCTTGAACAATAAAGGCTCATCCCATAGATAACTCTTCGCATTAAATAGGAACTTTTTCTTTTGAGATGGATTTAAATCTGGAGGAATCAAACCTGTTGCTAAATAATTCACCACATCGGCAAACCATGGAACCTTTTCATTAACTCTGAATAACTGCTCATCTGCAAAGGTCTCTTAGATAGGTATTGGTTGCTTTGATTCCTCAAGCTCTAATCGAGACAAATGGTCGGCAACTACATTTTCTGTCCCCTTTTTGTCCTTGATCTCCACATTAAACTCTTGCAAAAGCAACACCCATCGAATGAGTCGCAGCTTGGCATCTTTCTTTGCAAACAAATATCAGATTGCCGCATGATTTGTGAAAACCACAACCTTGGACCTAATGATATATGATCGAAACTTGTCCAAAGCAAACACCACCGCTAACATTTCCTTCTCTGTAGTAGTGTAATTTTTCTGGGCATCATCCAAAATCTGGCTATAGTAGTAGATAACCCTAAACACTTTCTCTCGCCTTTGGCTTAAAGCTGCTCCCACTGCGAAGTCACTCGCATTACATATAATTTCAAATGGTTGTTGCCAATCAGGTGTGATCATCACGGGAGTTGAAATCAACTTTTTCTTGATCAACTCAAAAGACTGCAAGCATTTCTCATTAAACTCAAATTTGCATCCTTTTCCAAGAGATTGCAAAGGGGTTTGGCGATCTTAGAGAAGTCTTTGGTGAATCTCTGATAAAATACTGCATGTCCAAGGAAACTGCGGATACCCTTTACATTTATCGGTGGAGGAAGCTTTTCAATAGCTGCTGTTTTGGCTCGGTCCACTTCAATGCCATGGGCAGACACTTTGTGACCCAACACAATTCCTTCCCTCACCATAAAATGGCATTTCTCCCAATTGAGCACCAAGTTGGTATCTTGACATCTTTTCAACACTAGAGACAGATTATGTAAGCACTTATCAAATGAATAATCAAAAACAGAAAAATCATCCATAAAAACTTCCATGAAATTTTTAACCATATCAGAAAAAATAGCCATCATACAACGCTGAAATGTAGCAGGAGCATTGAAAAGACCAAAAGGTATGCGCCTAAATGCAAATGTACCAAAAGGACAAGTAAATGTGGTCTTTTCTTGATCTTTAGTGCTATGGCTATTTGGTTATACCTCGAGTACCCATCTAGAAAACAATAAAATGCATGTCCAGCAAGTCTATCCAACATCTAATCTATGAAGGGCAAAGGAAAATGGTCCTTCCTAGTGGCTTTGTTCAACTTCCTATAATCCATACAAACCCTCCATCCAGTGAATGTCCTAGTGGAAATAGTCTCATTGTTAGCATCTTTAACTATAGTAAATCCACCTTTTTCAGGAACAACCTGAGTAGGACTAACCCATGAACTATCAGAAATTGGGTAAATGATTCCACCCTTAAGCCACTTCTGAATTTTATTCCTAACCACTTCCTTCATTGCTGGGTTCAATCTTCTTTGGAGTTCGATGCTAGGTGTGAATGACTCCTCCATCAAAATTTTATGCATTACAATAGAAGGACTAATTCCCTTAATGTCTGAAATTGACCAACCCAATGCATTTTTTTTATCTCCCTTAACACCCTAAGCAATTTTTCTTCTTCTAAACTAGTTAATGAAGATTAAATAATGACAGGAAAAGTTTGATTAGCACCCAAGAATGCATATTTCAAATTTTTAGGCAAGGGTTTCAAATAAATCAATGGGTGCACATCTTTCACATCACCAACATCATCAACATTAGTCACAAAGAACAAAGGCTCAGGTTGATCAAAAATTTTCAAGGATTCAAAATAATCCAATACCATTATCAAACAAGCATCATCATCATCCATAGCATCTTTGATAAACATACCTTCCAAACATGTTAGTAATGGGTCTTTAGAGATAATGGAAGGAAAAGATGCTACCACACATGAGGATATGACATCCACTCAGTTGCACGTCAGTGTATCACTTGGATGTTTGAGTGAATTGTATATGTTGAACTTCACCTTCTCGCCATTTACATGCAACGTTAGTTCCCATTGTTGCACATCAATCACTGCACCTCCGATAGCTAGGAATGGTCGCCCAAGTATGATCGGGATCTCCTTATCTTCTTCCATGTCAAGCACTACAAAGTCTGCAGGGAGAAAAAATTTGTCAACACGAACAAGAACATCTTCTACAAAACCTCGAGGATAAGTGAGAGAACGGTCGGCTAGTTGGAGGCAAATTGTTGATGACTTGACTTCTCCTAATCCCAGTTTTTGGAAGATGGAAAGAGGCATGAGATTTATGCTTGCCCCCAAATCACAAAGAACTTTACCAAAATGTGTGTTGCCAATCTCACATGGAATTGTGAAGCTTCCCAGATCTTTCATTTTTTGTGGTAACTTTCTTTGCAAGACTGCACTACACTCCTCGGTCATCAATACTGTCTCATAGTCTCCAAATCTCGTCTTTTTGGTAACAATTTCCTTAATGAATTTTGCGTAATTCGGTACTTGCTCAATAGCTTCAATCAAGGGAATGTTGATCTCAAGTTTCTTAAAAATTTCAAGGAATTTTGCGAATTGATCATTGATTTTCTTCCGTTGAAATCTTTGAGGATATGGCAACTTGGGGATGATTTTTGTTTGTACTTCTCCTTCTAGTTTCTTCTCCGAACTAACTTCCTTCTCAACTTGTGTAGGTGCACTTGCTTCTTCACAAGTATTCTTTCCTTCGTTATCATTGGACTGAGTGGAGCTTTTTTCTTTAGGTTTCACCTCTTCCAATTCTTTTCCACTTCGTAGAATGATGGCCTTGCACTGCTCTCTCTGGTTAGTTTCAATATTACTTGGAAATGTCATTTGATTCAAATTCCCAACAATATTTGCAAGTTATCCCAATTGAACTTCCAAACCCTTTATTGAAGTCTCCATACTGGTTACTTGCATCTTTAGCTCATCCATCTCCTTCTCGCTCTTGTGCAAACGGTTTCTTGTCTCAGTTATAAAAGTGCCAATCATTTCTTCCAAGGAAGGTCTCCGTTATGCCAATGGTGGTCCATATCCAGGTGAGTGGGGCATGTTCTTTTGAATACCATAGTTATATTGCTCCTTAGAGTTGTAGCCTTGACCATATTGATTTCCCATTCGCTGTGACTTAAATCCCAAGTTACTTTGGTTAACAAACTGCGCTTGTTCCACCCCCTCATCATTGGTGTATAATGAATGACTAGTAGCTGCTACCTGCTCATTCTATTTTTTCCTTTGACATTAATTTTGAAAATTGATTTGAAAGGGCTGCCAGTTGAGCAGATAACTGAGTTACTTGGTCCACTTCTAAAATTCCTCTCTTTCTAGTATTTCTCTCAGAGGGCCACTGGTAACTGTTTGAAGTCATATCTTCCAGCAATGCACATGCTTCCTGAAATGTTTTTCTCATCAGAGTACCACCTGCTGCTGCATCTACAATGGTTCGAGTCTGGCCATTCAACCCGTTGTAGAACATTTCTACTTGTACCCAGTCTTGGTATCCGTGATGTGGACACTTTCTCAAAAGATCTTTATACCTCTCCCAGGATTCATACAATGGTTCCAAGTCATGCTGTCTAAATGTACTGATCTTTGCTCTTAACCTTGCAGCTTTTCCGGGTGGGAAAAATTTGATCAAGAACTGTTGTGCACCTCTTGCCAAGTTCGCATTCTATCAGCAGAAATTGAATGAAGCCAATTCTTTGCTTTGTCCCAAAGAGAAAATGGGAACAAAGTAAGCCTAATGTCATCTTGCGTTGCCCCTTTAGTCTTGATAGTGTCACATAATTCCTGGAAGCTTGCAAGATGATCATTTGGATCCTCCATTGGTGCTCCTCCAAATTGATTTGTTTGAACCAAATTGATGAGTCCCAGCGAAATATGAAAATTATGAGCATGAACATTAGGTCTTTGGATACCGTGATAATTATCTACCACTGTAGGCTGGAAATATTCCCTGATAGGACGTTGTTGTAACTGTTCCTGTTCATTTTCGTTATCTCCTCTTCCATTTCCTTCGTTCAAATTAGCTACACCGAGTCTGGCCTCTAATTGAGCTAATCTTTGAGCCATTTCATCCCTCACTCTTTTAATTCTTTGAAGTTCTTTTGCTTGATTTTCCATTTTCTTTTGCCGAAAAATTGACTTTACCATTCTTTCCAACTCTGGGTCATACTGTCTTTCTTGCCCTCTAGTGGTTCGGGGCATGCAATCCTTTCACACAAAAGTTGCGCAACAAAACAAAAATGAAAAAAGAAAAGAAAACAAATAAGTTACTCTATGGATAAAAAGAAAACCGACAAGTAAATATCAAACTAGTTATAGAAACAAAAAATTCAAACATTAATTCCCGGCGATGGCGCCAAAAACTTGTTCGTGAACCGCAAGTGCACGGTTGTCGAAGTGAGTAATAAATCGGTAAGAACCAAGTCGTGTCCACAGGGATTATGAGAAAATTCAATTCTACGCTAGCTAAGGGTATTTGAAATCGGGTTGGATGAAATTTTAGAAAATTAAAATTAATGTAAATAATTTTTTTTCCTTTTTTTTAAACAAAATTAACTTAAATAAATTTCTAAACAACTACCCAATTCAATGCGACCAAAATAACTATGAATATGACAAATTTGTGCAATAACTAATTAAGAAAATATTTCAACAATTTGCTAATTAAAAGTTTTAACGACAAAGAGGAATGACTTTCTCTTAGGGAATGATATTTTTGTCAACCTTAATATTGAATTAGCTATTCCCCATAACTGAAATATTCTACCCTTGTAGGTGAATTTTAAGAGTAATTAATCCCCTTTTCTCAAAGATGAATTAATTTATTCACTCTAGATATCACTTAGTAATCCCTTACTTAAGTTTTTCCTAGAGTTTCTTAAGTCCCAAACCTTCAATTTTCACCTCCTAAGTTTCTTGGGTCTCCCAACTCACAAGAAAATCCTAGTCAAAATTTCCTTTAATCTTCTAGTAAAAACTCCCTTTCTTCAAAGAAAAAATTATAGCAAGGCACTTTCCAATAGTCCAAAGGAATAACAAATAAATCCAAGGAAAAATCAACAAGCATATGAATATTCAGTCATGGGTTCTAGCAAAATTTAATATTAAAGCATCATCAAAAATATCAAATCCCTAAGAGAAATTAAGGTTTTAGCCACAAATCATGTCAAGCAGTCTACAAATATAAACGTTAGGCAAACTCATAAAGGAATAAAAAATAAATGAAGAACAAAGCTCCAAATACGCAGCAAAAT
This sequence comes from Erythroxylum tenue, assembly GCA_027568955.1. Classification (NCBI taxonomy): domain Eukaryota; kingdom Viridiplantae; phylum Streptophyta; class Magnoliopsida; order Malpighiales; family Erythroxylaceae; genus Erythroxylum; species Erythroxylum tenue. The sequence continues at coordinate 32,013,768 of JAOSBM010000005.1, read as the reverse complement.
AAAAATGCTTTCCTAATTCCTTGCGTGGCTGATTGCATGAAGACGCTGCTTTCTGTGTGGAGAGATGTGTCTTGCTTCAATGGGGGCTGCTGCATGAGTGAGTGGAGGTTTCCAAGTTTTGCTGGTGGAGGCTGCGTTGTTTCCCACCTTCGTTGGCGTAACTACTTTTCTCAATGGAAGTTGTGTCCTTGAGTAAATAGAGGCTGCTTTAGTGGAGGGATTGCTTGCATTTCTGGGCATGAAGGCAGGCTGGAATGATGTTACGGTGTTGTTGTGTGAGGGTGTTGCGTGATGGAGAGTTGAGGAAGGGTTCTTGCTTCAATGGGAGGAGTGGCATTGTTGTTTATGCGTGAGACATCTTGTGAAAGCTGTCTTGTTGTGTGTGAAACATGGAGGCTGGCTATTGTAAGTTGCGTGAATGTAAATATGAACGCTAGCTGTTTTTGTGAAAGTGTGGAGGCTGCGGCAGTCAAGTTTTTGGATTGAATGGGGCATTATTTTTTAAGCTTCAACAAAGGCTGCTTGCATGAAGAAAATGGAGGCTTCTTTGTCTTGTAATGGAGGCTATCTTTTGTTGTGGAGAATGAGCTGTACATGGGTTGAAATAATTAAAAGGTGGGGGCTGATGTTGATTCTTGGCTGGTTGGAATAGATTTTTTAAGGTCAAATTCGACAATGCATAAAAATTAAACGGTGATGATTTAGGAGCTTAAATTTTATTAGTATCTTCGTCTTTGAGTTAGCTTCAATATGAGACTTGAATCATGGGATTTTGCCATCTGAATCAAAAGTTATGATCAAAACATCGTCGACAGGTCATTTTGGTGCTCCAAAATCTGATGCAAATTTTGTTAATTTATTTCTCTTGAATTCCTGCTCAGAAAAATCTGAAATTAATCCTAAAACATCCGTCAACGAGTCAAGAATTTAAGTATGAAATTTCATAATTTTTGGCTAAACCAATATCGAGATAAAATCCCACAATGACTAGAGGTCAAGTCTTTCAGAAACTCAAAAATAGTGCAATTCAAGCCTATTTGTTTCATTTATGCATTTTACGTCAACGGACCTCGAATAATGCTAAAACATGATAAACCAGCCATAGATGAACTTAAAATGAATGTAAATAACTTTGAATTAAGTCCTAAACATATATGAAAATGTGAGTGTATCAGGTATGCATGTTAAAGGTTTATAACTCTATTGTGCAAAATTCTTGAGTTTATTCATATATTATTGAAGTTTCACACAATTGCAGAGAGTTGGACGTTCTCTAAACATACACGTGTGAATTACATGGTTTGATAACAAAATGTGAATGTCTGTGAAAAAGCTAAAATTATGTGACTTACACGGTTTGATACACAATTATGTGTCAAACTGTGTAAGTTCGCGATTGTAGTTTAAAATGCCCTAATTCCTTTATTTTTTTCACTTCTCTCTTCTCTCACTCTCACCATTGCCTCCAACTTTTCCCGATTTAATTCGTGCATTGTCAATCAAATTAGCGAGACCTAAGTAAGTTTTCTTGTTGCTTTAACTTGTTTATGCATGATTCATTAGGTGTTTTGCATTATTTGGGAATTTTTCAACAAAAAATGCTAATTTTGTGATTTCAAAATTTTTGAATAATTTGTGTGATTTTATGCTTAATTATGGTTTAATAGTTGAATAATAACTTTACCTAGTTGTTTTAATGATTCAACTAAATTAATTGCATGTGAATTGGGTGAAAATTTAACTCGAATTATGTCATTATGGCTCACTAATTGTTAATTTGTGATTTTTTTGAAATTAATGTTAATAGGTTATTTTTGATGTTAATTAAAGATTGGGTTTATGTTTAATTACATGAATTTAGTGTTCAATTTTGTTAATTTTGCGTACTTGAGAAGTTAGGGTTTTTAATTTAAATTTTAGGGTTAAATTTGTAATTAATCAAATAGGTTAGCTTAATATGTTAATTACAATATTCTTAATTTAATTTCATTATTAATTAGGTTGTTAGTTAATTTTCTATTTATTTTTCTTACTCAATTGTTTATGTATTTATTTATCCGTGTTTTAACTTATTTTTATGTGTTTTAATTTTCATTGTCGTTGTGTTTTCGTATTTAATAATTTAGTAAGCATAGTAAATTTTAAGTATGGGGAAAATGATATTTATGCAATTTATTTGTAATTTCTCACACTTGTTTCAAGTTTTAGGCATAATGACGAGATCATGAAGAGCACAGGGACCCCTAATAAGAGACATCGAGGAGAAGATTCATCATCCACAGACCAACTCCAAAGCGGCTGTTGATGTTATTGTTCAATGCTGGGCCTAAAAGGAGCAATACCAGTAGCTAGAGGACAAAAAGTTTGGTATTTGTCGATTTATCGACTGGGAGGCGCTTGAGCAATTTAGCTTAAGTTAACCCATCAAGTTTGGGACTTGTAGACATTGGTGCTTGGTCCCAACATTTTGAGATTATGGAGCCCTTCTACAAGGAGCTTACATTAGAGGTGCTTTACAAATTTTCTTTGGAGAGAGGTTTCCATGGCAGGGATCATCCTAACACGATCTAGTTTCGAATGATGAGAGAAATGAGAAATGATTCAAATGAGCTACACGACATTCTTCATCACAATAGGTCTCCACAACCAAGAGTTCATTAGGACACCAGATTACCTTACATTACCAATTGACATTCTGTATAAAATGTCCCACGAAACTTCTGGTGTACCATAAGCACAGAAGATGACTACGAACCAAGCAAGTCCAAGGCCTCGATCTTATGTCATCCAACACTTAGATACATTTACGGTATCTTGAGTCACAGTTGGGGTGATAACTAGGGAGTCATCGGGAACATAAACATGTACTACTTATGGAGTACGAGAGAGAGGATGCGAATCCATCTGAGGCACGCACTTACCTAATTCATTAGGTGACAGACTGAGGTAAAGAAGGTCGATATAACCTGTGCTGGACCTTACATTACCAATCTTGCATGACGAATGGGGTTATTTGATAAATTACCACTGATGTCGCAGATGACTACTGTAGAGGCATTAAACCTTGTCGTGATGCAACACATACGCATGGTTCGTAGAAGTTGAGGACCCATAGGTGACATATACAGACTAATTGGGTACCTCGACAAGCCAGCAACATCAGGAGGACCTACGGAGGAGTAACAGTAACCACAATCACCGCCATCTGAGGTTGGATGGATAGCATTGGAGGAGCTTAATCTAGACCAGTTGACCATAGCTCAGTATGAAAGATAGTAGGCGGAGCTTGTGGAGCGAATGGGTAGGCTAAAGACCTCTATTGGATGGGTGGGAGAATTAGTATTGCTGATGACGAACTATTAGGGAATTACTTTCTAGCCTCCATCATCTGGTGCGAGCTCTTCATCATTATCTCCTCCACATTTTGAAGATCATCCATCCGAGGATCTTCCATCATCGAACAAGCCATAGTCACGACAGATAAAAATAGAGATGCTTAACTGTTGTATCTTTTCTTTTCCTTTTCAATTATGTATTTTTCTTATTCCTTTTCTTTTGTTTAAGCATTAACGTTAACGTTATTTTATATTTCTTTTTATTTTTGTTATTTTATTTCTTTTGCTCTTTTTTTATCTCTTTTTCTTCATATTTTTTAAGGATGTAGTTACTATTCGACGGATCACAAATCAGAAAATTGTCATATTAAGGAAAGTACCAGCTTAACCCTCTCACTTATTTTAATGTTTATATTATGTACATTGAGGACAATGTACAACTTTAAGTGTGGAGATGAGTTTAATGAATTTTTAATGATTGCTTTAAGCTTATTATAATCATGATTATAAAATTCTTTAACTGATATTTTGAATTGGTTGAAATCTGTCCATAAATACTGTATTTCATTGTTGAATATTGATTGTTAGAATAAAATTAATTTTCTAAGTCATATTTTTAGCAATCATTGAATTATTCAAGTTGAATGATATTGCATATTATTTACACACAAATAGCTATCTTTTTCATGGGCTTTTGAGCCTAAGAGTGAATTTCAAAATTTTTAAGCTCTTGTTATTCTTTCATATATGCTATCATTGTATAGTATAATGATTCTAGAACTTGCTTTTATTATACATATTGAGACCATATTTACTAAATTAGAAGAATTAATATAATAAAGGCACTTAGATTCAACAAATTGCTTTAGCCTGTTTCTTTGTTAATTACCACAACCATAAATTTACCTTTAGGAATAACCAAGTTGAGCCTTAGCCTTTTTCATTGCTTAAACCTACATGTTAACCTTTATCATATTTTTCTTTGAAGCCTTTTTATTATTTTGAAGATTGAAGGTTACTTGTTGAGACTTGAATTTCTTGAAAGGTCCATTATTTGGCACTAAATACTTAATTATTATGAAAAAAGTTATCATAAGAGTAAAAAAAATTCTTAATAAGTTTATGGTACCAATAAAGTTGCAATGAAAGGACATGTGTGTCTTGTAAACAAATCTTGTAATTTTTTTTAGTAAATTTCCTTTAATTTAACCCTTCTGATATCCTAACCATACCAAACCTGAGCCCCATTGCAACCTTTTGATTTTTGTTTATAGTTTATACATAAGTGGTGGAGATGTGATATTATTGCAAGCTTATGGTAAGAGCTCTATTATGCATTGATTGAGAGTTTTGATGCTTTTTATCCCAAATACTTGAGTGCCTTGAGTGAAATATTAGTGAGGATGTAAAAAATTATGCGTTTGATTTCAATGCTATTATTATTACTAATGACTTAGAAAGTTAATTTTATGATAATTTGTTTATAATTTTATGTTAATTTAATTCAGTAGGATATGATGATGTGTAGTATGAATGAGTAGATCGAGATTGATGATGGATTCAAATGTAAAATTTATAATTTTGATTATGGTTTTCTTAAGGATAAACAAAAGCTTAGTGTTCATATGTTTGATAGATTCATAATTAACCATATTTATACCCCATATTTGATGTATATTTGCTTCATATTTTATACTTTTATTGTATATTTGGTACTTAATTTGCTCCAAGTGTGTTTATAGAGTATAATTGCCTTCATAGACTTAAAGGAGAAGAATTTATATGAAAACACGACATAAAATGAAGATTTGAAGCACAAAAGGAATGCACGGACGTGAAACAACCTATACACTTCTCTCACGCCGTATAGATTCGTGAATTCTCGGTATTTTGAGTTATACACTGTTTGATCCAAAACCCTAAAATTTACTATAAAAGGACGTATTCGGAGGCAATTGAGAGGAGGATATGTACAAAGGCATTTTGAAACTGTCAGAGGTGACTCAAGGGGTGATTTTGATCCAGAGAAGTGGAAAAGACGAAGAATTCATTGAAAGATCTAAGAGAATACAAGATTAAACCTCTACTTGTAAGAATATTCTATAGGAGAAAATCAGGGAGATTTAGAGCTATAAACCTATTATTTTCTATTCTTTATGTTATAGTTTGATTCGATTTCCAATCATGTGTAATTAAATTCCTATAGTGTCTAGGTTAGATGAACCCTATATTGATACTTTAACATATTTTGATTCTTTTATTAATGCAGTTGGTTTGATTGATATATTATGATCCAATTATGTGTTTTGCTTATGTTTTAATAGATATAGAATATTAGATGTAATCTAATGCCATAATATAGAGATTGAAAAACCCTTATTTGAATAGATCTACTGTACTTGGAAGGATTTGATTGCAACCCTAGAGATAGGATGAAATAAATCTTACAGATTAGGGTTAAACCTAATAGAGGGATTCACAAATCGGTAAAACAATTCCATAAACTTCAACTAATGCAGTTGAAAACCTTAGGATTAGTTGTTATTAGACTCAAGGTCAGCTATTAGCATACCATAGGAATCTCCATAGTGCAATAAATAAATGAAAAATATTTCATAATAAAAGATCAATCTATTAAGGTTTTTAGGGGGATTCAAAACTAGATACTAATTTTTTGATATCAATAGTTTACTTAGTGCTTCCTTAATTCTTTGACTCAATCTTGTTGCCCATTTATTTACTTGCTTTAGTTTTATTTTTGTTTAGATTAAAAATCAAATCCAATTTCGTAGACTAGATAATAGAATAAGGGTAATTATTAGTACTTTTAATCCTTGTAAGATCGACCCGTACTTGTCAGTATTAGCTACAACTACACTGTGTACTTGCTGTTATTTCAATATTGACACATTTAAAAACAGTCAATAATTTGTTTTAATGTTTTTTTTGATAAATTAAAAAATTCATTGATAATAATAATAATATAAAGGTCAGAGTTTGGAGAGTAAAACTCTCATACATTAATTTACCAAAATGACAACATCAAGTAAATACACTTTAACCAAACAAATGACGGTGTTAGATGATTTAACAAATTGATGAAGTTTTGTAAAAAGGGTGAAACTCCTATCTAGCAGAGTATCACGACTTCATTCTTTACCCAATTAGGGTTGAGAGATCTAGAGGCTTCAAGTGGATCTTCTTCTTAGCAAGTCAATATTAACAACAATATTGTCTTTTTAGTTACGTGTCAAACACTTTCTTCTTTTAATTTCTTTAATCATTATTCCATATCTGCAAGACTTGGATTTTAGCTTGAAAAACTCTTAGGGTCTATGTTTGGAGGGGCCAATCTTAGTCTAGGTAGGAGCTAAACTCTACTTGATTTTTTGTACAAGCTCCACATTCTTTTACTAATTATTGACTTCTTGCTAATATCGAGATATCGTGAAATCTGGTTGTAGGAAATTTGCTACTCTAGATTAGTTTTCTCCTTTTCAACTTTTGTTCTTAATCACTTCAATTTTTTATTATTACGTTGTTAAGCTTCAATTGTTTGAGTTGTTTTTTATTATTACGTTGTTAAGCTTCAATTCCATACATCCCTTGTACTGTTCTTCCTTCTGATACATATTCCATAATATTAGCTCCTTTATACCAACTGCGTCTTTTAATCAAAATAGTGGCATTAAGTAAATGCTTACTTATTTATACTTCCTCTTAGTGCAGCTCACACACTGTTGACATTACCAAGAATTTTTGTGGATGATCTGTGTGCTCATCTTTATAATTACTATCAACCCCATCCACCTATTATGAAATAATTAAATTCTCAAAGATTGCACCAGCCTTCTGTTACAACTTTTTTCCATTTGGTTAATAATAAGTTGTTCTCTTGTACTTGCAGTTATAGCTCAATAAGAGAACGTAAGCATCTAGATTTCCCTACAAACCTTTTATTATTTCTCTCTTTCCACATCTCTTGGAGACATGTTGCAGGTGCCACCATATATATTTCTCTATCATGCTTGGAACTAGGCATTTGTAATATCTCTTGTACGATATCAATTAGGCTGCTTTGACTGCAACTAATTATGGATAGAGATGAAATTTTGTGCCACACTTCTTTAGAGTATCTGCCCTTGAAAAACAGATGATCTCTATCCTCCTCCTCGAGATTACATAGTACATAATGTTTAGAGGAGGATAAAACCCTTATTCTATCTATAGTACTGAATTTATTCAACATAGCTAACTAAATCAAAAAGCTAGCATTCGATTTAAGAACTTTGCTCCAAACCATTTTGCACCCCCTATTCTTGTGCTTGTCCCATATATTAGCTTTTTTGTTTTTATATTAGTAATTTCTAATACAAGTAATCCATTCCATAGATAAATGATTTCATCTCCATAGTATTTATATTATGATATTGGCATGATTCTCAACTCATCTAAGGAAAATTACTACTTGTCATTCTGAATTAACTCCTTCAACTAGGCTTTCATTAAGAACCTAACTAGGGGATCCTTTGCTACTTGTTTATGTATTAGAGCCCCTTAACTAGTCCAATTGTCATAACATAATGAAATTCTATCCCCTGCCCCTGTTCTGCATGTAATATGTTGTTGCATCACTTCCCTCAACTTGAGTATTTGATTGAAGAACCATGAGTAACTATCTTTAGTATTAATAGCCCACAAACTTCCACCCTTTAATATATAACTATGTACCCATTTGATCCACAAAGATTCTTTTTCACTTAATATTCTCCAAATTATCGTCAGCATTAGATATCTATTGCTCCTATTAATTGTCTCTAACCCCAACCCTCCAACTTCTTTTAGTTGACATATGTGCTTTTAACTCACTTTAACTATTTCTTTCTCTTCTTTCCCTTCACTCCAGGAATTACTTCATCATGTTTTCCATAGTTTTAACCATCCATTTTGATAAGAATATATAAGAGCACCAGTTAGTTTACATTGACATAATAATAGAGTTCAAAATTTAAACTTTACCTCCATAAGAAAGAGTTCTATTTGTCTAGGATCCTAGTCTTTTTTTTTTTGGTATCTTTTCAATAGAGGTAGAAATTCTCTATGTCTTAGTCTTATCTAAGAGACAGGAATTTCTAAGTATTAGAGAGGAGGATCTAGTTTTTTCATTTCAGTGACTTATTGCAAAATATCTGAGAGGTGTGCTGCACTTTTTGACAATATAAAAAATCTTTTCTAAAAGTTGAGCATCAACACAGATAAATCCTTAAAACTTTGTAGGGTATTCATCAGTAGAGAAACTAGATGAGTATTAGCCTTGTTGGAGTTATGTAAATATAGTGCCCTGGAAAGCAAGTGTATTTACATGTAACTTTATTTTCTTCAGTTACAGTT
>JAOSBM010000005.1:31990975-32004942 GCA_027568955.1 Erythroxylum tenue | reverse complement strand
CAGAGGGACTTTTCTAGCCGTGTAGATCGTGGTGGCGAGAGAAGTCATGGCTCACAGGTCGGTCAGCTGGGACTTTTGGGATGACCTAGATAGAGCTGATGTATTTTCCCTATTTTTATAGCATGTTGTACTAGGGTTTTTGTATTGATGTACAGACAGTAAACGATGACATATGTATAAACTTTTGATTTTGATGAAATGAAATGGGGAAAATTTTGTTTTAAAAAAAGTTGTGATTTTGTACTGATATTTTATTATTATGATGCCATGTGAAGTACAGTAGTGATTGTTCGTAGCTAACTCTTATCGTAGGATATATATCGAAATGACCTACGGGCGTCTCGGTGTATACCCTGTGGTAATGGGGTGCTAGATTTAGGTGGTATCAGAGCATGATTGGCATCTGATGGGACTAGTAGACTGTTTAGGCATGAATTATTTTGAGAAATGAGGAAATTGATCGAAATTATTGTTTTGTTATAGGTCATCCGTTTTAGGTGATCAGGTTGATCAATCAGCTGACCGAGGATCAGTCGGAGCCAGTAGGGAGTCCTTGGTGCCTCGATTTGAGGAGTTGCCTCCTAGAGTTCCCGAGAGAAGGGAAAGGAGGTATGATAGGCTACAGAAGCAGGGAGTTGTAGACTTCTATGGCAGCACAGACCCTGTTGAGGCCGAGGGATGGTTAGAGAGGGCAAAAAAAGTCTTTGACTAGATGGACTGCGAGTAATCGCGGCTCGTCGTTCGATCTTAGAATCGATCCTTGGAAATCGGTCAATGATTGAGCCCAAGTTTACATCATTAATTGGTTGCATTTTCATAGTTGTTAAAGTGCTATTTGACTCCTAGTTGCAACTTTTGTGCTTAAATTAGTTCCTTATGTTGAGCTCATTCTATTTGCAATTTGCTAGTAGAATTGTTACAAATTGATATTAATTGCATCATAATTTTTTCAAGGACAATTGATGCTGCAAATTGTGATTTGATTAGTATAAGACTACATAATATTTTAAGAATTATTTAGTATGAAACTAGTCTAACATATAAAGACAATGAATTTGTTAGATCTTTTTTATTGTTTTATCATGGCGCTAGTTATTTATGATCCAAAATTGGTGGATTATTGGATCTTATTGAGTAATAATTGTTGCTAATTTTTTTAACTTTCAATAAATAGAGAATTGTTGAAAATTCTCTTAAGCTTTCAATAATATTAGCTTTCTTTATAAATAATACTTAATCAATATTTTTTGTTTAAAGATATTTTAAAGTCATTAGGAATTTTAATTTTCTACATATATATCTAAGTTTTTGGTTGACTAAATTACAAAAATTTTACTTTTAACCCATTAGTCCAAATTAGTTGTTTTAGACAGATGCTTACAAGCTTATCATTATTGCAAATTTGATTATTAACTAATTTATTTTCATTTATCTTTATATGTCGGCAGTAAATGGAAACGGTATGATAAGGATATTTGTTTGTGAAATTTTCACTCTATTAAGGATTCTAAAGTATGAAGATAAAGAACCTAAAATCTTTTAAAATATAGATCTTGATTATTTTAGTTTTAAAAAGTTATGTGAAATAGGTGTTGAATTAGGATATAAAAACATTGTTAGAGTAAGGTATTTTTGTTTGGGAAGGGGTTAGATGATGGTTTGAAGAGTTTAGAGTCTAATCAAAGTGCATATATATTTGATAAATTGTTAAAAGTGTATAGTATAATTTTTATTTATTTGGAACACGTTGATGAGTCAAAGTAATCTATACCTTTGTTAACATGGCGTTATAATTGACATGAAAAATAAGGTTGGGGATGCTGCAGATACTGGTAATGATGGTGTTTTAGGAGATGCTAGTAATGATGGTGATTTGATACTAGTGATTTAGGAGGTGATGAATCAATTGGTGATTTTGGTGAATTCGGAGATGTTAGTAATGTTACTAATTTCAATGATGATGAATCAATTAGCTATTTCTATGATTTTAATGATAATATCCATTTAAGGGATGAGAAATCAACTAATGTTGATGGTGGCTTAGGATATGTTAAATCAACCGGGGATTCTTACTTTTATGTTGATGATAATAAAGAGGAGGATAAAGGAAATGTAGAGTAATAGAATTTAAACAATTTTGACTTAAAATTTTCAACATTATTATTTCTTAATAAATATAGGATGTGTAAGACATATATTATAATTGGGTACATAAATATAAGGGAAAGGATATCATAAAATCATTATAGAATTGCACTTGTACAAATTCCATAAAATTTTAATGATAGAAACATCAAATTAGATTAACTTGCACTTGGTTGTGTATATGATTTACTTGAATATCTTAAGGACATATAGACCAAGGCCTTCGAATGTGTTGAATTAGAATGTCCAATTGTGGGTAACAACATAAGGAAGACATTCAACTCTCGATTTTGGTGGCTAGAGATTGCCATTTATTAACATGTTTGAAAATATTAGGACCATGTTAATAATTGGCATATAGATTTGAAAGAACAAGTTAAAAGATGAAAGGAAGATATTACACTAGAAATGATGAAGAAATTAAATAAGAATAAATAGAATGCAACTCATTTGGAATGAAGACAAGGTATATGAAGTGCCAAAATGGAGATGATACATAAATTTTCCACTTGGGAGGGAGAATACATGTAGTTCTAAGGTATGAGAATTTATAGGTACCTTTGCACTTATGCCATTAGTGTTAAATTATATGCCAAGAAATAATTTGAGATAAATGTAGAATAGTGTTACTATAGAGATAAGTTTATAAAAGTTTATGGTAGTCTTTGCAACTAATTAAGAGGATAAAAATTATGGCCATATAATATTTATAAGGAGATTCATCAACCAGTTAAAAGAGTTTTGCATGGTAGGCTTAAGAAGAATAGGAGAAAAGATAAAAATGAACTAAAAAGACTGAAGACTTCTTATAGGCTATCACAAAAGATGAAATTCTAATTATGTGGTAGATATGGCAAACTTGGTCATAATAAGATAAGCTACAAAGGCACACAAAAAATACTTCACTTCCTTCTTATCAAATTGGACTTGAGGTTAGATTTGCATTATTGTGTGTTTACCAAATGTGTTTATTACATAAAAAATTTATTCATGTTATATGAATATTGGATAGTTCATTGCACTTATTGATGTTCGAATAACAACAATATTTTCTTCTCAACTACATTCCTTAAATTTCAACAACGAAACACAACTACCTTATGAAGTAGATAGAGATCTCAGCCAACTTTAGCCATTAACATCAACTCCAACTTTGAGGATAAAGAAAAAAATTATTTCAATTGATCTAAATTTTCAATTTTCAGCCCAATCAAAATGCTTAAGTCGGAAGGGTAACCTAAGTATTAAATCACATCAATTGTAAGACCAAGTTTTAAAATGTAAGGCTAATAGAAACTCCAGTCAACAAGTAACTAATATTGAAATTAGAAGTCAACCAAATGTGAATGGCAATTATCTATGGAATAGTTATTGTAGTTAAATGAATTCTAGCTAGATCCAATTTCTTTTAGGGGATTAATTGCTTATAAGGAAACTTATTTTAGTTAAATGGAATTTGTTTAGTTGCATTTTCTTTTTGGGAGCTAATTGTTAAAAAAGAAACTTATTTTTGTTGTATGAATGATAATTAGATCTATTTTTATATATAATGAATATAATTTTTTGATTATAAAATTTGTTGTAAGCATTCCACATTTTTAATGAAATTAATAGCTAAAAAAATATTTATGTTAGCTGCAAATATGTTGGGAGCAAGCCTTTTGGCTCTACCTGATTGAAATAATGTACGACTGATTATCCAATTCTACACTTATATTTCTTCTTGACGTTTTGTTTTATTATAGCTATAATGTGTTAGGAGTATGACTTTTATATGAAGGTACTATTGTGAGTGATTGTTTTTGTGAACATAAAGTTATATATTTCTATAAAATTTACATTTCGGTATAGAACTTGAAGATACAATAAACGTAACTATATAAAACAAACATTATCTTGTTATTGTAGAAACTTTTAAAAGAGAATGATAAAGTTTCTTAAAGACTTTTAAGACAAATCAACTTTAATATGTTTCATTGTAGTACAAAAACAAATTACTAACCCTTAAGTTAATAAAGGTTCCTTTAATGGCTCGAGAATTAGTAACGATGAAGATTGAACTTATAATACAAAGTAACTCAAATGCCATAAAAGAATTAATAGTTGCTCCCAACCTTCATTTAAGAACACTTCTCTATTCAAAATGCTTAAAATTAACATTTGTTACAATACTTTTGTTGTCTTTTCTTTCTACCTTTTTGACATAACAAAGTACTTCTCACATTAACAACATAAACAAGAAGCACACATGACACAAATTAGCCTTATGGTTTTAAGGGTGAAAAAATAAAAATATTATATATTAACATGAAAACAAGAATTAGATATCTTATGAATATCTTCTTTAGGTGTTTGTTATCATTACACTCCATCTACTTTATCTTCCCTTCTAATTCAATTTTCCTCATTTATACCTTCATTTTTAATCTTCTAACACCTTCTTCATATGCTTATTTATCTTTAATTTTCTGTTTCTAACTCATAGCTATCTATTGCTTCAAGTTAGCATTTCTTTTTCTCATCAATTTGTAATTAACATTAACAAAGACCTATCTGTAAATAGGTCATCATATCAACAAAATAAATTGTGACTTTAAAAGTTGCAATAATCATCAAAATAAACATTCATAAATGAATCCATTCAATTTATGTTCTCAGTTTTTCAAATTATATAGAAAACATTTAAACTAATTAGAAATTAAAACTTATTCTTATGATTTTTTTTTCACTATGTGAAGTCTTTAGACACTTGTTGAATCCACATAAACATTGAACACCATCAAAAGAACTGTTATTGGTTAAAAACACAGAATGATGCTTTTAATCCCAACTACTGCATGTTTTGGGTGTGGCTAGTCTCATAAATTATAATTTGGGTGTGTTTTTGTTGGCCAAAGAAATTAACTAAGGGTTTTATAAAAACAAAGAAAATTGTTAAGTTATGGTTTTGTAAGAATAAAAAATAAAGAAATTGTTAAATTTGGGGTTCAGGAAGAATGAAAGTTAGGTAATTACCAAAACATTAAAGTTTAGGAAGAAGCAAGGAAATCTTGAAGTTTGTTATCGAGGAAGAAGAAAAGAAATACATCAATGAATTTATGTTCAAATTTTTAAAAAATAATACGTTTTAGTTATAAAAATTTAAAAACAATTAAAATTTGATAAATGTAAGAAAAATTAATAAGTCATGTCAGCATCTATATGGCATAAATTGCGCAATTGACATGTCAAGTGTCACTAGTTAATAGTCCTATGATGGATATCTAAAAGAAACCTAATGAACTTATATTTCATGGTGCAATTTGTGCCAATTTAGAAGTGTTATAGTATAAACTAGTACCAAAGATAACTATAGGAATTATCTTAAATCTTTTGTGAAACATTAAATGGTGATTCACATCTTTTGCTAAAAGATAAATATTAGTTAAAATGTATCAATCTTTTAACAAAGTTTATCATAATGATAAAGTATACCACGTAGTTAAGGAATGAGACAACATTAAAAAAAAAGTGTGAGACCTTTCTACTATGACTGTCTAATTCATAATTCAATGGATTGGTGGTGAACCTACTTAAAGAACAAAGACACGTGGTAGAAGGAAGTGACGTGGAGTCCTTAACCACAACAATTGTTATCAAGGTGATTGTTGTAATATTTACTAATGGAACTTATGAAAGATTACCTTTGGGAGAAGAAAAGGAGATACAGTGGCAACCAAGCGTGGCTCAAATGTATAAATAAATTGTAACTTTGATTTATATGACTACAAAATGGGAGAAGCAATTGTTACTAACTTTCTATTGTGTCAATGGATGGGATTATTTAAGTGGAGAGAGAGTATCACACATAAAGAATAAGAATCATATAGGAGCTTCAATTGACAATTTTTACATGCAATGTCAATCATATTAATGGAAAACTAATGCAAATAATAGTTAAATTTTATATTTTAATTACATTTTGATACTTAACTGAGAATTCATAAAAATTAAACATTTAAATAAATTAATTAAAAAAGGTTTAACACTTTTATGTATTATCTCTTAAGGAATTACACTTTAGACATACTTGACCCAACAAGTTAAAACAAAAATAAAATAAAATATTTGTGATAACCATAAATAAAGTATATAATGAGAAATAACTAATGCAAGCTAGATAAAACAAACATATATACACATTGGGATATAATTTAATTCCTATTTTTCAAACTCCCTTTTCTAGCTAGCTTCACTTCATCCCTTTTCATTAGGTTTTCATCTTTACTCAAAACATACAATGCTTATGTCCAAACACTTGGGATTAAGGATGATAATAGGCTAAGTCGGACTTAACCAAATTCTTTTCTTGAGCTAAACAATCCAAACTCGGTTTGATCAAGTTCAAACAATCTAAAATTTGATCAAGTTAATGGTTAAAATAACATTATTTAGTTAATTAATTATTAAAGTATTGGATAAAATAATATCTTTCAAACTGTTGAATTGAGTTGAGCCAAACAGAAATCAATATGCAAGCCTAATCCCTACTTGGGATGTCTATTAAACCGACCGAGATAAGGTTGACTCTTATCCACATTAGGCCAAAAGAAAATTCCCATTTTTAGCTATTAATGAGCTTTAGTTTATGTCCTCTTCCACAAGCTCTTATCTTTATTGAAACCCAAAATTATTTATAACCAACATATAGGATTCCTCTCGATAAGACAATAAAAGTTGGCAAGGATAAAACAAGAAGAGTTAAAGTTCTATCTCTAATGTAGAATCAAATGCAAACCTCAGTAACAAAAAAGAAATTTTTTGTTCAATCCAATAAAGTTTTCATCTTTAAAGTCTGATGAACTAGATACTTGAACACAATATTGAGATAGAGAAATAAAACCCCCTTTTTTTGGAATTTACATATATAATCATGCTTCAGTCTCCATTACGTAACAAAACATAACTTAGAGCTTTGGTAACAACTTCTGAAGGTCTCTATTTCCTAGAGTGGCAAGTCTAAGATGTGAGTCTTTTAGAGCGAATGAATGATGGATTCAACCAAGTTCTAATAGGACATTTGACTACTTTGTGGTATTGTTGTTAGGTTTTTACATGATAATGTGAATCCAAAGATTTGAAATAACCTAGATTTCAGTATATGTTACCCAATTTCTTTTGGGCTCCATCACAACTCCCACAATGTCAATAAAAAACAATTAACTAATATCAAGAGATCCAATCACAAGAACAAACAACTAAATAATATATATGATAAGAAATCAAATTAAACACGGATATAATGGAGGGAAAATCATAGGCTAAATCGATAAGTAAATCCACTAATTTCAAATAGGAACTTACGCGAGTTTAAAGTTTTCAAGCTATTGTTTACTCAAAACTATATCACAAAACAACTACAAGTTATCCTACCAATTTTTAGTATTGGGTATAGGTTGTTACCCCAAATCAAGAATACTATCATTATAATCCTAAAATAAACACTCAAAAATAACTTATAACTAAAACTATCAATTATAGAATGATATAGACCTCTTAGTTGACTTTCATTCTCTTTCTATTTCTTTTTTAGTGTTCTTTTCAATTTTCCAAATGAACCCAATTATTGTCCCCTTTATACAAAAACTAGGATTTCATAACTGAATACGATCACTTACATAACCATATAGGTGATCGTATATCAACCAAATTTTAAAGAATCGTAGATATACATGGTCTCAATCAGTCACACGGTCCATTTATTCATATCATTTCATAATATTGGGATGTATTAGATACTTACCTCCCAATGACTCCTATTCAATAAGACCGTAGACATCTAAATGCACCAGCCCTACTTTTCTATCCTTATAGATCTTCTATTTAAAGAGACTTTGTGATACTTTCTTACTAAACAATGATCGCATAGATTAAAGGGAAAAATAGTATTAGTCAGGATAAGAGATTTACTAACCAGTAGCTTGATTCCTTTCTCATTCATATGCCTCAATCGCCTATGCCACATATTTGAATAAGTATTTTCTTCAACTGTATACCCTTCTCCACCATACACCTTCAAGTTTGTTATGTACCATGTCCAACAAAACTCTCCACAAAACTGTCATTGCTTCCTTAGATAATTTCCACTTCTTATCCCTAAAAATGTGTTAAAATCCTTCTTAATCTAATATATTTTTCGATAACAAATTCAATTTCAAGTCTGAGATATGTCGCACATCTCTCAAAGTTAACAAGCACCTAACATTATTCTGGACCCGATTGTCACCCGTGTTGATAATCTTAGCGAAACTTTTATTTCCCATCTTTGCACTCCCAAAGTTTCTACTCGTATAATTTAAGTACTCCCTCTTTGGAATACAATGATAAGAGGTTCTTGTATCAACTAACCACTCAAAACCTAAATCACTGATATGGAAGCATTCACTAATTGCGCAAATTAGTGATACTTCATCATATGTGCTTGAAGTTGTTGCAACTGTATTTTTATCATCCTCGTCATTCTAATGATCTTGCTTTTTTGATCCCTCTTCCACTTGTAGCAAAACCTTTTAATGTGTCTTGGCTTAGTGCAATAGTGGCATGTCTTTACCTCTTTGTTACCTCTGTACTTTAAATGGTTCTTAGACATGTCACGCCCTTTGGGAACTCTACTCTTACTTCTTGCTTTGATTTCCACCATAAAGCTTGTACATCATCAACTCTCATCTCTTTTCTTCTAATATATTCATTAAACATACTCTCTTTGATTACATCTAATGAGAGCACACCTTTTAGAGTTGAATTACTAATCATCACTGCCAATGTTTCCCAATTATTTGGTAGCGAGCTAAACAAAAATAGGACTTAAAGCTCATCATCAAGAATGATCTTCATTGTAGTCTATTTATTGATGATATTCCAAAAATCACTAAAGCTCGTGATCAAGATTGTGAAATGTCTTTCCGAGCTTCTTCCACCTTTCCCCACCCCTGACTAGACACTCTTGCACCCTTCACCTTGATAGACAATAACCACTAAAAACAAACCTTTAAACTGCCAATTTTTCAAATGGAGCACAAAAAAATTGAGAACTCTTTTTAACCTAAACTCGTGAACATTTCACAAAAAACCCTTGAACTATCTTCCTACCTGGTTGATAACACAGAATTTCCAACCTTAAAAGGAACCTTGGAAAAACATCAACCTAGAAGGGAAATGGAGAAAACCACGTGGAGCTCAATTGTAAAAGTTTCAGGGAACTTCGGTAAGCTTAAGTATGTGGAATCAGATGCTGAAAAATCGATTCACGCACCAATGGAGGTGCTACAACAAGGTGTCAAGAAGTAGAGTACATCACGTTTGAGTTTCTTTCTGTAGAAGAGGTTGGCATTCCCAATAGTTCAAAAATGGGCCTATGCAGCTTGGAGAAACAAGGGACTAATGAGTATAATGGTCAATAAGGATGACCTTTTCGTATTTAAATTCAATACTAAAGAAAATGCACAAAAAGTGCTTGAAGTTGGGCCATGGGAAATGATGAGTCATCTAATAGTCATCAAAAAGTGGCAACTAGAGTCACATTGGACATAAGCAAACTCAAGCTAATACCATTGTGGGCAAACATCAAATACTAGTCCAACGAAGGTATGAACTATATTGATAGCAAAAAAGGAAAGCCATTAGGGTTAGATGAAGTTATTGCTTTAACGAGGAGGATTGGGTTTGCAAAGGTGTGTATAGATGTAGACATATCAAAGAAACTTCCTGATATTCCTAAGATTATGACACTAAAGGACGATGGAGAGTTGGAGAAACATACAATAAGGGTTACCTATATGTGGAGACCTAAGGCCAGAGAAGAGAAACAAGTTTGGAAGAAAAAAAGATAAAAAAGAGGGGAAGATAGGTTGTGAGGAAAATACAAAAGTAGTGGAGGACAGTCAGGAAGAAAAGGAAAATTCTAATATTAATCAAATGGCACAAGTTATGGCATTAGAGGATACTCAAGTAGAAAAAGAAAGTTGCAATGATGAACAAATGGAACAGGTCATGGCATTGGAGGAGACCAACTTGATAATGAAAGGGAAATAAGTGAAAGAGGGGTTGGAAATGGGAACAGAAACAGAAATGTATCGCATGCTACAAAAAAATGGACATTTAGTTGTAGCTAAAGTTGCCACTAAAAACATGAATTTTGATCGCTATTAATTTCTAAGACAATTTTTTCAAGTCGTCAATTGTTATCACAAATACCTCTTATGAAATAGACTATATTTAAAAAGTTATCACAATTACTTATGGTTTTTGTGACCACTATTCTTGCCACTAAAATCATTTGCTTAAGTGACAAAATTGTTCAGTCACAATAACATTATTCATTTGTGATGATAGTGTCGACAAAAAAAGATATTAATAGTAATACATCAAAATTTTCACATATTAATATTGATACATCGAAAATGTCACAAACACTATTAAATTGCAACAATATTTTTCACACCAAAATTATATAAAATTGTAACAAGAAAAACTGGCACTTAAGTAAATCTTATTTGTTAAAGATATTTCGTCACATATTTTAAAATATTACGATTTTTTGTTGTTAATTTATGATACAAAAATAAATAATAATTTAAAGCATTGTATATAAAAAGTAAAATATCATTAAATTATACCAACAAAAAAATTCTTCATATACATGATTTTAATTACAAACTTAATTCTTATAAATAAAATAATAAATAAAAAAGACTAGTTTACAAATTATAAATGCTGAGATTACAAAAAAAAAATTACAACATAACTGGGACGACTAGCTAGGTCTATCCATCTCGATGAGAGCAACTTCATACCTTAGCCATCATATACGAAAGATAAGATATGAGAATTATGAAAGCAACGTCAAGATTAGTAGAGTGCCTAAAATAATGCATAATTAAGCTAGTTTGTTTTCAATTAGGAAAAAAAAACCATCATATATGAAAGATAAGCCATCATATAATCAGAATGGACAATAACAAAGCAAATATTGTTAATTGCACAGTAGAAATGCGAATAGATCCAAGAACATGACTGGGAAGTAGTACATACCCCATGGAAACTCCTTGTTACGAATATGTAAGTAAGGATAATCCTGTACCATTTAGAAGACAATTGCTAGATTCAAAACTTTTGAAATTCAAATGTCAAGAGTAAACCCCAACATAAAACTAAGAAAGAAAAATAATCAGGAGAGCTTAAATCACAATATTAAGATGGTACAGTTTTCAAACACAACAATGAATCTGTAGAGGTTCTTAATAAAAAGAAAGTGGAAGGCTTATATGAATAAAACCGAAAGTTGACAGGAGGCTCCTCAAAGTGGTGATCTTAGAAATGTTATAAGGTTCCAACTTCATAAGTCAATCCCGCGTGAGAACGTACCTGAGCAGCTTTGTTCAGTTGGAGGAGTGCGCAGAACCTTGGCATACTAACTAAAATAGAATTGCTATTAATGGGCTGACTTAGTTCCAAAGCTTCTCCCAGGATCTTGATGTACTTCCCTATCTCCTTCTGAGGCACATAGGCAGCAATGGAGATTTCCTGTTTTATCAAGGCAATTATTCAATTTGGAGATGCTAAAAACAGAAAAAGCCAAATAAAGAAAACGCTTGAATGAAAGCAATCAGAGGGTATTCATCGACAAAAGTATTTCATCAACATTTTTTATATTACAAAATTTTTGCAGAATGTGCCACAATGCCACCATTTCTGGGGGAAGGGGAAAAGATCCCAAGATCCTTGAGGGCTACTATTATTAACTAACATAAAGAATGCACAGTAAACAGAAACATCATTAGAGTAAAAATATACAAGTAAAGCAACACATTTTCAGAATCATTAAATAAAGCTAAACTCCAGGGTAAAAATATATAAGTAAAGCAACGCATTTTCAGAATCATTATATAAAGCTAAACTCCAAATAAAGTTGTGCAATCTGATTGATTGACTGTTGCAAAAAGCCAACTAATCAATTGAAGGACTCATAATTGAAATAAAAAAATGTAACTAAAATGCTCGGGGCACACCGCATTTTCCAACAATGCCGACCTTCTTGGTTCTCTTGGCCTATTACAAACGAAACAGAACATCAAAACTAATTACCATATCCTTAAGTTGAATCCAGGTGATTGCATCATTCAACTCCAACGTTGCATTCAAATTAATAACAACAATAAACATACCCAGAAACAAATCATTCGAACTGAACAGGAAACAAGACAAACCAATACTTAAGGCTTCCCCTAAGGGTATCCATAAATCAAGTAGCAAAAATTTAAAAACAGATACGAAGCAACAGAGTAAAAAAAGAGGGCCTCTCCGATAAGCACCCGAAAAATCAATGATAAAACAAAGCTCCTCAGAGAGTGAGTAATTCTGCTCGGCTTCTGCGAACTGCTTCAAAATCTGTCTTCTTTTCTCCCTAAGTTTCGAGTGGCCACGTTCAAGCAGAGAGAAGGAGGTCTCGATCTTTATGTCCTAGTGCAGGGGCACGAATAAGTGTTGCCCTAAGCCCGTGCTTAACTTGATTTTCTTAGCCCATTATTGCTCATTTATATGAATTTCGTCCATGAATTATTATATGACAAATCAATTAGATTATTAAAAGATTTTTTATTTTTTAGAAAATTATTTTTCTTAAATTTGTATTATAAAATAATTAACCTATATTCTTAACATAATAATTCTAAGATAACTCTTAAATCTGATTTAAGTAATTAATATAATGATTCAAGATAACTTTTATTAATAATTCTAGATAACTTTTAAATACGATCAAATTTTATTCGACTAATTGATATTTATAATAATTATTAGATAAATTTGCAAATTATTCCATTATTTTGAACGTTAATTAAAATTAACAATTTAAATCAAATTAATTAAGTATTGAATCGATTTAAATTCTAGTTTGTGCCTTTTTGACAACAATGTCATTGGAAGAATTAAACTGATTGACTCAAACGAACAACATTTTAAGATTGGATTCAACCTGTTATTATTTGATTCACCTCATTGGCTGGCACCCTCATTCTGCAGAGGAATTGGAGTCTGCTGCTGAATCTGAACTTGAGCCACCTCCAAGCAAATGTTAAAAGAACAGATAAATGTGTATCGATAAAAAGAAACTAAAAAGAGAGAACTTTTCTGTTTTCAAAGTGGTTTAGTGGGATAAAAGAAGTGGTCATAAACGGATAGAATCATCGTTGGAGACTATAACGGGAGTAGTCATAAGCAAAAATTCTAGTTGAGAGAGGATGGGCAGACCAGTGGCAGCACCACAACTGACATGTTAGGAGCACACAATCACACGCGCCTAGAAGGCTAGAATTCTTACTTCTTTTTTGTGTTACACTTAATTACGGTAATGTGGGTCACGTTTATTATTATCCATGTCATATTACCAATTTTTAAATAAAATTACACTTAAGTTTCTTTCTTTTCCACTATTACTTTCATTTTTTTCAAGTTTAGTAAAAAAAAGTTTATTTATTTATTTTTAATTTCAAAAAAATATTTTTTATAGGGCTTATGTCATAATTTAGTTTGTTGTTAATTAAATATATATTATTTAATATTAATTATTAACAAATATTTTATTTTAATAATTAATGTTATTTTTAAAAGGTAGATTTAGTAATTATGATTTAAACTTTAAATTTTCTTAAATAATTTTAATAACAAACTTGTTGGCCCCGAAACTTTTCTTGATGAAATTAGCATGATTTAAATAAATTATGAGTTTGAATGGATTCATTTAAGGAGCTATGAATTATGTCAAGGTTCGTACGATTTTTATGACA
>JAOSBM010000005.1:31969752-31980085 GCA_027568955.1 Erythroxylum tenue | reverse complement strand
TTTTAATAGGGAAATCAAATTATTATAAAAATGAAAAATGAAATTACTTTTTATGATATTCATAAATTATTTTCTTTTTCTTTTTTTCTTTTTTTCATTAACGTGGATCGTTTGGCAACAGTCTCTCTGCTATTTAAGGGTAAGACTGCGTACAATTGAACTTCCTCAGATCTCTAGTCTCAATGAAATTTTTATTGAATGTTTTTGTTGTCATCGTCGTTATTGACGTAATAAATTATTTAAAAAACAGAAATTTAAGTAGAAATTTAATTAAATAAAATTCATTAATTAAAAAATAAAATTGAAATCAACAAGATGGATAGAATTTCATTAATCCAAGACGAGGCCCATCCAAATTAAAGAACAATACGTATAGCCAGAAACGTTGCATATGAAATCAATAAATTGCCTGTACAAGACGTAAGCAATTAATGCTCATATAAATTAGCAATTTGTATTTAGTTTCAATCCGTAAGTTTGTTCAAAATCCAAAGGCCGTATATGTTTCTACGGTAAGTGCATCAGTAACGATTAGTGTGTATTGGCGTACGTGTATATATATATATATATATATGTCTACCAGTCGATGGATATGGCAAAAATTAATGTTGTTTGACCACCGAAACTCTCGCTTAGAATTATTTGTAACAGGTCCATCGTGAGAATATACGACCAAACATGAGAAGACCAATACCTGTTCTCTCTTCCTCTCGATAAATAATGTACGCAAGCAGCCGCATTCATTTACTGAAACTTAGAATACGAAACCTCTCGTTCATCTCATATTCATTGCTTACCATCCTCATCCAGTCGTCCTTATTCATTTTAAACGTTTTCTTACACACAGAATCATCTTATCCTAACTTTGGTTGTGTTCTCAATCCTAGCTATATCATATGGATGACGTCGAGGTTCCTCAGTATTTTGTCTGTCCAATATCTCTTCAGATC
This sequence comes from Erythroxylum tenue, assembly GCA_027568955.1. Taxonomy (NCBI): domain Eukaryota; kingdom Viridiplantae; phylum Streptophyta; class Magnoliopsida; order Malpighiales; family Erythroxylaceae; genus Erythroxylum; species Erythroxylum tenue. Next base: position 31,979,135 of record JAOSBM010000005.1, on the reverse strand, counting down.
ATGAAAGACCCTGTAACAGCTATCACAGGCATCACCTACGATCGTGAAAGCATCGAACATTGGCTATTCATCGGCAAGAACACGACTTGTCCGGTCACGAAACAGCCCTTGCCAACAGATTCCGATTTAACCCCTAATCACACTTTGCGCAGGTTGATCCAGGCTTGGTGCACTGAGAACGCGTCCCGTGGTATCGACCGAATCCCGACACCGAAACCTTGTCTCGACAAGTTCCATGTTCAGAAACTCTTGAAAGATATTTCTCGACCCGAGTCACAGCTTAAAATTCTAAGACAATTGGAATTGTTTGCAGCCGAGAATGAGAGGAATAGGAAGTACATGATTGAAGCTGGCGTGCCTAAGGCCATGTTGTTGTTTATCGTGAACTGTGGTAAACATGGACAAAGTTCTGGTCTCTTAGAGGCACTTAATATACTTAGGTTTGTACGAATTCCTCGAGAGGTGATTCTTGCCGAAAATGAACAGGTTATTGAGTCGTTGATTTGGGTCTTAGGGTGCAATATGGATAATCAAAGCTCTGTTAAATCTCATGCATTTTGTGTGTTGAAAGCACTGTTTGAAGATGCTAGCTCTAGTGTTATGGAAAGGTTGAAACCTAAGTTCTTTGAGAGGATAATTGGCGCTTTGAAAGAGAAACTCACTCAGCAAGGAATCAACTCCGCTCTGCAAGTTTTGTTAGACGCTTGTCCAGGGGGAAGAAACAGAATGATGATGATTAAATCAGGTGCAGTTTTTGATCTCATTGAGCTTGAATTGGGATCACCAGAAAAAAGAACCACAGAGCTCATCCTAGGAATCCTGTGCCATCTATGTTCTTGCGCTGATGGAAGGGCACAGTTTCTGAGTCACAGAGGAAGCATTGCTGTGGTTGCAAAGAGGATTCTCACTGTCTCTACAGCGGCTGACGACCGAGCAGTTCTAATACTTTCAATGATATGTCAATTTTCTGGAACAATCTCGGTGCTTCAAGAAATGTTGGATGTTAAAGCTGTGTCAAAGCTTTGCTTGTTGCTACAGTCTGACTCGGCACCTTATTTGAAAAATAGAACCAGGAATATCCTGAGATCATGTTCTGAGGAGTGGCAGAAATCTCCTTGCATTCATGATTCTTTTCTGACAAGTTAATGGCTGCCTTTGTGAAAGGGTGCATACTTCCCGCATTCAGGTCGTGATGACGTTCTGGTTTTACTATGCTTTCAACCCTCTAATTCTTTAACTTAATTAGTTACGACATATAGCTTGGGGTCCATAAGTATATGCCATGTGATATACACGACCACCATGTGAGCAATTTCATATCACTTTCAATTTGTATGTGAAACTGGTGATAATGAGAATGAGAATTTGGTACGATCCCTTCTATGGAAGATGGAAATCATGGCAATTGAAGAGGGGCTAAATCAACTAAGGCTTGAAAGCATTTAGGAGTTTTAGCTCTAAGAAACCTACGTGAAGGTTCAGTAAAAAAATGTTATATAAGGTTACCTATTGTCCTTATAACTCTACCTTTGATTGTGTTTGTTACTTCGATGGTCTTGTAGGTTCCATTGAGACCAAATTCACCAAAACAATAATATATAAAACAAAAAGAAAACTACAAAACTAGCTGTTTAACAAAGAAGTTAACGTCTTATTTTTCTAGCGAAGTTCAAATTTGGTGTTGTCTTTCAATATTTTAAAATAATGGAGAAAAAAAAAGATATGCATGAACATACAAGTATACCAAGCATATCGAAATCGATTGTCATTTTATTCGTGAACATATTCAGGCCGGAAAAATACAAACAGTCCACATTTCATCCAAAGAACAACCTGCAGACTTTTTACCAAAGCTCTCAGACGTGATCAATTCCACTTGCTTTTATCCAAGTTGGCATTACGAATCTTCATGCTCCAATTTGAGGGGGCGTATTAACGTTAATATCTTAAATTCATCTTATTGTAAATATCTATTAATCTCTTGACTATCTCCTTTAGCCTTGTATAGAACCAACGGCTCCAAATCCCTCATTCTTCTCCTCAATTCATGTACAGCTTAAAGATAACCTAGTCAACGTTGTTGTAACTCTGACTCTTTTTAAGGTTTCGAATAACACAGTAGAAAACAGCTTCCATTCTATATTACTTTTTTCACAGTATACTCATCTTGTTCGTCAATATAAAGCTTTTAAGCATGTCTGCCAATAATTTCTTCACGTTTTTCATATTCAGGGACATGGAGGTTTTTATATAGCGTCGGTTTGTGCGTGGTTAGAATAAAATAGAATTAGGTAACGAGACAGCACTTTAGAAAAGAAGTTTAAACAAATGGAGATAGGTTTAATTTGTGCTTTAAATGTAAAGTTATAATCTACTAAAATGGAAAATGAGGACTTTCTAGTGTATAGAGAATCTCTTCGATTCAAAGGCATATATTTTTTTAATATAGGTCCGTCTACCATAATAAACTAAAATAAAAAGACTCCAACTGATCCATATATAGCTAGTCTGAAAGATTAAAAAGAAAGACACGACATAGGAGATTTTAGTTATGTTTCCAAGGCTGGGCTGTAGTAGATGTTCTGCAGACAGACCACCTTAATTCATGGGAAAGAAAGTGATGTCACAAAGATTCGAAAGAGCATCCTTAATTGGCTCCAGGTTGTTTCATGCTTTGAACTTTTGGGTCTAAGGTGCCTTTTAAGTCATGAACATAAAATGAAAGATATTTGGTAGTCATCAGTTATGAATATTATTATCAATAATATAAATACCATTTTAATTAAAATATAAAATCAAATGCGAGTGAAGTCAACAAATCTTCCGTAATAAAAAGGAGAACACGTGAAAAAAATAATTATTCATTTTAATTTTTTAAGTTTGATACTATAAGTCTTTTGTCTTTAACTGATTAATTGGAAAAGTCGGACGAGTTACGGGAATGGTATCGACTAATTTTCATTCTGATCCCATAAAAACGCAGTTAAAGAAGATGAGTTAAGTAATGACAATTAAGAAAAAAAAGTATTAACTCTGTGTGCAATCATGACCAAATAAAACTCCATTTGAAAGTAGAAAGGATAAGAGTTGTTATAAGGCACAGACTACTGTACATAGGTCCATTTAAATTAGCAAATTGAGGAGGGCCTGTGTAATTCCTGGGCCGCCCACTGATCCTAATACTCATTACAATCTGATCATTCTTCGTCGTCATCGTTGTTGCTTTTGGAGACAATTGAGCATCGGAGCCTCGCACTCCAACTATATATAGACAGTCCTTAGCCATTGGACGGTCCCAAAGATTATGGCTTGTGATTTTAGTTGCCTGCGTTAAGGGCATAGAAAATGAAAAATCAAAACATGGATAGACACTTTTCTGTCCTTGAGCTACGATTTAAAAAAGACTTTAGTAGTTGTTCCTCTACAACTAACAGATTTAATTTCTTGGCTTCTTTCAACTTTCGGTATAGTAAAATGTTCCAGATATTTCCTTTGCGACTTGACCTAGCCAATGCCAGATTTTAAAAATTGTTAGTGCGCTTACTCTTCTGGCTATTAATAAGACTTACTTTTTTCTTCTTTTGATCCATTCACTTGGCCAAAGGAGAGTAGTTGTCTATCACATGCACTGCTTTTCTTTTTTTTTTAAGCATACGCTATGCAAATCAGAGGACTAGAAAAGTGGGGTGTAAGAATAATGTTTTTACATTAGTAATCGACATTAGAATGAACTGGATACCCTTAAATTAAGAAAAATAATAATTTAAAATGCGCTATTCACTAGTTTTAAATTAATTTTAGTAAAATTTGAATATAACATTTGTCGGCTTTTGATTTAAGGTTTGATTATTCTAAGTTCAAAACTCTAGAGAAGTAAAAGGTCAACCGTTTCCCCACTGGATAGGGATCACGAGAGCCACGACAGATTCAACGTCAAAATAGGCACGTGTATATCATGTAAGAATTCAGGTGAGGCACAAAAGCATTATCATCGATCCAAACTAACTCTTAACGACCAAAAATACAATTGACTATCCACTAACGTTTACTTTTACTAAGAAAATAAAGCTCAATTACGACCAGTTCAGGTACATCCATTTATCTCAGTTATCCATAATTAAGCACATGGGAATGAACATTTCTCTTCAGGATTTGTGAAACTAAGGAAAAAGGCTTAGTTTATTAATTAATTACCATTTATACGCAACCGATGTAGTGGCTATCCTGTTCTTTTTGAAGATCTAAAGTTAAGGGTTTCGATTTTCTTTTGTTGACGTTGAATTATTTATTCTTGAATTTAACCCTTCATTTATCAGCTCATTACTAAAATCTTCAAGTGTGAATTGTTTTGACTTTTGTGAATGAAGTTCTTAAGAAACAGAACATTTATGTGCAAATATATTTTACTTAAATTTAAGATACAAAAATTAATGCACTTTCTCTTACAAAAAATAATCTGTTTACGTTTTAAATAGATATTATAATATATATTTGATTAGATCTAATAACTTAACAACTCTTACCTGATTAATAATCAGTGCCTAATTAAAAAAAAATTACCATAAGATAAGTCTCTTATTACCCTGTTTGTTTGGATTGCTATTGATGAAATCAAAGCTGTATTTACAACTTTTGGAAAAAGAAAGTCTGATCAACTTGCAATTTTAAAATTTTTGACTCATTTCACGTGTGGGAAAAATGCATTAAATCGCATATCGTTTTGGTACACTAGATTTTTCTTTAACTTATTGCAAAGTTGTAGGTTCTATCAACTCAATTTCTTCTATATTCCAAGCGGAAAAGTCTTAGTGTTTAAATTTCTTATGTCAAGTCAATAGCTGTTTATGGTTAATTTTAAAATTAAAGAAAATATAATTATAATAAAATAAGGTCATATGAGAAACTGCACAACGCATGCATTTAACATCTTAATTAATATCAAAATTCTTATCAGTCAGTCAGTATTCGCTAAAACAATTCATAAATTTCTCAAAATTTTACTACAATAATACTAATATGTCCAAACGTTGAAGTTTTACCACATTATAACTGAAAAAACGCAATCCTGTCAAATATGCATTGACAATTAAAGTAATTTAAATATTTACTAATGCCAAAACTTACAAGTTTAACAAATATTGATTAAATAAATCATCATTTACGTGATAAAATTAACAGAAAATTTAACAACATATCAAAGACTGAATAATTAAATTAACGAACTCAGTCTATTATTGTTTTTTATTTTTTTTCATAATGAAATCTGTATCTTCAATATTAAATTCAAAAGTCATGAAAAGTGCAAATTATCAAACGACAACATGAGCACTGTCTGGCGGCTCTGGACGACTTTTCTGGTATTTGCATGCATGGGATTGGTGGGATATTGATCCCACTAAGTGGCTAGCCAGGCGCCGACTTCCACCAGCTCGCGCTTGCTGACTTGTTACAAGCACGTGACTTTCGATATCCGCAGCCGACATCCGTTGCACACATCACGCCATTCATTTTATCAACTTTATCTGACTTTCGGCTCCACAGTTTCCTTTTCTTTTTCCCGATGGTTACGGAACTCCAGTAAATTAAGATCGAGCTTCTTCTTTTTTTTTTTATAACTAACCCCGGGGGGAAATTGCTAAAATGCAATTGGGAAAATTTTGGAGAGGTCCAACATTTCGCTGTCTTATCTCTAATTAATAAAAAGACTTTTTTTTTATATACCTAAAATGAAGTGAGTATATATATATATACACATATAAATATTAAAATAATAATTTAATAACTTAAAATAAAAATAAAAATAACATATATATAAACAATAATGATAAGAAAATAAATAATAATAATAATAGAAAAAAGTAAAGAATAAAAATTAAAAAGAGCAAACTAAGTAAATAAATACATAAATAAGAAAAAAACAAGTGAATAAATAAATCAAACAAGTTATTACAAGAAAATATTTAGGCTAAGTAAGAAAATGTTTATACTAAATCACTAAAAGTTAAGTACTACATATTTAAATGTTTAGCTAAATATAAAAAGGAAAATATTTAAAAAACCTAAGAAAATGATTTATTCATAATCTAGCTAATACGTCAAAATTTTCTATTGAGGGTCAATGTCCTTGGTAAGTTCTAATAGAGTCATATCATTATTTATCACCTCCCACCAATTCTTCTTAAGCCTTCATTTTTTCCTCTTATAGTCTTTAAGTATAATCTTCTTACATCTTCTTACTAGAACATTTAGGTGCCTCCTCTTAATATATCCAAACTTCGTAAGTCTTGTCTCTCTTAAATTTTATTAATATTAACCCTTTGATTTGTCTCTTATCATTACATTCATGATCTTATCTTTTTAGTAAAATTGCATATCAAACGAAACATTCTCATCTCCATCACCATTAACTTCTACCTATACATATGTTTAACGAGTTAACACTTTGCCCGATAGAGCATGGTCGGCCTAATTGCTAAATAGTGGAATTCACCTTTTAGCTTAAGTGATACCTTATTGTCATATAAAACTCTTGATGCACTCCTCCATTTAAGTCACTCTGATTTAATACGATGGTCTATGTCTTCATCGATCTTGTCATTGTTTCGGATGAAAGATCTCAGGTACTTAAAACACTCTTTTTGTGGTATAAATTATGAACTAATTTTTATTTCCACATCGAATGTCGCCCTATGGCCTCAAAAGTTAGAGTTTAAGTACCCAGTCTTGGTCTTGCTAAATTTAAAGCCTTTTGACTTTGGTGTATCCCTCTAACGTTCTAGTTTGACATTGATACCCTCTTTTATCTCATCGACTAAAATAATGTCATCAATACAGAACATCATAAGACACATCCTCTTGGATATTATTGATGAACTCATCTATCACTACTGTAAATAGAAAGGGACTTAATAAGGAGCCTTTGTGTAGCTTAATACTCTAGTGTTAATATCTTCACACATATCCCTAATAACTGGTATATAGATCATATAAACTGTCTTAACTTCTAAACACTTCCATATAATTTCTCTAGGTACCACATTACAAGCTTATCTAAGATAATGAAAATCATGTATAGGCCTTGTTGTCTTTCTCTGTAATATTCTATTAATCTTTTAAGGAGGTGTGTAGCTTCTGTCATGGAGCTTCCTATGAAGCCAACCTAGTTCTTCAAGATAGAAGCATTCTTTCTCACTTCCTTCTCAATCACCTTCTCCCATAACTTTATTGTATGACTAAGTTGTTTGATGCTTCTATAGTTGTTACAACTTTGGATGTCCCATTTGTTCTTATATAGAGGAATTAACATACTAAGTATTCACTCATCTGATATTTTGACAGACTTAAGGATCACACTAAAATTAAACTTGGCTAGCCAAATAAGACCTTTTTGTCTACACTCTTTCGCACTTTTATAAGTATCCCATTAGGCCCTACTACCTTTCCACTCTTCATCTCTCTCAAATTTTTTTATAATTTCTTCCGTCATAATTTGTCAACGACAAGTAAAGTTACGATATCTATCGGAAGTGATAAGATAACGTAAATAAATATTGTCCTTTAGCCACGAGCAACTCACCCTATTGCATTTTTTATACAACAAACTTGATCTAAGTCTCTCGATTTCTGTTCCCTAGCTTTCACCAACTTAAAAATGTATTTTTCTCCATTTTTATTTTTCAATAGTTGGTATAATTTCTTTTAAGTTTTGCTTTTAACTTTGAGATTATCTTCTTTGCCTTTTTCTTTACCAATTCATAACTTTCTCTATTAACTACTATCTCTACCTTTGTGGTGTTATGTAATAGAGCTTTATATGTATTAAGACTCCATCTTACTAACCCTAGCCCTTTAAAAACATCCCAAGCTCTCTATAGTTGTATTCCTTAAAAGAGTTACCACTCTCTTCCAATTTCCGTTTTTCTCCATATATTACTCTATCTCTAAGTTGTTTCACAGTATCCCCTTTCATATTCCACCGTTTGATTTTAGTACACCTCCTAGGGCTTCTTTTCTTCCTCTAACCCTTAATTATGAGATCCAAAACCAACAATCTATGTTGAGTTGAAAAGTATGCATTAGGTACCACCTTACAATTTTTACAACTAGGTCGATCGCCCTGCCTTACGAGGAAGTAGTCGATTTGAAACCCCCACGATACCATGAATATCCATCTGAAGTTGTCCCTATATGATCATTGAAGTCTCCTCATAGAATAACTCTCTCGTTAGGGAGGATTTGCTAAATCATCTCATCTAGTTCTTTCCATAATTGACACTTAAGTTATTCGTTCAACCCTACTTAATGTGCATAAGCGCACATTATATTGAAAATAATACCATTAATCACAATCTTTAAGAACATAATCCTATCAATTAGTCATTTTTACTTCCATAATATGATACCTGATTATATTGTCTCGAATCCCATGCATGACAAATAAGGTGTGTGAACTTCAAATTGTAGAGCTTTTATTTAATTGGTACTTTATCTTAGTAATTTGAGATTTTATTAGTTATTGTTATACTTGCATAAATGAATTTCTATTGTTTATTAAAGTTGCAAAAGATTAGATGGGTCCAAAATAGCGTGGAATATGAATTGATAATTATCGTTAGGAGACACTAACTACCAATCTACAGGGAATGCAATTAAATTGAGAAGGATGTATACCGTTTCGAAAGGATCTTTTTTCTTTTTAACTAAGTACTTCCTTTTATTTTATTCATTAAAATGATTATTTAGGTTACACGAACTTGAGATAAATTTAACGGTCGATCATCTCTCTTCCCTTTTACAAATGTAACAAAAATTGACCAAGCACAAGCACCGTGCTTATGTGGCCGTCAACCATTGGAAAGTCAAAATTTTTGAAGTAGTGTTGTTTCTCTAGAGTGGCAATAATGACGGCTAAGGTTGTTTTAAGCCTTGACATTAGACATGGTCTAATAGTCTCCTTTGTTGGGCTAACAACTTATTCGTGACTAATTAAGCGTAATACCTGGCCCAAGTTAATTATTTGATCAAATTTGAGAATACTTCACGTTGATAATCAACGACTAAATGTCAACAACTACTTGTCCATGTCCAGAAATTACGAGCTTACTATTTTTTTGGTTCAATTATTATACTCTACCGGCCTGTTTGGTAGGGGTAATAGATATTCTATTACCCCTCTATTCTTAATTGTTAATTATTACAGTGTTTAGTTGGCAAAAAGTTCACGGAATAGTTATTACTAAAATTACCTATTCTTAAACATGAGGAATAGGTAAAGATCATGTGACCTTGTCTTTACCTATTCCACATACATCTGGAATAGGTATATATGTCTTTCACTTTTAGACAAGTTTGAGTTTTAGCTGTTGATGACTACCCAATTTGTC
>JAOSBM010000005.1:31911906-31943434 GCA_027568955.1 Erythroxylum tenue | reverse complement strand
TGCAATGTAGTGGTTGGAGGCTGTTCTCTGAAGGCAAAGAGAGATTCAACTTGGGTTTGGGAACTAACCAGAGAATAAAAGTAAACAGTTGTTCTTGTCAATTCGGAACCCACGTCGGAGAGCAGGTCAATCATCGCTGGCTTGAGTTGGAGAAGAGGAGAAGACGAGAAGACCGTAGTAGAGTTCAATTCACTTGATTTTGGACAGGAATTGAATTCATTAAAAAAAGGGTGAAAATGGGATTTGAATTCTAATGGAATTGAATTCACCGACTTTTTTCACTTCCAAACAGATGAATTGAATTCAATTTCAAAATTGAATTCAATTCATTGCATACCAAACAGGTTGTTAATGTTTTTAACAAGGAAACGTATATACGATATATGATAAATATTGTACTTGCTTGGCCAGTTGTATTTGTATCGTTTTGTAATTATTACAAGAATTTTTTTTTTTTACTCACGAGGTGTCTTAGGCGGGTTCTAACTATGGAAAGACACCTTTAAGTCATCCACACTTAGACTAATTCCCGCTCAAGCTGGGTAGGTCTCTTGCGGGAAGCAAAACTCTGGCCCCAAGTTTTAAACAGCTGCATACATAAGGGATGTTCGAACTCACGACCTCAGTTAAGCCAGAAAAGTCTCTTACTAACTCACAAGAAAATATTTAGATGTACTGTTTTAACTAACCAATAAAATGGGCCTCATTAGCATGAATAATAATATTGAACTCTCTCTTTTCGTAAGACCTCTTAAAGTTAACGTATGAGTTATTCTTCCAACAACTTAAATTTTGGATTGAATAGTCTCTTGAAGAAATAGGATCAAAGAAAGGGAATTAAGCAAGACATTCTTAAGTTAAGAAAGTTCAAACATACAGCGGCAACCATAGAAGCCTACTCGGAAGAGACCACAAAGCATATAACGCTGGAGCCAGAAAGAGGTTCGTTTATCTTTGAGTTGTCAAGATCTTAGGTAATTTGCTTGGAAAAGGAAGCGTAGCATACCTATCATATGAGAGGCAAATGCGTAAAGGAAGGACCTTCTTAAAAGAGGAATGTCTATACGGTCTCTGACTCGTCATATGATATAAAATTAAGTTGGTAAGGATCTCTTGGATCATGGGATCCTCGGATCCTGTGAACATCTAAACTTCATAGAAATTGGTTATAATTCCAAAGCAGGGATCAACTCAACTGCCACTTCCTCCATGACCCTTATAACTGATTAAGTTGGATTATCAGTTAACGTGCTTTCTTTAGAAATTTAAAAACAAAATGAATATTTTACAAAGGCTAGTTATTTATCATTTGTTATTATTATTACTATTAAATAATTTAACTTGTTTTAAACTTTTTTAATGCAAAATAACTAAATGACAAGAAATAAAAACCGGACCGAACCGGCCAATTCGACTGGAATAAAAAATAACCGAATTGATTTTTAATTCATTTTTTACTCTTCACCTTTATCAATAAAAACCGGCTAGTTTTTCTGAACCGTGAACCGTCTTGCTAATCTAACCTAAAAATCTTGTCTTTTTTGTTCCCAACAAATATCATGATTTTTAATTTCAATTACAGTTATGACGGCAAGGATGGAGAAAGAGCGATAGACGGTGAGAAGGTTAGGAATCATGTCATGGTAGAAGCCTCTTGACTTATAGTCTGCTCCAGCGAAGAGTTGGGAACGGCGATTGTGGAGGAGGACGACAATGAGGGATGGTTTGTAGCAAAAAGATGAAACAAAAGGTCTAAACAATTAAAAAGAAGAAAAAAAATCAAGCAAAAGATAGATCACCAGATTGTATTAGCTATTAGTTGATTCTCTCTACGGTTAGCTGATAATAAATTATATCATCTGATTTTACCAGTTGATAACATCAGTTGTTTATTAAAAATATTTGGTAAAATTAGTTGATTAGTATTAGTTATTTATGTGTAAAATAACTTATGATGGCATCACTTTAAAAAATATCTTATTTGTTAAAAGGGATATAAAGTAATCATGGTTGCATCCACTTTGTGTCTATCTCGGTCACCCGAAAGAAAAGTCTTGTCACATATAAATAAATCACATACATACACAATACACACTCTAAATTCTTCTTCTTCTTCTCCTCCTCCCAATGTTCACTATCATTTTGGTGAAAAAGCGTCACTTTGCTCTTCCTTTTAAGTTTTTGGTTTTTATAATCCAACGCAGCCTCCATTTTCTTCTCTTCCTCTCTTTCTCTCTCTCTCATGTCTAAACTTATAAGCGCATACTTTCTTCTAACCTTCATTTTAACGATAATCTCCACTGGAGTTTTGTCGTCGCTCTCCGAGATGTGTTTCCTAAGGTCAATCGTTGAAGTATTAGCAAGAATTCAAAGGGCACCATTGTATTTTCATATTTAATATGTTGGTTGTTGAAGCAAAATGCTCTTATATAGTAGCTTTTTCATTTTTCAACTGATTGAAAGCAATCAGCCAATTAATTAGCCAAATTACCAAACAACTTCAATAACGTTTTGACCTGTCAAACAGCTAAATACAACCAATCCACTAAAAATTGGTTAATCCTCAGTTAACCAAACGAAGCCATAGAAAGGCTAGCAAACACTTAGAGAGAGTCAAATACCCAAGTGAACCTAACATGCCAAATTTAAAGGAACATCATTTATCAATTAATGCTACACGAAACCATATAGAGGTCATTTCATTTGGGAACAGATCACCTGTTCTCATTACTATATTCCTATTATGTTCTATGAGCATCCATCTATCCAATAAATGAAAGCAACAGAAAATAGATGGATAAAAGTAATGGAAACAGGATTTGAACCCATTTCATCCATGCAATTTGACGTCAACTTTTTTTACTTTCATTGAAAAAATATTTTGTTAATTTAAATTATTTAAGATAGTACATTATGCTATTATACACAATATCTTTTCATTAATTGTTGGTTAAATTATTTTGTGTTATAAAATTATTATTTTTACTTGATGCTTATTAAAATAGGTTAATAACAAATATATTTTTAAATAAGTAAAATATATGATTTAAAAACCCAACCAATTTGGTCAGTTCAATCGTAAAAATCTTAAACCTTTCAACCTATCGATTCGATAAATTTTAATCTCTTATTATTAAAAAATGATCAATTTATTAGTTAATCGATCAATTTTTGTAAATTAATAAGTTCTTATAAATTTTAATTTCATAATCTCTTTTTTTATTAAAGTTTAAATTTTTTACAATATCTTTTAATCATATTTTATATTTTTAATTTTATTTAATCTTTAACCGTTTTTTATAACGGTCTAATACTGGTTGACACGTTTAAACCTTAAACCTATTATTTTATCAGTTTACTTCTGGTAGAACATTTATAATATATAAGATAATCAAATTAAATGATGAATAAATTTGTATATAAAAATGAATTTTTTTTCAATTCATATCTATGTTTTTTCTCTCTAACTATTATATTTCTCTAATTACTGGACTTATTATATTTTATATCTTGCCTATATATAAAAGAAAATAGATTAATAAATCAATAAAGAAAAATATACACTCAATATATTTATTATTTTGAAGACCATCAAACTTATGTTTCATCTGATAATAAATGTAGTCTTCTTATTAAATTTTAAGCACTTGAATCATACTTATTATTGATTTAAAATAAAGCTATTACATATCGTAAGATAAAAATTACAAGACATTATATTATAAATCTTATTTTTTGTATTTATTTTATTATATAATTTCCATGATAAAATAGACTTGATTAATATAGAGATAAATTTAAATTAATGCATATTTAGTTATACCTCTACTTCATAAATACATTTATTAAAAATATTTATTCTATTTTGAATTTACACTTAAGATATTAAAAGATATTAATAAATATATGTACACATTTATTTAAAATAATTCATGACAATTTTCGAAATACATTTATTTTGAATATATTTTACCAGATTGTTTCTTGGTATCAGAGCCAGAACAAAACAAAGTCGGGAACACTTTGTCCCTTACCTTGGTTTATTTATGGTCAAGTTTTGAACATCCAATTCATTTTCCTGCGTACCCCTTGGTGTTTATCACCTTGTGTCATGCTAGCCTTGTTGCTACAGAGGGTTTTCCACTATTACTTGTGGTTTACCTGGAAACCTAGTCAACCTTCGCATCTTTGTCAGGCGGGTAATATTGATTTTCAGGTTAGGAAGTGAGTAAGAAGAGAGTTCCATAAGAATCATGGAAACTTCTTCAGATCCAGTTCATTTATCGTCAAGTTTGTCTTTATCTAGTTTGCCTTCTAGTCTGAAACGTGTTTTATCAAACAAAATAGAAAATCTTGTAGAAATTACTCATGTGCCTGTAGAAAATCGTGTGTGTGAGTCTTCTTTACCATTGTTGAATCTGTAAAATATATATTCTTGTGACTATTTTTGGACGAGAAGTATTCGTAGTGTGTTATCTACTACTAGACCTTGTGTAAAAGAAATCATCCAAAGTTCCAAATTGGAACAGTGTGGTCTCATGTGTACAACAGCAAAACAGTACGTAAAGCTGAAAATCCCTAAGGAGCTGATCGCCTTATGGAGAGAACACAACCATACACGTCTTCATGTTGGAGCTATACGACTTGTTCTTACCTTAAATGGAAGAAAAGGTATTCCTGCAATAGCCAGGATATCCCTTCTTGACACTGCCTACACAACGTACCAAAATGCTATTATTGGTACCTTACTGACTACTCTCAATAACGGAAGTGTCATATTGACCATAGCACCTGATTTCAACATCAGGTTGGATGATCCCACTTTGTCTGAACATCTACAAGTTCATATCTAGATCACTGGAGCAGATGATGATCTATCGTCTACAGAATCATGCTTTGGACTTAAACTTTCCAAACTCTACTTCGGATGCCCTTTACATGGTTGCTGATCGATCTAATGATCAGACTACTATCATCCAGATCCTGAAGCAGTTGCCTTCACAGGAGCTTGAAAAGTTGATGCCAACAGAATGGATTACCAACTATCAAAAGGTATTCCACGCGCCTCATCGACACTCTTTTCATACAAAAACTCATCTAATTCTGATGACACTGAGAGATGGCTCAGTAAAATCCATCTATGCACGACCTAGCAACGACATGCCTGGTCCTTCAATATCAGGAGCAATCTTGATGGTCCAGTCCACTGAACAACATGTTCTAACATGTAGGGCAACAAGCCTTAAGATCCAGCTCATATATTCTTATACGAAGGTAAAGACGGTCCTCCTATTCATTACTTCAAATCTAATGGAGATCCAATCTATGTTAGTCATCATCGTGGACACTTTGTATGGGATGTCGACCCATCCATGTGCGAGCCAGATAGTGAAATATGTCTCAACCATGAGTTAGATAGTGATGATGATGATCCAAGATATCAACGGAGAAGGAAGACGAAGTCAAAGCCCAAATCTCAGTGCTTACCTTCTCAGTATCACCCTCTTGGTGATGATCCAGATCAAGACGATCCAAATGGTCTATTGATGATAGAAAGATCCAGACCCAGGTCTCCACGAGAGATGCTCAGGTCGTCTACATGCAGATCTACTGAAGGATCTAGCAGATCTATGCTAGCAATTCCTAGTTTGACTCCTACTCCTATACCCTGTATGATGGCAAGGCCAGACGAGGATAACTTTCCTCACTTATCTAGGAGTTCTGATGAAACACAGCGGGATGTCTATAACCCTTACATCAGAGCATCAGGAATTACTTCACATGGAACACTTGCATCAAATCCATCTGATGAAGTGCTTAACTGGAAAACGTCTAACATAGTAGCACAGAACAAAGTTCTGAAAAGGATTTATTCTAAGATGGATGGAATTAGTTAGCAAAACATTGTTACTCACAAGAAAGTCGTTTCTGTTTCGGAACAAATACAAACGATGTATCGATCTTACAAACCTTAGATTTAACACCTTGATGCTGAACTTCAACAATACATCTCTTCCCATTATATGGGGTCAGATTTCGACTTCAAAGTACGAAAGATACAAGAGATACAAGGAATTGTACAACAAATAGAAGTTGATATGCATGCATCTCAATCTAAACAGATATATGGCTCATCCTCTTCGGATTTTCCTAATACACAGCCATCATATCCATCTCCTATGTATCAAAAGTATCCAGAAGAAGCTGACTATTCAAAAGTATTCAAATTCAATTATCCTTTGATTAGACAGTACATACATCCTCAAACAACTCAAGAGAAACCTCGATGATCAAAATCAAAGTCTACATCTGATCATATACCTAAACATAGAGGTTCTGAGTCTTCAAAGGTTCCAAAAGCATCTTCTTCGTATACACCTTTTGAACTAGCTGAACAATGGAGATAACCGATACAGATACGTACACCTCCAGAGTCTCCACGACCACTTCAACCTTCCACCTCAACTCTTAGGAAGGATAAAGTGAAACAGACAAAGTACATAGCTACTCTAACCTCTAAATCTCTTACAGAAAATTCCAATTCTCAATCAGAGAAAACTAATGCGGATAGCAATACATCTGAAGTCTCTGCATCACCATCTAGTTGTTTAGGTGACCAATCACTAACTGTATCAGAACAACCATCAAAGTCATCATATGAACCAGTTTCTTCACCATCGACTGATTCTTCAACAAACTTTGTTGATCTTTCAGAATTATCAAATGTTATGATGACTATGCCTCAATATACTGAAGTTAAACCAGAAATTAGTGAAGCTGAATCTACAGGTACTGAACCTTTCAGACCTAAACTAGCACCTTAAGCTTAGCCAGCTGCACAAGCTACAAGTCAACCTACGAAAACCAAGCCTACTTCAGGACCTTGGTTCACATTTGACGATCTTCCACCTAAGAAATAGAGGGATTGAATACATGAATTCGGTGCATGGATTGATTTACATATGACCAGACCTAATCATCCTCTTTCAGATATTTTGTCTGAATTCAAATCCAGATTCACTGGTACTTTTCAAGAATGGTGGCAAAGTATTAATGACTATCAATGCCTTCAGTACATATAACTATCAACTGTTAGAGCCCTTATTGGAATAATTCACAAAGAATTCATTGGTGACTTCTAGTTGATTGATAAACAAATTTGTTAGGAGTATTTCGCGATGAAATGATATTCTCTTGATAAGCGTGATATCCAAAAGCATTATAAGCGCATGACGGAAAGATATTATCTCTTGGATGGATGGAATGATGTTAACTTGTGTTATACTTTTATATCATCCTTTACAGATGAAATACAGTCAGAACTACAAAGGACCATAGTTTCTCTACAACGAGATATGTCTACAATCTCTCTTGGAGAAATCTATCAGCTTGCTTTAGCTTTTCTTGACAAGCTATGTGATCAGCATACTTTGTTCAAGAATATCCTTAAAGGAGGTCCAGTTCTCAAATAGACTTGCAAGAAGCCTTATCTCCAGATAAAATGCAAAGATAAAAGACTTGTGAGTGTCATAGTAAGAAGAAAGCTCATTCTTCTCAAGTCTACCAAAGGAGAAAGTTCCACAGGAAGAAGGAAGGCATGAAGCCTTGGAAGCAAAACTTCAAAAAGGAGAACATAAGCAAAAAGCACAAATTTATGAGGTTCTTCAAGAAATCCTCACACCAAAATAAGGCTAGTGTTTCATCTGTGGAAACCCAAATCACTTTGCAAATAAGTGTCCTCAAGCAACGAAGAAAGATGTTAAATTTCTAAAGAAACTTGAAACTCTTATGCCTATTTATCCTCAAAGCAACATTGCAGAATTACTTGAGGAACAATCTAGTGAGGACAGTGATACACAGTTTGTTGTTCTGTGTCAACTGATGAAGAAGAATCATCACAATCATCTGCCTCTACTAATGATGATTTGTTATTATACCTGTTACAACAGACATGTATGAAGATAGATCGTACTCCAGTGCAATGACCTTATGTCCAGATCCAGATCTTTCAACAAGATAAATACGACAGACCCATCAGAGCTATTGGGTTTATGGATACTAGTTCTAGTTGTACGATCATGAAACCTAATATCTTATTATCGGAAGCATGGACATCTCATGAAGAGTATTTTACAGCTGCTGATGGTAACTCTTTCAAATTTAGGTTGATTACTAAGAAGTGAATCGGCATTCGTTTCTTCTCTTAATGTTCAGTTTGGATTAAAGTACTTATAAGCAATCTACCAGGCCCAAATTTTCTGATTGGAATGGATACATACAGTAAAGCCCAACCTTTACAAATCCTACTTACAGGCCTCAAGTATCGAAACCTTTCCAGTCCATACACTGACATAAAAAATGTGTTTGAACTTACACAAGTTCCTGCACATTACACTGGACTTCGAGATAAACTGTTGGAATACTTTCCAAATTCCCATGCACAGTTTACTCATCCATATCCTCTGTGGAAAAATGCTAACTTTTTCAAAAGTCTACCATTTAAGAAAAATGAAGATATTAATCCCTCGAAAGCCACACATCCAGGGATGAACCCTGACGACTTAAAGCTCGCACAAGATGAGTGTGTTGTATTATTGCAGCAAGGATTGATTAAGCCCACAAAGTCGGATTGGGCTTGTCAAGTGTTCTATGTCAATAAACGTTCAAAGCAAAAACGTGGAAAGAAACGTCTAATAATCGACTACAAGCCTCTGAATGCTTTCCTGCAAGATGACAAGTTTACTTTACCTAAAATCAGTACACAGGTACTTTTTCTTAAGTTGTTATATTCTCAAAGTTTGACGTTAAAGCAAGTTTTTGGCAACTGGGTATTCACCCTGAAGAACATTATAAGACTGCATTTACATTCTCAATGCTCAGTACCAATGGACTGTGATGCCCTTTGGACTCAAAGTTGCACCAACACTGCTTCAAAAGTCCATTACAAAAATCTATGAGCCTATCCTCAACAGTACCTTAATCTACATCAATGATATTCTACTGTTTTCAAAGACCCATGAGGAACATCAGACCCTTCAGGAAAGATTTTTGGATCTCACTAAATAGTATGGGATTAAGCTTCGAAAAGCACTATTGGTACAACAAAAGTTGAATTTCTTGGAATGCAATTCAAGGATGGATTCTATCAGCCAGGCCGACATATTGCAAAAGAATTATTGCAATTTCCTGATGAACATCTCACTGTGAAACAAATTCAACAATTTCTCAGGATTGTTAATTACATCAGAAATTTCATACCACATATGGCAACCTATACATCAAGCTTATCTAAACTCTTACGTAAAAATCTACCACAATGGGAAAAAGAACAGACTACAGCTGTCAAGCATCTTAAGCGGCTTTGTCAGAAGATTTCACCTTTGAATGAGCAAAGACTATATCTCTCTCAGACAAATGTTGCTCATACCACTGTAGATACATCAGCTTTATCTACACTACTCCAACAACATCCACTATGGCTACCAGATACTTTTTCTTCCTATAAGTATCCTTCTTCTCTTCGGCCTACTAACTTCATTGAGTTTTCTAGTTCTCAACAATTTTTGTAAAAAAACCCAAAAACATGGCTAGTCAACCTCTTTTTTCTTTAACAAAAAAAGCTTTTCCTTCTGTAGCTAGTCGTCCTACTAGTCTCTCTGAAGTTGTCTGACTTGCTCGTAGTTGTTTTTCTATTACTTGCATATATTCTTACATGAACATAATTCCCTTGGAAATCCTGTTATGTGAAACATTAAAGCACCTTACCTTAATGTGAATCTTCTTCAAGATCCTTTATCAAAAAACACATTATGGTACTTTTGGGCACTCTCAGCTTTTTATGCTTGTGCTTTTACAGTCTCTCCTCTTCAACTGTATCATCTATGTGATCCTAATAATGGAAGTTCATTATTATGGACATTATTGGAATGGTTTCAACCATTAGATCAATGGAAACATCAGTGTTCTATCACTATCCAACAACATCGTCTATGGACATATTCTGCTAGACGACAAATTACGCAGTGCTTCTTCATTGTTCATCGCCCATACAGAGAATCACATACTGGTTTGCTTTACACAGAGCCACGTGTCCAAGTTTGGCATACCTCTCTCTATTGGCCACGACATAAAGAAAATGTGTTAAATTCTTTAAGAGATTTTCTTAAAGAAATTAATCACTTTTCAACTCCACTAGTAGTAACAACATCTATTGGGACCACATCCTGGAGAATTTATTCCTGATGAACCAGAAATACCAGAAGTTGATATTCCTGGTTCCAATAGTCCTGAATATGATACAGATTCAGAAGAAATCATAAGAATCGTCTTTGAATCGGTAGGACCTTCTCAATCTCACAATGTTGAAATCCAAGATGCTTAAAATCCCAATGATGACATTCCTAGCATCTCTGATTCTGAGATAAATCATCTCCTGCATAAATTCGATCAAACTGAGTTCAATCCCAATAAAAGAAAGAGATTTTCTCAAGTTGATACTAATGACTCAAGTGATCCAGAGTCTCTATCTAATTTTCAATCATGGCAAGAACCAATTCGCCATATATAAAGTCATGGATTCTTTGGATCTAGTACTCAAAGAGACAAAACTTATTAAAGTAAGCACGTCTTTTGAGACAACTACTGACATGATGAAAGATAGTCTACATTTCACCTTCAAGATGCTATTGAAGATTTCATCTTATCATCGTCTTGTTCACCTTTACTTTTATTATAGTAAGTACTATGTGCTTTAGGACTTTTTGTACCTAGCGATTGTAAAACTTTACTCTTTGGGTAAAGTAGATTCCTTTTTGATAAAGTTAGGTGAATTATTAGGTTACTTTTATTAAAGTGTAATCATTATGTATCTAGGTAGATTTACTTCTTTACCCCTCGCTTCGCTTATAAAAGCAGGGTTCTTCTTAGTTTGTAAACACGGTAAATCATATTCAGAAAATGAAGAAGTTAGTTTTCTTTTAACTCTTTTCTCTTCTCTGGAAGCTTCAAACCCTGAAAAATCATGTTTGTCTCAGTGCCTAAGATGTAGGATGAGTATGCTCTACACTCGCCTTAGTTGAGGATCTTGTATAACAGAAAGTCTATGATAGCCTGAAAATTGTTGCTTCTAAACATATCAAGCATTAGCAGGAAATGACGAGTAAGAATATGAGTAAAATAGGGATTCTTAAAAGGCGAGAGCATTTGTGTCCGTTTAGCCAAAGGACAGGCGTTAGAAGATTGTTAGCTCCAATATCTAGATACCTACATAATGATACATACTTCCAATCCGACTTTGGTTAATCGACAATGCCAACCAGATGTGATCGTTTAGAGTGATGTTAACCATAGGGTTAACTAGAATGTTGTCATAGTTTTCATGTGTACCCTTCGGGTTTCCTAAGCGGTATCTATATATCCTCTAGGTATTAAAGCTCTTACAAATGACGTAAGAGCTTCAATATTACACGTGCCGTTTAATATAGTTAGTTAATTAATATGCCATAATTTAATATAAAATCATTTGGATTCAATATCAAATTGTTCCTATCATTGCTTCTCTACAATTGAACCTAACCAATAGGTCACCATGTCCTTGAGGCTCTTCAAATAACTATTAGTTAACTTGGAAAGAGCGGACTTTTGGGGGCCAACACCAACGTACTAGGAACTCGTTGACCAAAACAATTACCGGATGCCTACCCTGTTCAATTCTAATAGGAAAATAAATGGGATTTAACGTATTTCAGAATGAAAGAATATACAGATTTAAATGGTACATCAAAATTTTACAGAATAAATAGAATGGTTCGTCCTGCAGTACAGAAAAATGGGGCACATCTAATGAACACCGGATCCAAAAGCAACTCCAAAAGTATTCCACAAATTGTTGCTATTGCTGGCCCAATCTTTCCTGTAAACCACAACAAACAAACAAAAATCACTTCCCAAGTTACAGCTTCGTTGTCAAATCTCTCCATAAGGTATTGATCTATATAACATTCGCTTGGGTGTAAAGTTATATTTAAAAGATACACATGGCTTTAAGTAATTGGTATCAGGATCGCATCCTGACTAACAGTTCAGATAAAAGCACAATTAATTCAAGCTCAGGTAATACATCTCTAGTCACCAATCGTGTAGACCATTCAACGAAAAGGAGGAAACGCCACAAGATTAAGAGAACTAGTAGAAACCAAGTAGAACGAACTTCTGATGTTAAAACCAAGGCTTTATGTTGGCCTCCTTTTTACAGATACCATATTCTCTTTCGGTGCTTGAATGCAGAACAGGACAGAGACAGCCACACAACCAGTTCATGATGCAATTTGTTGATTGGGATATTATTGTTTAGAGGTTTAAAGAATATGAATGTGAAGAATTATTTGCAATTTTAGGGAGTTTCGGAGCCTCTGAAAGTGTGAGTGAGGAACAAGCTCGAAACCAACCTCCAGTTTATTACTGGGTATCACAGGATCTGGTTGATCACAAATTTACAGGTCCAAAAACTCATGACTCAACAAACCTGAGCTAATAAGCACAACTTGGAAAGACAATGGGATGTTGAGCTAATAAGCACAACTTGGAAAGACAATGGGATATAGAGAAAATCACCACTAAAATAATTGCCCATTAGTTGGCTTACTTCTCTACACACCAATAAATGAGAATTGATGGTTAAAGGACGCAAAAGAAGAAGAGATAAAAACATATCATGGAAACAATACCAACCTGAAGCATCTGCATCAGTTTAGGATGCTGCTCCAAAAGCCGGCAGAGTTCTTCTTTGTTACTTAATAAAGCCTGCCATGAAAACAAGAGAAATGAGAATTAGCCAATCCTCGACATTTACTCAAGCTAAATGATTTTCTTGGACAATAAGCTGCAGATACCGCAATAGCTTTTGGATCCTTGAAATATTCATGCAATGACATTCCCAGATCTTGTTGCTGCTGGGAAGCAGCATCTCGCTGATTTATAGCATGAGATTGAACATGTTCAACTTGCTGCTGCTGTCGTAACTGAGCAAGCTCTGGCTGTTGCCCTTGATAATGGGCATGCATAGGAGAAATTTGTAGCTGCTGCAATGTTTGCAATTGATGTACTTGAATTTGAACAGAACTTGGCATTGGTACTCCTTCCAAATGCTGAGCTGATTGTATAGGTGGCCAAAGATGTTGAGGTGGCTGTGGAAGGCGCTGAAGTGGAGGTTGAAGAGGTTGCAGTTGATGCATAGGCTGAGGCATTGAAAGACTTTGCAGGATACCAGGACTGTCACCTTGCTGCTGAATTGAGGCGCTTCCATAAGGAGTCACGGGGACTGTAGCAGGTCTACTGTTGGCCAAAGGTGGCAGTAGAGGTGGTGGCAAATAAGAAGGTAGACCAGTACCTGATGAAGAAAGATTTCCATGGCGCGCATCAATTAAAGGTGAACTAGAGGACTGTGAAAGTTCGGCTGCTCCAATATTGTAAGATGAAGATAGGGAAGATGAAGCCTTCAATGTTGGTATATTGTAAGGACTAGAAGAAAAGGGAGGTGGTGTGGGAGGAAGTGGTGGATGAGGCCCAGATGGTACACTAGGAGAAGAGATGGGAGTTCTCGAGAACTTGGAATCTGGTACAGAATGGGAAGCTAAAGATGCAGCATTGCTGCCAAATGTAGATAGGTAATCTGAGTGGGCCTGCAAAAGAGTAAAAAGATAAAAGCAAGGTGAATACAAGGATAAGCCATAAACAAGTATACCCAAGGATTTTTTTCTAACCTGGAAACCCATAGGAAGATGCGGCTGCCCCTCAATCAAATTAATGAAGGGAGATGATTGACTTGGTCCTGAATCAGGCATTTGAGGTATTACAGTTGATATAGTTGATGGAGGCGGCATTGGAGGCAATGGTGGTTGATTTGGGGGAAGCTTTTGGTCATAAAGTATTCGAGATCCTGAAGCATGTTGTGGGCTGTTTTTTATGCATAAACTATGTGCACTCATCCTAGAATCTACAGGTAAGTGACCAGATGATACTCCAGTATTATTATAAAGAGAAGCAGGAAAACCTGAAGTACTAGCAGCTTGAGCAGAATCAAACCCAGGGGATGTCTTAACTGGACCAGCATTCTTTGACTCGTCAGATTGCTCAAAAAATTTCTTATCTGAAGAGACACTTGGTTCTCGTGTCAATGGCATTTCAGGGCGGGAAACCGACATTCTTGAAGAGAACTCAGTTGCAGTATTTTCATCCATGTCAGATGCTAATGGTGTACCTAAGCGAGGAAAAGGACCACTTCCATTTGCATCACTCTCCGTCTCTTCAACAATGGAGTGGGGTGAACTTTGCTCAACCATGACCGGGGCAGGCTGTAGGAGATTATCATCAGGCTGAGGAAATGGTAGTTTGTCATCTGATTCAGACCCATCGCCATCAAAAACTATATCTATTCCTTGAAGATCATCATCAAGGTCTGTTTTTAACGGCTTTGACTTACCAACCTTCTCCTTATCTACATCACTCATGGGAATGGAATTCTTCATTTGCAAAGAAGGGTCCCCAACTACAGCTGCAATAGGATTCTGGCGTTCTCTTTGTCTGGCCATGAATTCATCCACATGAATTGAGGGCGGCCTACCACCAGTAGACCCTACTCTCTGGACTGCTATAACGTTGGAATTGGTATCAACGCTTCTTTCTCTAGCAACATAGTCATCAACATGCATGGACGGGGGCCTGCTGGTATTTGGCTTCCGCTGCCTAAAAGTATCCCTTCTGGTTGGACCAGAGGAGGTTGTAGATAAGCCAAGTCCCCGTGAAAATACATTTTGCCCAACTGTCTCAGCCATTGAGTTCTCTCCCTTACCACGTTTTCCAGGACCATCTAGAGATGAAAGTTTCCGTTTCATAGGAATATTTGGTGACAATCTATCAGGCAGTGTTTCTGGACACTCCCACGAGAATTTTTCTGAAAGGTCTCCAAGGTAGAGAGAATCATCGGCCTTGTCGATACTAGCATCAATCATCTGATGTATTTGTGAAGAAACCATAGCATTGCTTGGTGGCAAAAGAGTGCCCTTGCCACAAGAAATATCATCCAGCTCAACTGAACCGGTTGGAATGCCCTTGCCACAAGAAATATCATCCAGCTCAACTGAACTGGTTGACTTTTGTAATAACAGCAACAATGACCTAGCAGACTCTGAAGCCTGTCAATAATAAAGCTAGCAATGTATCAACACCACAAAAAGGGAGGAGAATGCAACCATCATCACAATTCTTATCTCTTTACCTTAAATAGAATGTTTGAAGTATAGGTGGTACTCGGATCTTCATCATCATTGACCTTAGAACTCAAAAAAGCAATCATTTCTTCTATTGAACGAAGACTTCCTGAAGGGCCACCTGTAACTTCTGCTTCCATACCATCATAAATCCCAAATAGAAATTTGATTGCACCCACTGCATCCAAGTTTAAACTAATAAAAAAAGAAAAAGAAATCGGTTAAACTAGTTAAATATTTGCAGCACAAAGTTAGGAGCTCAAGTGTCGATGGGAAACAATTTGAAGCCAATGTAGACACCAGCTATTGAGAAAGCCCAGCCAGGTTATCCAGCGAGCAGACACAAGGGACAGCATAAGATGGTATGCAATGTATTTCCAATCTAAAACAACCTTTTGTTTAAGAAACAATAATCCTAGATTCTCCAATGTAAAAGATTTCAGCCAACACAAATTTTCCCAGTGGTAAGCATTCTTATAATTTCTTTCACCATATAACAGAGGGTATGCCTTTAGTCACTGCTCATTTCTTCCTTTGATAGAAAAGCAGAACAATGCCTTCAAGACCAGTTCACAAGTCATAATTGATAAGCACTCTAATCGTCCTAAGGTAAAGGACGTAGGAATCTCTGAACTTAAACAGAGTACAGTATGCTAAAATGCCTGTCACTCTTCTGTTTTACAATTCTCTTGCTCGTCTACTATAACATTCCCTTGCAAAAGTATACACAAACTTCATTTGAAGACATTCAGTCAAAGTTTCTCTTGAAGTAAATTTCTGTATTCAATGAGTGTTACATTGAAGATAGTATTAAGCTATATGAAATATGACATCAAATACAGTACCATAAGAATGAAAAAGCGGGAATAAAGACAAGATGAAGCGCTTACTACCCAGGTTCTGCAAAAACCTACAGACACACCCGTAGGGATAGGTAATATGATGATTTGCCATCAAGAATTCAGCTATAGAAAATGTCAACATAAAAATAGATCCAATAAACTAAGCCAAGTTCAGTGTGCTTGAATCATGATTTTCATATTTCAGTGCTCCCGAATTTTTTTATATTCTATATTTTCGTAAATGTTTTCATAGTGATCTTATTCCAAATCTGCTTGTGATTTCCTCAGTGAACTTACTTAAATTTTTTCATAGTTTTCTTCCTAACTATAGGCATTTCCTTCTCCAT
Organism: Erythroxylum tenue; assembly: GCA_027568955.1. Lineage (NCBI taxonomy): Eukaryota > Viridiplantae > Streptophyta > Magnoliopsida > Malpighiales > Erythroxylaceae > Erythroxylum > Erythroxylum tenue. The sequence continues at coordinate 31,926,979 of JAOSBM010000005.1, read as the reverse complement.
AATAGATTCTTATGGCAAAACATTTCTCAGCCAAAATTCTTAAATTTTTTCATAGTTTTCTTCCTAATCTATAGGCATTTTCTTCTCCATAATAGATTCTTATGGCAAAACATTTCTCAGCCAAAATTCCTTTCACAAGGCCATTTCACATTGTAGTGTACTTGCATCAGAATATACATACCATCAGTCTCAAGACACTTGGGAAAAGAAATATATGTCCCAATTTACTTTTACATCACACAGCATTATCCAGCCTAATCACCAACCATCATAAAATATATAGCTTAAAACTATAGAAGGATGGTACACCCTAGAGAACTCTTATGTATAGATTTACAAATTTTACAACACAACATGAAAATAATTGTAACCAATACCAAACAGAAATGAAGACAGTTTACATCCCTCAAGCAAAGTTAACAACCTTAAAATTTGAACAGAAGCATAAATTTTCTGTTGAACATATTCCAGTCTATTTTTGATTGATTAGCACTGCAACGTATAAAATGGAAAAATTTTACCTTTCCCAATCACTAATATCCTCTGTAGTAAACAAATGAAACAAGAGTAAATATAACAAAAAGTATAGTTGGCTCACCTTTTACCACCCATGCAAAAGGACAAAGAGCCCACAGATAATATATGAACGGCCTCAATTGCAAAAGCTGACAAACTATCATTAGAATCAACTGTACTCATCAACTTTCTCCAGCAAAATAGTAAAGGAGGATGCTTTCGCCATTCAAAATCATCAAGATAATTCCCATCCTTTTCATATCCTTGTTCTGATTCAAAATCGTTATTACTGGAGTTTGAATGGCATAAAATATCCACCAAGGAACTTCGACCTTCATTACAGGAACTTAACTCCTTGAAAGATGCAAGACAATAAAGTAATTCCTTTCCCACTGGTAGGACCTGAAAAGTAACAGAAGCCTTCTTATCACCATATGAGCAAGTAGTTTCAAATTCAGAAGAGAAAACGTAAATTCATAGCTGAAGGTGCAGATCAGTTGTGCTCATACGGTATTGTGGATTATATTTTCTCGTTTTTCCGAGGCTTTAGAGCAGGTTAAAGCAGCATATACACATGAAAAGAAAAGGAATCCTTAAAGAAAAGAAAGAATCCACGTTTTCTTTTTCTGAATCTTTAATCAGGTAGGACAATTCTAAAAAGGGTGTCATGAGTGCAGATTAACATGTATCTGACCCTTATTTGTCAGAATTAAAAAAAAAACACAAAAATGTCAAATCACCAATAGCAAACATAAAAGAGCGTCATCGGCTCTGACATCTTAACATTTAACAAAATCAAGAATGAAAAAAGTGGTTACCCGGCAGAAACTCAAGATATGAGGCCAAATAGATGAACAATCTTTAGTGCTCAACTTGCTGGAACTTGGCCTGATCAACCACCAAGGAATTTCAAAACAAGCATCATCAACTATCAAGAAAATAACCCATCACATCCAGGGTGCAACAAGATATGGGCATATGCATGTAAGAACACAGATATATACACCCACAAATATCTTGCTCTAGGAATAAAATTCACTCACAATTCATATCTCCCAGGATAAGTTAACGATGTTTGAGAAACACAAAGCAGCGAGAAGGCCTTGAATACGGGAAGGCACCAGCTAATTACAGTAATTTTGCACTTAGTTTTACCATCCAAAACTTGTCTATCATCCAAATCAATCGCACCATAACACCTCTCCAACACTTCTAATAACAATGGCGTAACACCCTCCTCCAACAGTAGTCCCTGCAGCAGGGATTAACAAACAAAAAACATATCGCAGGAGAATGTAGAATTAGGTAAAACAAACCAAAATGTGAAACAAATCCCAGAAGCATGCAGTACGAAGCAAACCTTTGTACATGGATGTTCCAAAATGCTAGCAAGAAAGTCAAGATATCTGTAAACCTGTAAAATGACAAGAATATGAACAAACTTCACAAGAATAAATGAATTCAAATAGGAAAAGGCAGAATCACCTTATAAGTATCTGCATCAGTTGGATTAGATAAAGTAGAAAGATGACCACGAATGCATGACAATATGGGCCGTAGAAGCACAGAACCGTTTTCAGATTTTAGGCTAGCAACACGGACAATAAAAACTCGAAGCATATCCCTGATGACTACCAATGCCTGTTTATAGTACATGACAAGCAGAAAAGGCAACATTTTGTCATTCCTTAAACTGCAAGCCACCTTGATTCAGAGCATAGACTCCAACAAGAACAAAGGCAATAGCTACATCAATAGGAGATACGTACAGATATGGCATAATGTTCAATAATTTGTGCAATTTTTTCAAGCTGTGGGTTCAGCTGGCCAAGAAGTTTCTCAAAGTGTGAAGACTCCAGATACCAGTTGACTTGTCTCTCCTTCTGTGGACCCAACAAAGTCCCAACAGCCAATGTTCTTAAGGCACTCAACAAAGGCATTCCATTTGCCCAGTGCCAGACAATTTCTTCAGGTAATAAATCATTCTTCAATCAGAAGACAGGGGAAAAGAATGTTGTTAAACAATAGTTCATGAAGATACGGAAAAAAGTAGTCCAATGGATCACAATACTGTTTCAAACACCCATAACTTTCACATGAAGAAAAAAATCTAATGATTATAAATCATGCAAAAACAATCAGGCAGGCCCGAGACTCAGTTACAAAAATCTTTGCTTGCTATTTTTCCTTTTCTTTTGAAACTGTTTTATTTTGTTTTTCATAACCATTAGACCAGTCAGAAATATGTAAAGAATTGCATCCAATAACATGCATACCAAAAGACACAGCAAACTGCATGTTTCCTTTGGACCCAGGGCTAATAGCGAAGCTGCTTGAACATTGGCAAGAAGAGAGTTGAAAAGGCCAGGAGTCCAGCCATATATTGGCCAACAAGAAAGTGCAGAAACAACTAAATGTGACACAGCTCCAAAACCGAGCGCAGAATCAGGATAAGAAGATGACAGATCCGCAGCACAAGCAGCTAGCTTAGGGCTGCAATCAGCATACTTGATTAAATACAGAAAGAAAGAAATGACAGGTTGTGGATAAGTAAAAATGAGAAGGCTGCAAACTACCTTACTTCTCGATGCAAACGCAAGAGGGCATTCATTAGTTTTGTATTTCTGTGCTGTTCCCCAGCCTCCTGGACATAGAAAAAATGGAACAATTACATTCTTGTGGAGCCAAGTTCTAAAAGCCATGTTCTGAATATATGAGTCTTGGGTCAACCACTAGTAATGGTGCATGATAAACAATGGAAACAGGAAAATATAAAAGGCTGATGTTGCTAACAACTAAGAATTGCACACACATGAACACGTAAAAAGCAAGATATTTAGGAGATGTACTTTTAACTCCCTCTTACCAAAGAAAACATGTGATCAACTTTTTCAATTCTATAAAGATGGAGATAAAAACAAACTCCATAGTTTGAGGAGTAAGAATAACTTGACAGTTGATCTAAAACAGGGCAATTGAACTCCTTTGCATCAAGATTGAAATGATCCAAAACCTAGAGCAACAGTCAAGTACACTATTCACAAGTTAATCATCTAAAAACTTTTTTGACTCTGAATAGACAAGTATGGTAACCATCTAAAAACTTTTTTCACTCTGAATAGACAAGTACAGCTCCAACATGAACTTCACATGTGGTTCATAATGGAACATACGTACAAGTAGAACAACACAGCATCTCTTAATACAATCTGAATTTGCTGGGAATAAGACAATTGGCCTTATAAAAACTTAAGGATTTGCTTTTATATAACGTACAATCTCAACTTAACCAGTCCATATCGCATCAGATTCAACCACCAAGTAATCAATACTTGTACTCATGCTTCTACAGTTCAGTAGAGACTATCCTTTTGACAGAATAAAAAGTAAAGTCACAGTCTTATCAATAGACTCAGAAAAGTAACCCACCTCTAATTTTTGCAGAAGGGTGATCAGCAATACGAGAGAAGGAATCAACAGATCAACCAAACTCTGCTCACGGTTACGTTCAGACAGCAAATCTGTTGTTGAGTTGCATTCTGTTCCATCATCAATGAGGTAATCTGCTCCATAAAATTACACACATCTTTCAACCAGCGAAAGACACAAAACAATCCCCATAAGAGGACAAAAGGCAAATGTTGACGGCTAAGTTTTGAGGCTATGCATGTATACATTGCATGTCATTAATTTAAAGGCAAATGAAAAATCAGCTAACCAGTGTTTTATTAATGGAAATCTTAAATGTTCAAACCACCAGTTTGAACAGTATATTTAATTTTCTGAAATTGCAAACTCAAGATTGACTTTTAGGAGTCGCTGGAAACCTCAAAGGCCAAACACAGATTCTGAGACTTAGTCACAATTCATCTCACTAAGCCAGTGCTATATCCAGTGTTTAGTAGTGCCTAACTAGTATTGCAATAAGTTTTGTGCCTACATTCATGAGCTCTAATGTCACAAGAATTAAAACATTTTTTATTCTTAACCCAATCATATCTATTTATATCTCAATTTGCTTTTGATTTGAATATCTTAATTGATGGTTTGAACCTTCACCTTCTTGTCTTGCGAGTTTTATGACCAATCCAATCATTCACAACTTTCAAAACCCATAACAGAGTAGTTTAATCATTATACATCACCTAGATATCATACTCAACCATATTGGTGCTGTCTCCAACCAAATAGCTACATTCCAACTAGATAACGCCCTTCAAAGACTGCAGTGCAGATGTGCAATTAATGCAAACACCCAAATCAACAAGTATTTAATAACTAACCATAACTATTTGAGGACCTCTCAAGCATGAAGCTACAGTTGATCAGAATTGCATAGATAACAGTTATGGCACCTTCATCATACATGTTTGCAGCAACAGTCTACACCAACAAAATTACAGTAAGCCAAGTTCAAGTCAATCTTTCGAAAAATGAAGGATTAAAAAGATCAACATACTGAGTTTTCTGAAATGAACGCTAAAATTCGAATGGCAGTTGTCAATTGTGCTACAGCTGAATCACGTAGTATAAGACCATCAAATGTCTTCTCAGACACAATTTTTCCAAGATTATCCAAGACATTTATATCAAAACCACTGCAAGTATCCCCAACAACATTTTCTGTGTCTGCTAAATCTGACACCAGAATACTGGCTGAGGATAGATGTGCATCTCCTCCAGAAACTAAAACAGCACAATACCGTAAAAGACCAATGAGCCCACTTTTATGATATCCAACACCAGCATCTATCCACTCCAACAGCCGAGTTGGGGCATCCTTCCTATTGGACCCAGGAGAAGAAGAATGCAGTGCCTTGTGAAGTTCCATAGCATGTCCAATCCAAGAATCCAAAGATGATGCAGTTGAATCAGTTACAATGACCTCGAAGATTTCAGCAGCTGAGTGAAGGATTGCAAGATTTATTGGTGAAGAACCTGCATACTCAAAATTTCAGTAAAATTGCATGCATAGCAGACAAATAAACATGAAAAATGTGACCAGTATACACTTCAGAACAGAAGAAAGAGAGTACCACTATTCTTGGCAAGAAGCTCTGATTCCTTAGCAGAATGCAAAGCTTCAATCAATATGGATATCACCTACAAGATAAAACCCAATTGGAAAACTTAACTGACCAGCATAAGAAATTAAGAGCCTATAGATCTCAATAAATGACTATTTCAATTCATGACAACAATTTCAATTCTCTAAAAACAAATGGCAACTGGCTTTATTTGGAACTTGAAAGTTATGTACAGGAAGCATGATTATATTTCACAGTTGTCGCACCTCTGGAAAATATCCCACTACCAACAAAGCTTGGCGACCACAATCTGACCTGCAAAGCATGAACAGAGCATTGGTTAATTTCATAACCAAAACTGTACCGATATGAAGAGAACAACAAAAAACACAAAATTTCAACCTGGACAGAGCACACAGCTCCCATAGAACCCATAAAAACTCTTCAGAATGTGGAGTTGAAGTGAGCAATCGGTCAACAGCATTAACCTGGACAAAGCATGAGCAACTAAAACAGCTGAGAACTAGAATTAGTTAAAACTACAGAGCAGTGAATATTGATCGAGTAAAGGAACAAACCACCCTCAAATGCATCTCAACAACCAATCCAACTTCTGGCGGACTGCAAACAAAACCTTTGGATAATAATACAGATGCATATCGAAGAGGAACGCATTCTTCCTTGCTCATATTTGTAGTACCCCTTAGAGCATCAATCAACGTAGTTGAAAGTTCCGGATGATCCAAAAGGAAGATCAATCCTACAGGAAAACAGCAAGATGGATCACATCAATGTCAAAAAACTATATGTAAAACTGCAAAAAAGATTGAGCAACAAACCTGATCGACACATAAGGAATGAAAGAAGTATCGCTCCAAGAGTTGAAGCAATATCAACAAATGTTTCCATAGTAGCTCCATTTTCTGAAAGCAATAGAGGAGATGACAGCAATGCAGCTGACAAAGGAAGGAAGCCCCTCTCCTGCTTCCAAAAAGATAAATGGAAAATAAACAGTGGATAAGGAAATAATAAAGTTATTTTCAATGCCAACTCTTTTATCCTCTTGTTGAAGAGTAACCTTTTAACTGAACACGTATACAAAGCACAAATACATGGATAACCACCAAGCCCTTCTTAAGCCAAACATATGTTAGGCAAACTACTATGTTCAGTTAACCACAGAAGGCCAGCACCAGCTCTGCTTTTTGTGTTTTATTATCTGCTAGCATGTAATGTTCGTTCGCTGTCGTTTTGCTAGTCTTTAGAGTTACCAAAACGTTGCCGTTTTGTTGTAATAGCATGGCTTTGTCTCTTGTAAGGACGTTATTTTTATTTATTACAATTCTTTAAATTTTCAAAAAAAAAAAAACAAAGCATTTGCCCATGCAAAGAAATCTCATTATTATCAGATTGTTTAGCCCAAAGCATAAAACTTTCTTTTTTAGATAAGACAAAAGCAAACGTGCTCCAACAGTTCTTGATGCAAAATACAAAAGGCTTAGAGGTAACAATATGTCTTACATCTAAGAGAGAATAACATGAGCCAATCAATGGTTTACCTTGAGGAGTTCTAGCAAATTTGGATCCATATCCCAATTTGAAAAGCAGCAAACTGATGAACCAATCAAGCTACATGTTGCTTTGTAAGACAGAAATCCTTCATGTTGACCAAGGATCAATGACCTGCTAGCACAGGCCACTGGAGAAGGATCTTCAATTGGACCACGCGACATTATTAATTTCTGCATCGGTACTTGTCAACAAACACGAAAATTAAAAAATTGTGTAGAGCCTAAGTAAATGCAAGTGAAGACTGAGAACTGACCAAAAGCTTCTTGAGTTGAGAATTTGCCATATTAAGCATGTCTGATGTAGTACTTGAAACATTTCCGGCAGCAGAAAGAGCTCCCAAGACTGACAAAACAGCACACTGCAAGGATAAAACCACCATTAAGTTACCAACATGTCATATTGAAGACAAAGACACATGTGCACATAGCTCGAAAATGCACCTCATATCTCGAAATAACTTCATAAAATCTTAAGCGATGAAGCAGACAAGTCGCGAGAGCAGCAACATCATGGCTGGGTTTTTGAAGGAGTAACTCCAACAATTTACTATAACCTTTACTAATACCAGATGGGATGTTTTCATCCTCACGAGGCCACCAACCTAGCATTCCTTCACAGCCAATTGCATGCCGAGTAGCTTGCTCAATCACTCCAAGTATCAGTAACAGGCTAGCCAAAGAAAGCTGACCGTCATGTGATAAAAAGTATGCAAGCTGCTCCATACCCCCACAATCGACAAAATGAAAGCAGCTTTTCCTACCAGAGCACAATAGAAGGGCCAAGCTAAGCCCCAGAATGATATTCTTGTTCTGAACATAAGACAAGGAATCAGAGACGGGTTCCATATACCAAATAAACAAGAAAGTATAATGCAACAAATAACACAATCAAGTGCAATGAGAAAATTACCTGTTGATGATGACAATGTTCAATACGAGTAGAATTTCGGTTAAAACAGAAGTACTGGGACAATAAATCCACCAACTCTTTAGAAGTTGCCAACTCAGCTTCAGATTCCAGAAAGGTAAATCCTCTCAGCAACTCAGCTAATTCATCTCCAGATGCATGTTGAAGCATTTCAACAAGCTCCTTTCTAGCTTCAAGAATAGCACGGTGCAACCCTTCAAGACCTTTAGATGCACCAATTTTTAAATTTCTCTGATCCATTGCCAGACAATCTAAGCCAACAGTGACATAAGAACATACAGCTGCTACTACATTATCTAATATCTTATGCACAGAATCCTCAAAATTTGGCAACTCTAACATCTTCAGAATCAGCTGCAAAAACTGTTTAACCTCAACTGTTATGTCGGAAGCTATAGTAGGTAAAGATAACACACTAAGAGGTGATAGTGACTCATCAGTTATCCTAGAATTTGAATGTAATGCAAGAGGGAGATCTTCAAGCTTTTCCTCAGTTGAACTAACAAGATTAGTTAAAGAGTTATCATCAAATTCAATGTTGAACTGTCCCAGATCCTCAGCTGTGTTTCCATATATCACCAAACTTAGACTGCGGTAAGTTCCCCTAATAACAAGATGATTAGTTACAACTGCCTGCAACAAACAAGTGCCATACATCTTAGTGCAAATAAAATCCTATGCTTCCTCCAGTTTTCTCAAGACACTGTTATAGCTATAGTAAATAACAGAAGAGAAACGATAAGCCAACAGTAACCACAAATGTTGACTATCTCAAAAAAAGGATCAACAAGAAGGAAATAAGCAGAATATAACACCTATAAAAAAAACAAATAAACTAATCAAACATTAAATAGTCTATTGCCTAAAAAATTGAATTCAAATTATTGGCAGAAAAGGTAATAACAATAAATAAACTGATAATTTTACCTCAACTTCAAGCACATTTGATGAGGAATGAGAATAGAGGAATGGCTGGCAGAGGCGCCTAAATCTTGTCTCTCCCTCACACTGGACAAACGCCTCCAAAGCAAATGAAGGGGGTGAAGTGGCCCTGTTACGGTGTACCAGCAGATTAGGAAATCTCAACCTAAACTAAGTACAATCTTTCATAAAAACCCCAGAATTTTAGCAAGCACTATAGTGAATAATCTATAAGGACCTGAATGTCAATCTTCTTGGGATCTTTCTCATTTCAAGATCCCAAGTTCAATCTACATGCCACAAAAAATAGAAGCAAAAAGTAAAAGACTTCCTATAACATTAAGACTAAATAGAGTGTGAATTCCATAACAGGTGAAGAATCCAGAGCTAAGTTAAACAACAACAAAGAGCTACAAAGTTCAAAATTAAAAACAACATTCATACCCAACAAGCGGCACAACTTGGGACGAGGAAGACCCATTCTGTTCAAGAAATTCGCATGCTGTAATTACAACTGGTTCACCAAACAAAACCTGCAAAAAGAAATTGGAAAGACTAATTAAAGAAAGAGATTAATTTTTTTATGAAGAAGTGAAAAGAAGATAGTGACCGGGTAAGTTACCTCGTCGACGTACTCGTCGAGTTGGGGATGGACAAAGTTCTGAGAGAAGAGCACGCACGGCTCGGGTCGACCCATTTCAGCTCTTGAAGATCTTGGTAAAGTGATTAGGGTTCAAGAAAGCTAACAAGGAACGTGAAGATTCGTTGATTCCGATGAGGACATTATAGGGTTTTGCGGCGGCAAGACGTGGAGGTTTCCGGTAGGTTAAGTCGCCGACTTAAAACCCGTGACGAGAGTACTTTGAAAGAAAATTTGTTATATAATTATCTGCTACATATCCGAGGCCAACCCGGCCCAAATTGGTCACTGTTTTTAGCTTTGAAATAGACTATACTTTTGAAATTAATAATATAATAACTAGTTTCATGCTTGCACCAAATTTTAAAAAATATGTTATTTAATAAACTTCCATATTTTTAATAAAATTGTATTCGATATAAATGATTTTATTTGTATCCTACTAATAGTAATTAATAATCAATCTGTTAAATTTTTTAAAACTAATTAATAAATTAAATAGTGAACTACCAAATTAGTACACATTGATTTATCTTAATATAAATACATTATTCATATACATGTAACCAAAAAATGTTATTATCTTCAAACTTGTAAATATTAAATTGCATTATAATAATTAAAACATAACCTAAAAGTTAAGGAATAATATGCGCTTATAATGAGTGAATTTTAGTTTAAATATTATTTTTATGTTTTTAAATATAGAATTTTTAAAATAAAATATATAAAATATGGATTATATAAAATTTAGAAACTATTTACTAAATATTTTTAAAATATTTTAAATTCATTCATTAAATTACATATTTTAAGTATTTATTGAAAAAAAGTTTGGACAATATTATGCCAAATCTTCATTTATATAGTTTTGGTTTTAATGCACTTGTTATATTTTATATAACATGAAATACTAAAAGTTTTTGTTAGTAAATATGAAAGGGTATTTTATATGCAGTACAACATTATGAATTAGTTTATTGTCAGAATTTATTAATAAAATACATTGTATTATGAATCTTCCAATTTGATATTCATTAGAATATAGAGGTTAATGTGCATAAAATTAAAAGCCATTAAAGTCTACTAGTAAATAATTATTTTTGATATTTGTAAATTAAACTTAATTTTTTAATAGATATTAGTTATCTTGAAAATATAACAATGTATTTAATATATTTTAAATTTTATTTTCTTTAAAATTTAAAGTTTATTTAATATTTATTTAAAATTAGCATTACACTTATTATAATTGTTACATGAAAATTTATGGTAAATGTAACTCTCCTATATATACAAAGAGAGGAATTAAAAAATAAGAAACATTTTTTTTAAGTGTAAGCTTGAGAGATCTTGTCTTTTTATAGTCGAAATATTGAAGTATATTTTTTGAAATCATTAAAAAAAGATTTAATTATTTTTATGATTTATCGTTAAATATATTAATAAGATATAGTCAAAAGATTTAATTAAAATACTTTTAATAAAAATGTGGTTCATAGTTCAAACGATGCTTTATGATCTTTTTGTTTTGCTTTTCTCAATTAAAACGATTTATGGAAGATAGTGTAATCTTCTTTGTTCTTTGTTCATAATTTTATTGTATTTTTAACTTGTTATATCTTTATGGTGAATTTTCACTATGTTTCTCAAATATAATTTTTAGAACAGTTTCATTGGTCTTTAATAAATTAATTATGTATTAAAAATAAAAAATTCCCAACTTTCTTATTAGAAAATACTTTTTGATTCATCTTCGAATCTTAAAAGTAGACAAGTTGAATAGATTTACAAGCATCAAAATGATTAGGTGTAGTCGAAGAAACAATGCTTTCGAAAGACTCAGTCTAGAATTTTTTTATCTAACTCTAAACCATAGCGTTGTTTCTCTTTTCTTTACAAAAATGTTAAAAGTTATGCCTATCAACTACACACTATGGCTACAACTGAAAGTAGACCTTGATTATATAGAATTGTACTTAGGCAACAAATTAATACCATAACGATGCATCTGATATTTTTTAACCTAGCAAATATGTCTTGTTTATTTATAAAATGCTTCTACAAATCCAATCATACTACTAACCAAAACTAGGTGAAATCTATAACAATTGTTAATATTTACTTATATAAATAAAATAATAGGATCAAAATTGCGTTCCGATCTCTTAATATAAATCACTTCTAGATTTCATTTATTTTCACATGATTAAATACTAATAAAACCGCTTCTTCTATCTATTTTCTTTCTTCTTACTTATCTTCACAAGTTTTGAGAAAACAAAACTTATTAACTACTAATACTAAGCGTGAATGGGATGACGACGAAGAATTGTAATCCAACTGTCCAATTCATCCAATGGTTGTCGTCCTCCTCTTCTTGCTTCGCTCTCCAATCTTTCTCACTGTCACCAATTAATAACTCCTCCCATTAAATGGTCTCAATCATGTTAGAGCTTCATTTAATTAAAAGACCATGGGCTTCACACGAGCTTCACTCTCCAATCTCTCTTGTTGTCACCAATTAATAACTCTTCCTATTAAATAGTCTTAATCATGTCAAAGTTCATTTAGTTAAGATATAGAGCTTCATTTAATTGAGATACATATCAAACATAAAATAACAAAACTCTCCAAATTTCTACCTTTAATTAAGTATTATATACTAACTGCGAATGGGGATCGTCGTCGTCGTGCCTACGTGTCCTAATCCAACGGCCAGTTTATTCCCATCATCGAACGACCCTAGTTCATTCTGTAAAACCATGAAACTTTCGCTATACTGAAACTCTCGAAGGTTCGACCTTAAACGCATTCATAAAGACCTTTCGTTCTCTCCCTGGCGACAGTTTCTACTCTCTTCTTCTGAGCTTTTGAGCAGTGTTGGGTGAGTTAGAGATTTGTTCAACTTATCATAGAACAAACTCTACGCCTGAGTTTGGTTTTGTTTCTCTCTGTAATATCCTAATATTCTTGTTTTTCTTTTTCTTTGTCTTATTACGATGCAAGTGTCTATGATCCACTAGATGACAAGCTTTCCACTTGAAGAGATCGCTCTCAGCTCCGGCGAGGAAGAAGAAATGCTCGATTTGTGAGTGATGTTCATTGTTACTTCCCAATACAATGCTTTCTCTGTGAGTAAGGTTTCTCCTTCATTATTCACGTACTTTTCTATCTCATCTATTTCATAAAGATCAAAGAAGCTAGCTGATCCAGTTCCTGCATTATCCTTTTTTCTTCACAATGGTAATGAAAATGGGATTATATCCTTTAAAGTTTAAGTCTTTAATTAATGTCTGGTTTCTCAGAGAAATTGTTGGCCCCGAAATTTTTTTTTATTGAGTTAAGCTTGATTTAAATAAATTTTGAGGTCTTGATAGATTAATTTTTTTAGTTAATTATTATGTTAATGTTAGTAGGATTTTAGTACATTGGTTAGTTGAATTAAATTAGTAAGAGTGTATTGTATGAAGGGAATTTTTGGAAGATCACTTAAGTTTAAAAAGACATAAGGCATAAATGGAGGGTAAAAGGGACATTTTACATTCATTAAGGGTATAAAAGGAAGAAGAAAAGTGTTGTCTTGTTCTAAGAAGAAGAAGAAACGAAAATAAGAAAGAAAGGGAGAGAGAGAGTATCATTGTTGGAGTGAAAATAAGGGATAAAATTAGGGTTTCATCTTTTTTAAGTTTTTTAGAGAAATTTTGAAGCTGTGCAAGAAGAGAAAAAGAAAAAGGAAGAGAAAAGCATTCACTTGAACCAAAAATCCCTTTATTTGGTGAAGATTCAAGGTAAGTGCATTTTTAATCTTTTGGATTTTTTAAAAGGTTTTGATTCATGAAGCTTAGGAAATGCATAAGTTCAAGTATTCTAGGATCAATTTTAGTGAATGTGTTTTCTATAGGTTTTCAATTTGAATTCATATTAAATGAAATTTCGCTATTATTAAAAGAAATCAAGAAGGGCAAGAAGAGCAAGAGGAGAGGCATCCTTAAGCAAATTCTTAAGCAAGGAATTCAAGGTGGGTTACATGTTTATAATTGAGTTAATAAGTCATTAATGTTTCTTTCAAATAATGGAAATAAATGATTTCAACTACTTTATAAATGTGCAATTATTGCTCTTTAAATGCTTTGAGAAAGTGTTACATGTTTATGGTGGAATTTATGAGCCATGAACATTTTTCAAATCAAGAAAGTTAAATGTTTTCAATTATGTAATAAATGTTGCATTTATTGCTTCTTGAATGAGTTGAGAAATTGCTATATGTTTGGCATATGAATTGTGTTGATGATTTATGTAAAGAATAAGAAAATGATTTTTGAAAAGATATTATGTTTATGAAATCATGTTTTGGAAATGTGTCATTTTGAGCAAATTGTCTACAAGTTGTGAAATGCATGATTATGTGGGTTTGGGTTGGTCTATTCTGTCATGTCAAGTGCACTTCGACTCTATTAAAGGCTTCTCTCGCCTGCTCGCTAGTGGCATGGAGCTCTATCATGGACTCCCTCATGTTTACAACTATGCAAAATCATTACGTAGGATTGCGATAGTACGTTCTGTTTACAACTACACAAGACCATTATGTGGGAATGTGTTAGTACGATTTATTTATGGACCTACCCAAAACATTCTGAATTGCTTATGTGTTTATGACTGGATGACAATTTGATGCATATATGACTTATGTGGTTATGATATGTGTTGACAAGTTAAAAATTTGGAAAATATGTGTTTTATGGATTTGATGCAAAATTTTTATGACATTGAGCATTTTCAATGGTTTTGCTTGTTCTCCATTATAAACTTGTTACCCACGAGCTTTTACGCTCACCCATTCCTTCCCATCTCCAGGTGATAAGCAAGAGATCTAGTGAAAGAGAATCAAGGCATCACTTCGATTATGCATGTTTTTGTATTTTAAACTAGATTTTTGTAACCACAAGGCTTTAGATGCATTTCAAGTATTATTAGTTCAAGTATCTTTTGTATTTTGAAATTTTGAGACATTGATGTATTGTGGCTTGAAATGCCTGTTAAAGCTTTGTAAAACTCTTTTCTTTTGATTTAATGAAATATATTTGGGTTTGCTTATGACTTTTTTATGTGTTCGCATTTCATTCTCAGGAGACTAAGATTCAAAGAGTTTTCTTTTGTATATGTTTGTATTTATTTTTGGTTGAGTTATAGATGTGGTTTTAGAAGGGTATGTGCAAAATTGGTGTTTGATAGTGTTGGGATCCGATCTCGATGACCGGACTCCAACCGGAGAAACGGACTTCGAATACGAAAACGGTGTGTGGAAACAAAAATCAAAAGCGGAATCGAATATTCGAAATCATGTATCGAAAAATCCGAAGCAGGACTACATAATACGAAAGAACGAACGGATCGGAAATCAAAGCGAAGCAAAAACAAATCGGAATCACAAGCGAAAACATAACGGAAACGAATCGAATACAACGGA
>JAOSBM010000005.1:31900794-31911806 GCA_027568955.1 Erythroxylum tenue | reverse complement strand
TGAAGCTATAATGACCAAATTTCCCTTCCTCCAAAGCCTTATGTCTTTCCAACTTAAGTGATCTTCCAACTATGCCCTTTATACATTCTTACCACCCTAACAATTAATTCAATTTACCTAACTCATAACATCTTACCCACATTAGTATGCCAATTAATTCTAACATGAATTAATCTAGCAATACCCAAAATAAATCTAATCATGCTTAATAAATAAAAAAATATTGGGGCTAACACTAATCATGTTTTTGGGTTTGTTAGGGCATTTTATTTTTGTGATATTTTCATCTACTAAGTTGTGATTATTTGGTTATAAATTACCCTATGTTATTAGATTAAGATGATTATTTTCTAACTATTCACGCAAAGATGGAGATTAGGTTGTAAAGTCTTATCATTCTCACTCTTTTCTTTTTCTTTTGTATGGTTATTTGTGGAGTGACATCTCTTATGGATGTGGTAATTTTCATTAAGAAGTTCATCTCTGTATTTAGAAATTGCTTTTATTTTCTTACTTTAGGGTATAATGACAGAGAGGATATATGTTATACATCAGCATTAGGAAAAAGAAGTCCTTAGAAAGAGATAAAAGTGAAAGAACAACTCAACAACCATTGAGACGACTCAACTCAGCACAGCCTCCACCTCTATTTCAGCCCATGCTACACTTTACTGCACCATCACATGCCACTATATTTAAGGGATTTGTGAGCAAATCATTTGGTGAGAGTAGGTATATGGATTGGGTAGTGTTTGATTATGTTAGGGTAGCACAGGATGTTCAAGATTTACCTAAGTGCTGGTGAATGTGATAGTTTCTTTATGATTGAGATTAAAGGCACATGATAGATGGATAGAGGATGTTCTCGTCCATATTGTTGATCATTTGGGAATTGTAGTTTTGCCTCCATATATGAGGGCTAGTATACCTCCTCCATTACCTCAGTAGTCAGATGATCCTATAGTAAAGGCGCCAGTTCCAATTGATAGAGTTGTCATAGTTACTAAGGAACTTGATATTCTTTTATCTCAGATTATGGATTTTTTGGCTACCATGGTGACTCAAACTGTCCAAGATTCTATAGACGAGTGGCAGGACAAATTGTCTTTTCTTTGATCTTATGATTCTTGAATTTTGTTTTATTTTGTTTTGATAGTTAGCAAGGGATTAATATTGCTAAAATGATGTTATGTTTCCTGTCCTTTTTTAAAAAAAATCTATTATTGATACACTAACCCACAATTTTCTATATATATAGTCAATATATGTTTTCAATTGCTATTTCTTTTTTATGCTTTATCCCTTTTTTGTGTGTGCAAGGATTACTGCATATGATTTGGTTGGAATTCACGCTAAGAATCAGAATATTTTATTTACAAATCAGAGAAGTACTATTTTACTTTACCTTTCCTTATATTGATTATCTTTCATTATTTCCTATTCTTTATTGTGTCAATTAGGGACAATATACATCTTTAAGTATGGGGAAGTGGTATTGTAATTTTACTATCAACTTGATCATCTTTCAAACATATTTTAGTTCTTATATGTTTATTTTTCTTAATGAAAATTTTAAATCTATTAATTCTTATCTTAAAACAACTTGAGTTGTAGTGAATCATTGAGTTAGGTAAGAATACAAGAGGAAGAAGGCATGGCTAGATGGATTCTTATTTTCTAATTTCTGCATGGGTGTTTTGATAATTGATTTGGATAAAAGTGCTTAGGATTTATTCATACATAAGCCTAGATTATAACCTTTTGAGCCTATAAACAATCATCATTATTATATTATGCTCTATTTTTCTTTGTTGTGTGTTTATCATGCATAGTTAGATGATTCTTAAACTTGCTTTTATTATGCATGTTGAGACCATATGTTAGATTAGAGCCATTAAGACAAACTCAGACCTCATGTATCAGCTGGATTCCTATTGGATGTTGTTGTTGTTGTTGTTGTTGTTGTTACATTAAGACGAAAAAGGTACATAGATTAAAATTTTATGTATTCTTTTTCTTTGATTTTACCCTACCCTATTTTTTATCATTTAGACGTAACCAAATTTGACCTTTAACCATTTCTTTAAATTATTTTAACTACATTACAAGTTGATGAACTTGTTTTTTATTAGTTTATCATCTACTTTTTCACCCTGAAGGATTATATTTATTTGATTACATAAGAATTTGATTAAATGAAGAAGTATTAAGAATGAGGTCATATAGTTGGTTTGACTAAAGGTGCAAGTTTATGTTTTTGAGACTATATCTTCTCATATGTTAAATATCAAATTTTTATACATTCTCTTTATAAGCTCGAAAGCAATCAATTTAGAAATATCTTGAAATGAGCTTAATTTAAAAATAAAAAAGAAAAAAGTGTATGTACTTAAATTGGTGTAATTATGAAAACGAGAAAAAGAAGATACTTGCGTTATTCATGACTTATTTTGTAACTTATTTACATTTTATTGGGAGTATTTGTGCTAGATTGAACGAAATTTTAGGCAATCTTATTTATACAAATTCCTTCATTTTCATTAACCCAAAATTTACCCCTACCATAACTTTACCTAGGCCTTGTTACACCTTGATAAAGATCTTCTAATTTTTGTTTATAATTTTTTTATGATGCTAAAGATGTGATTTATTAGCAAGAATATAGTTAAGATTCCTTCTAAGTATTGATTTAAGAGTTTTAGTAACTTTCACCCTAAACACTTTAAGCAAATTGAGTGAATCTTTTGTGTAAGGGTATTAAATCTTATTTTACTTAATTTCATAAAGATTATCAAGAAATCATTTTTGGTGTTTGCTTGTGGGAGTTCATTGTATGATTGTTTGATTCTAATTATAATATAGTTTGATTATTGAGATATGACAATTCAAAGTGTAGATAGATAGGTTGAGATAGAGGAGAGGTGGATATTTAGAATGGTCAATAAATTTAAATTATAAATTGCTTGAGGACAAGCAAATGTCTAAGCGTAGGAAAGTTTGATAAGTTCATAACCATTCATATTTATAGATTTATATTAGTAAGTATCATTTGTTTATTTGAGTGTTTTTATTTTTGGTAACGAATTAATTAATATTTCGTTTTCATATTTGTAATTCATAACTTTGGAGTAAATGGAATGAATTTAGACAAATTTAAAACAATTTAGAGTTATTTTGATCAAGTTATGAAGTTGTAGGGTGAGTAAATGACCTAGTACACAGCTGTGTACTTATTTGTGTTCTCCATTGTTTCTTAATTTCAAGACTATACAGTTGTGTTTGAAGAGTTTGAGGCATGTTGGTGTTATACGATCGTGTTTAAGAAGTACACCTGTGTTGTATGCTAATGAGCTCGTTTTCTCATTTTAAGCCCATATTTATACATATGTTTGCTCTAAATGTCTAGGATCACATGACTGTTAAGTACATAACTTGGTACACAACTATATACTTGCACATATTCCCCCCAGGAACCTACTTTTCAAACTATAAAAGGAAAAAATGAAGGAAAAAAAAGAAGTTTGGAAGGCGTGATTAGACAACTTGAAGTGGTTAAAAGAATGAAGAACAAGTAAGGAGACATGCTTAGAGTGTGGATTTCCATTGATTTAAAGTAGATTTTGTGAAGATTAAAAGATTATGTTTTTTCCTTTAGTTTTGTTGTTATATCTTCTATGACTAGGAACTAAACCTTTATGATACTTGGATATGACGAACCT
This sequence comes from Erythroxylum tenue, assembly GCA_027568955.1. Lineage (NCBI taxonomy): Eukaryota > Viridiplantae > Streptophyta > Magnoliopsida > Malpighiales > Erythroxylaceae > Erythroxylum > Erythroxylum tenue. The sequence continues at coordinate 31,908,087 of JAOSBM010000005.1, read as the reverse complement.
TGAGATGAATTTTTTATTTTAATTTCATTTTAATTTAATTTATTCTTCTTTTCTATTGAGAATTGATTATGTGTTGTTTACTGTTCTTAAATTAATATGTATTGATATGTTGATTCATGTTTGATTTCATGCATTTGAGATTAGCAAATCCTTTGTATGGATTGATCTACCATAATAAAAAAGAGTTACATATAATTATAAAGATAGGTTGATATATCTTTCGAATTAGAGTCAATTCTAATAGAGGAATTCACAAAACAATTGATGTAATTATAGGGTTCTAATTAGAAAGATATTTTAATTAGTTAACATAGGATTGGTTGTTAATAATTTTAAAAAAGATATTAGCATAATTGAGGATTTTCTATGGTCCGATAAACTTCAAGTTAAATTGATGTGTAAAGTCTTATTTATAGGAGAATTCTTAAGGATATTCACTATCTTTGTGCTATTGTTATTATTGGTTGTTTCTTAGTTTCAATCTTTTTTTAGTTAGTTACTTGTGTTGATTTGTTTTATTTTATTACTTTAAATTAGAATTTAGTTAATCATCATTCCCATAACTTTTCGAGCAAATAATGATAAAAAAAAGGTTAATACTAGTAGTCATAGTATATAGGATCGACACTTGGTACTCTATAATCTATACTATATAAGCGATAAGTGCTTTTGCCTAGAAAGATCTATAGGGTAGGATTTGAAAACACACCACAAAAAAACCTTAACTTTAACTATTAGGAGTTAAACAAGAATCATAAAAATATACTATGAGGCTTAGTTAACCTCTAGGGTCTCACACAATGTAATTTAAGATGTTATGACTCACATTATTCCCTTTTTATTATCAATTTTACACACATAATAGGAGTTATTTGTTATTGTATTAACTCTTTTTTAATTTGGATTGGATATCTATTATTCATGAAGTATATTATGGATGTTGGATTATATATACTTAATGTTTAACTTGAGTTCACTGGTCTAACCCAAACTTCATCTTTTTAGAACTCCTATATGGCAACTTAAGACAAATATATTGACTATTGAATCTAATTTATTTTTATTATCTAAAATGAATTTTATTGTTTAAGCTTCTTTCTCTCAATTATTGCTTAATTAACATTAAAATAAACATTGCTTATCATATAGTAAATAATGTCATCATATAATGTTATTTTTAGAAATGTTCATCAACAATGTATCAATATCTATGTAATACAAGTGACTTCACATACCTAACATGTATATCTTGAGAAATTGATTTTGTCATTGGGTCAATCATCATATCACATTTAGATATATACTTCATGTTCACTTCACCTTATGTAATTATATCTTTCAGGCAATTGTATTTGGTATCTATGTATTTGGTTTTGGAAAGAAATTTGGGATCTTTTATATAAGTGATTGTTGTTTGGCTATTATAATTGATTACACCAGTCTCACCTTTAGTAACTACCAAATGAACTAAGAAACTTCTAAACTTAGAGCATTTTTATTCATAATACAAGAAGTTGTTATGCTTTTCCATAATATTAAATTATTGTTGAGTAAGAAAATATATCGAAACGTAGATTTTCTCTCATCTAAATCTACTTCCCAATTTGCATTTATGCAACCTCATATACATAGGTCACTGCCTTATAACATAATGCACAACTGATAATATCTTTTAAATATCTCAATATTCTCTTTATAACTTCCCAATATGCTTAACCTAGATTTGACTAATATCTACTCACCATTCTAACAACGTCATAAATAGCTAGCCTTGTACATATCATTGAATACATCAGACTTCTATCTATATTGAAATATGGAACTTTCTTCATTTTTTTTCTCTTTTTTGGTGTTAATGGAGAAAACTTTTGATTGAGATCTTCACCTTTAGCAAAAATATTATCAATTGATTTATAATTTTGTATACTAATTCGTTCAAGAATTTTCTGAATATATATTGCTTATGAAAGAGGCAATAATCTCTTAAATGGTATTTGGATATCATTAATCTAAGAATGTATGCAGCTTCACCTGCATCTGTCATCTCAAATTCAAATGATAACCATTTTTTATTTGTTTAACAAACTTATAATCATTACTATCAATTAAAATATCATCCATATATAAAGATAAAATCATAAATTTATAGTTAGCTATTTTAATATATACATAATGATATTCATTAATCATACAAAAATTATATGAAAAAATCATATTATAAATAGAACGTACCACTATCATGAGGACAACTTTAGGCCATAAATCAATAATTAACACATGTACTTGGCTCGTCTCAATGAAGCATATAGGTTGTTCCATATAAATTTCTTATTATAATGCTCCATTTAAAATAGCAATCTTTACATCTGTTTAATATCCATGTTATGTATTATAGTTAATATTAGTCATGATTGAAGCAAACCTTATAATAGATAAAAATGTCTCTTTATAATTAATTCCCTTATGTTTTGTATATCCTTTAGCCACAAGGTATGTGTTGTATCTTTCGATATTGTCATCAACCTTTCACTCTATTTTGAGAACCATGTTTTTTTTTTGCTCATTAAGGAGACTATTGTCACTCTATTGTCATACTTGATTAGATCTTAAATAATTCATTTTCCCTTCATTACTTTCATTCATTCTTCTTTAACAGGACTAGTAAGAGCCTCATTTAAGTTTCTTGGCTCACCCACTTCTTATGGGAGAATCATTTGAATTTCTCTTTATATTTTAAAAAGACGCCTAGGAATTATTCCATAATTACCTTCATGTAAATAAGGTTTATAAGAAACAAGTTCATCAATGTCCTTATTGCTCCCACTAGAATCATATACAATATGTAATCTTATTGGTTACAATTTGAATTAATTGAGAGTCAATTCTTCATTGAGATTACTCCCACTCATATGGTTTCTCTCCTTATTTTCATGTAAGAAAATCATTATGTTCAAGAAACTCATATAAAAATAGTTTTTCTCCTATTTCACCTTCATTACCTTGTTTACCTATAAACACATATTCCTTTGAATGTTCAAAATACCTAATAAAGATACTTTTCTACTCTCACGGGCCTAGTTATCTATATTTATGAGAAAGTTAATAAATATATGTAACACACGCACATGGTTTTAGGTTTGTTATATCATGTTTTTTTACCTATTCGTAACTCATATAACGTATTCGTAATTAATTTTATGGGCATTAATTAAGTACATAAATGGTTGTCAGATAAGTGAATTTTCTTATTCCTTCATAAAACTAATAATTCTAAAGTGTTCTGTTTCATCTTTTCACAAGGATATTTTGTTTTAAGGTTCAATCTTTTTATTCTTTTTTTATCTCACAACATCTTGAGCGTATTAAAAAAGTATTATTTTCTTTGATCTGTTCTTAATATTATTATTTTCTTGTCTAATTGATTCTACACCAAATTCACATGCTTTATAAAACAATTTAATGCTTTTAATTTGTTAAAATCAAATAGACATGACTATACTGAGTATATTTATACATAAAAGTGATGAAATACACAGTCTCATATCTTGGCCTCACATTCATTGGACAACAAATTTTTGAATGAATTAATTTCAATGGATTATAAGTCTATATTTCCTTTTTTTAATGGCTTTTTTGTCATTTTACTAGTTAGACAATGTTTATAAATTGGTAAATCTACTTGATTTAAATCACCTAAAATACCTTCTTTAGTTTATTAACTTATTTGTTTTTTTACTGAGGTGACATATTCTAGCATTCCATGAAATTACCAGATGATGTAAATAAGGAATAAATTATATTGCTACTATTATAAATAACAACTAGTACAATAAAGTAATCTAACATGAATCCATGATCGTAAGAAATGGTTCTAAATATAAATCCATTCCACCACTGTGAATGTTTATATTAAATCCAAGTTTAATTAATAGTAATATAGAAATAAGATTCTATCAAATCTCTGGAGCAAACATCACTTCTTGTAAGATTAATTGTCAATTACCATGCATTTTTAACTTATATATGCTAATCCCTTGTGCAACAATTATTGAATTATCTCTTATAAAAACCCATTATATCTATGTGAGATTTTCTAGAATTCTACAAAGGCTTTCCTATCTTTCACTTTACAGTTGGTTGTGTTTAAGTTTACAGTCCACAAAGGATTGATTCGGTTAGAAAAATAAAATAAGAGACATATACATAACAAATTCCCATACTACATGTATGTACTTTTTAGGCTCACTATAACTGCAATCAAAGTGATCCTTATTTCTATAATTACAACACTTCACTCTTTTTATGTTTTTTTTAAAGAATCTCTTCCTTTCTTATGCTGGTTCTAGTTTGCCTTCTTAGAGCTTTAAGCGTTGTGGTTATTCTTCTTCCAATATAAGATGCCTCGTAGCATCCTTTGATTTCTTGATGCTCTTATTATAATTTAAATGTTTTTTCATATGTCCCTAACTCTGAGGTAGAAAACGGATAACACCTTCCACTTATTGCTTATCTTATAACTCATGAACTTTGTCTCGTAGCTCACTTAGCATATTTGACATATGTCTTAAATGCTTTTTGATTGTTTGATCATATATATTCCTATATGAGTCAAACTTGGTAATGAATGACTTTACTTTAGTCACTGAGATGCCTGCATAACAAGCAATCAAAGTGGAACCCATATCTTTAGTTGTTTCATGTGTTTTGAACTCACGTGTAACATCACTTTACATACTACTTTGTAATGCTCAACTAGTTCTTTTTTTCCATATCTCATATGCATCATAATCACTTTTATATAGGGCTACATTACCCTCATTAGGAATATCCATGGCTATGTTCAACAATTCTAGAGCCTTTAACTCTTCTATTAGATATCAAATTTTCATGTTGCAAATTTTATAATTATCACCATTCAACTTCTAACCTTTTTTAAGCTAAAAAATAATATTCTTTAATGTAGTAGCTATATTTGAACCATAAAGTTTCTACATCAAGAAAGAAAACATCATACATGCATATTAATATCATATCATACATATATATGTTGAATAATTAGTTTTCAATTACTTGAAAAATCGAAAGATTACAAAAGTTTTCATTCATCATTCATGTAGCAATTGAATATCAATTACAATACTTAATTTGAGTTCATGCACAATATATGTAACATAAATAATGGTATGATCAAACATCGAGCTTGTTTATACATAAATGAACACAATACCCATATTTTTCTATAAACAAATGATCACACAACAATTATAATTTCCTAAACATAATGAACCCTACTTGGAATAGGGTTAACTAATTCATGTGATAAAGCCCTCAAAGCAAGATAGGCAATAGCTTTAATTATCTCCATAGGGAAGCCAATATGATATAAGGTCCCGACTAACTCCTTACTTCTATTTTCATATTAAAAAAACATCACCAATTGTTAATATGATTTCATATTAGGTAATTTCAAATCTCAAAGGGTGCTTAATAGTTTACTTTTAGGTTGTAGCAATGCTCAAAGTATAGTCATGTACTTCATTTCACAATTTTGAAATTCAACAACCCCCAAAATATAGCTCTTGCAATATGTTATTAACAATAATAAGACGTATCACTTCATTTCACAATTTTGAAATTCAAACAACCTCCAAACTATAGCTCTTGCAATATGTTATTAACAATAATAAGATGTATCAAATTTTTTCTAGGCAATAATTGCATTTGAAATAATTGTAGTAAAATGATGATGACATGTCTTATATATGTACCAAAAATGTAAAAGTCTAGGTGTCCTCCATTTTCTTGAAAACAAAAATTTTAAGAATAAAAGTCTGATTAATTACTTATAAAACCCATAAATTACATATTAAATAAAAAATTTATCTAGCTAGCAGGGTAATAAATTCATACTCATAAAACATTAATATATACAATTCAAGCAAGTAATCAAATTCATTATTATATTGTTCTCATTATTATTATTTTGATTTTAGTTAAAAAAACATAAATAATTATTAATCTTAATCTAATCAACAAATAATTAATACAATTTTAAAATTAATTTATAATTTAAAACTATTTTAAATTTTAATTTGGATAAGGATATTTAAATTAAAATTAGTGAATTCTAACTTTATAGGCTTATTCCAAATTGAATTTTTCCCTTAATATGCTTTATTCTTAAAGTCAAATGCCTATTCTCATAATAATATAACCCTTATTTCATTGAAAGATTACTATAACTTGATTGATAAAAGCAACTTATTATAAATTTAGACTTAATTAATCTTATAATCAAACTAGGCTTATTTTAAAGTTGCAATATATTATTTTGATAGCCAAAATGGAAAATTCTAGGTTTAAATTTGAGTTATCCATGTTCTTTTTTAAAAACAAAGAAGAAGAAAAATCCGTGCTTAATTTTTTTTTATTGCAGTCAGAATGTCTTCCATTTCACTCCTTTTTCTAGTGATATTATTAGCAAATTTCAAGACACCCAAAGGCAAAACCCATCAGGGTACATTCTCAAATTGCCAAAAAGCAAGAAACAAGGTCATATAATAGGTTAAAAAACTCAACCGTTCAATCGGTTCAATCGTAAAATTTTTAAATTGTCTAATTTTCAGTTCGGTTTTTCACTTTCTAGTTTGATTTATTTTAATAACTCTTGTTATTAAAAATTAATTAATCGGTCAATTTTTAAAAATAATAACTTCTTATAAATTAAAATAAATCAATTAAAATATTTTTTAATTAAACTTCAAATTTTTTAATAAATAAAACAATATCTTTTAATCATATTTTATTTTTTAATATGTAGACGATTTGTTCAGAGTGTTTCCCGTGTTTCCCAAAACAATACATCCAATGCACTGACATGAGTTTTTGTTAGCCAAAACAAGGAAAATTAAGGACATATCTATTTAACAGAGTTTTGTGTTAAACGTTTTTTATTTTGTTTTTAAAATCATTAATCAAATTTTAAGATGATTAACCCTCAAAACAATTAAAGATATATTTTTTTTCTGTTATCAATCATCCTCTTTCATGTATGTAAATATTCCAATAATCGGCTTATCTTTCTTTTCTATTTTAATTCATTATTTTAGAAAACAACAAAGCTGTTTTGATTGTTTTCTTTTTTTTTTTGGCATAGAGAAGTACTGTTTCATTTCGTCTTGTGGCAGATTATAGCACACTAGCAGAATAATACTGCGCACATGCGCAGTAGTAATGCCCTGTGAATTAAATAATAAAATGATGATGATATTAATACTAATAATAATGATGAGT
>JAOSBM010000005.1:31871168-31894263 GCA_027568955.1 Erythroxylum tenue | reverse complement strand
TTGTTTCCTGTGATCGTAAACTTATTGACAGACTGAGACTGAAATCTGACAATAATTTCATCTTAGAAAGATGCTCAAAAAGACACAAGCACAGCCATTGTTTCCTGTGATCGTAAACTTATTGACAGACTGAGACTGAAATCTGACAATAATTTCATCTTAGAAAGATGCTCACTCGAGTGCCCCTAAGAGATAACCTCCCAGCTCATGTCTTGAAATGGCATACATCTCAGTCAAAACACATAAAATTCTTAAGCATATAACAAGAGATGTACTCAGACTTCACATCATTAGAAGCTAGATTGCGAGATGGAAAAGACAAGGAAGCTTGATTTCAAACACCCAAGACGAAAACTATAAGGAAGCTTGATCTTAAACACCCAACTCCATTGTATTAATCCAGGCTCATGCTCCTCTTTTTATGAATGGAAGGGGTATCCCACGATTTAAGGGGTTGGCTTATGCGAGTTCACAGGGTTGTCTTATGCAATCTCACAACAATCATGAAGGCATTAGTTTGCACCCCTGTACAAATGTAAACACACATGCCAAGACACCTAGACAAGCAAACAGTTATGCATGAACAAAGACTACATGATGGTTAGAGAACACTAACACAGGTGACCGGTGCCAATGTCTGACTCATTGCAATCAAAATGCAGCCACAAAGAGATGCTAAAGATTCAAACCGAGATGAAAAATTTGAATAAAAGAAAAACATATCATGTTTGGATTCAATACAAGTAAAACTGAAATCTCATTTCTAGGTATAGACTTGTATTATGTAAGCCACTTACTGCTTGTTAGGGGGAGGGCGATTGAATATTTCACGTTGATTTAGGGTGGGCATTGATCCATGTAAGGGAAGGACTAGAAACTTGCTCTGGTCTCCTAGAAGTTTGTTTGATTTAATCTTGTCAACCAGCTTTGAAATATCATCCCAACCTGTAAGAAACACAAGAATTGCTCCGGCAGCTTCATGGCGGCATATGTATTCAATTGTTGCCTCCACCTACAAAGAAGTTTTAACAGTAACTTAGTGTCAAAGAGAACAAAATTTAGCCAGAACAGGCTTTTAGGTTTTGTTTTAGGTGATATATGAATTATGTTGAAGAGATAACTGAAACTGCTAACTAAGAAGTAATATGATCGTTGGCGGAATCTTTAAATATTAACAATAAGAAATGCAAAATGCATTAAGGAAGACCTGTAAAATCTCCTTTGGCAAGAAAGTACTTCCTTTACAAGGAATACACATATTACACAGGATAATCAGTTTCTGAAAGAACTAACCAGTCCCAAGTCAAGCTGTGACCCTGGCCAAGATTCAAGAGAAAGCCGTGTAGAAACACTGTAGTTTTTGTAATGAGAATCAATGTCAGTGTCCTATAAAAAAGAAAAAGAAAACATTCGGTGAGACTACAGAACATTGTATTACAAATCCCTAAGCTGATCAAAGAGACATTTTCATCCATTTCTAGCAAGGAAGAGATGCAGCTCTATCTAACATTGATCCCAGTAAGCCAAAAAGTTCTGCACATTATATGAAAAAGAAAAAGGAAAAGTGGGAATGGAATCATCTTTCACACAATTGTCAAGACAAAAGAACATTATGCTATCTGTTAAAAATCTACATAGAATCATAAAATATAGTTGTTCCAAAAAGGCAAATGAAAAAGAGAAATACTTATGACATTATGTATTCTTCAGAAAGATAACATAGAAAAAAAAAAGAAAGCTAGGGGTGGGGGCATCAGATTTATACTTCAAAGTTCAACATGCCTCAAATAATTCAGTTATAGGATCTTTCTTCAAATCTTGCTCTCTTCTTCTTCTTCTTCTTGAATTCCCGTGAATGTTTTCAGACTCTGATTGTATACTATAACGAGTTCTCTCCAACACATCTTCCAGAAATAATTCTTCCACAGGGAAAGTAAATCCCTGCAAAAATGCAGAGAATAGTGATAACCACTTAACCATGCCCTACCATGATTGATCCTTATTGAGAATCCCCTAAAAACCCAATGCGACAAATCAAACAATTGGAGTACCGGTATGTGAATAATTGGAGCGTTTCCAAAATAATCTGAGAACAAATTGGCATTGATGGTTGCACTCATAAGAATAACACGTAAATCTGGACGCCGAGGAAGAAGATCACGTAAAATAATTAATAGAAAATCCTCATTCATGCCTCTCTCATGAATTTCATCCACTAACAAATGGCTCACACCAGTTAAATCTGGATCCTGTACCTGTTGTTTAAGAACCAAATAAACATTAAGTAAAAGTGCCAGAAGAAATCACCAGAAAGAGTCAAGTAACAGACTCAAAATAGTTTCAGTGATGGACAAGTTTAATGTTTTGAGATTTCACAACCAAAACATAAACCACTATTGAGTCGCATAGAATCCAAATAAAGTTTCTCCAACTAGCTTACACGTTGAACATAGAAAAACATTTCGAGTGGAGTAGCTCCAAGGAGAATCAGAGGACAGCTAAAGCTACAAAATTTAGTAGGAAAACTATTAAAAAAAGAGCTAATGAAATCAACAACAAACCAGGCCACAAGTGGAAGATGCAAAGTTAAGATCAGTTACCAGCTGCCGAAGTAATACACCCGTTGTGCAAAATAAAAGCCTGGTCTGAGCCGATTGTTTTGATTCCAAGCGTATTTGGTAACCAACGGTTTCACCAAGACTTTCTCCCCTTTCAGATGATATTCGAGCTGCTACAGATATGGCAGATATCCTACGGGGCTGCGTGCATATTATGTTGCAGTCAGCACCATGCATAGATGATATCTCATCTTCTAATATATACTGCGGAAGCTGTGTTGTTTTCCCACAACCTGTCTCTCCTGAGATCACCAATACCTGCATGACAAAAAGCAGGGATTGTCCATATGTCTTAAGCACTGAAAAATAACATCATCAACAGAAAAAAAAAATACTTGACTTGGTAATGTACTGTACAATCTATGGATACTGACATCAAAGTAACCAAAAGTTTATTAGAAAATATGAGAGAGAGACTGAGAGTGATAGTAGTTCCCCTTCATCTACCAAAGTTCAATCCAAATGGTTCCTGAGGAAGGAGGGAGAGTGAGAGAGTGATTAAGTAGAAGTTTCACTTGAGTGTAAAACTTTCTTAGAAGGATAAGATACTATAGGCCAATTCTCCTCCAGGCAACATTTGCACGTGAAAAGCTCTGGACTAGCATCCAATGCACAATACCTACTACAACTTCGTTTATTTTCTTCACCATTTTTGAAGGAAAACAAAATTTAATTAATTTCTTAAGAGCATGAATTAAATGTCAGATTTCAGATCATAACCTACAGATGCACAACTGTTCCAATATAGCAGGTGTTGAGATATGAATGGAGTATGCTGCAAACCTGTGATGTTAAGTGCTATCTGTTGAATTCATAATGCAGTTGAAAAAAAATTGAATTAGGCTAAAAAATCCTGATCCAGGTCTTTGTGAAATTAACAATACATGGATAGATAAAATAAAAGATGAGACAAGTTCCTAATGCTAACATCTAAGAATCACAGAGCCACATTACCAAGCTGATATAAGCAAAGAGATGGAAACCTGATTTTCTGAAACAGCTTTCAAAAACTTGGTTTTCACTTTGAATGCAGGAAGCTTCTCTCTGAATTTCAGCATTTCCTTCACATCATCACTTGCCTGGAAACAATAAAACACATAAGAGAAGGTACATATAACAGCAATGTCGCATTTTACTTCTCCACTTATCACTGTAAGGAGATGCCAATAGTATAGCAGACGAGGATTAGAATTTTAACCTTAAGTTTGTCTTGTCTCTGTTTCAGTTCAACACTGAATTTCTCATTGTCGGAATCTTTTCCCACGGTGGGAACAGGTTGTTTTACTTGTAAGCTCAGTGATGGTTGTTTGGGTCCTTGCCCAGGAGCTCCTCCAGGATCATTTGAGGATTCTGCTCGCTGGGAGCTATCCAGAAGATTTCCAACTCTTCTTTCAATTTCTGTAGACATTCGGATCTGCACAGAGGTCTGAATGAGAAAGTCTTACAAAAATAATATAATTATTAACCACTTGTTTACCTCTTTCTGTGATGAACCATGGCGCTCATCAAGATCTGCCCTATAATTAGGCAGCGGAACTTTGCTGACCACAAGAGTCTTGCCTTTATTATATGCATAGCTACCTTTCCACGATTACAAAATCAGGGAAAAAGATGATTAGTCCAGTCTGAGAAACTAAAAACATACACAAGGAAGAATAACAAATTGAGTAATTGCAATTGCTGCTTACAAGTAGAGACCCAATTGATAAGCCATATCAGAGAGAGTATCTTGGTCAGCACGACTGTAATTACACTTTACTATCATCTCCTGCTCCCCTCCATTTTTCATTCCCTCCATCTTATTCCACCATTCATCCTCATCAAGGACATCCATCTGGGCTCAATAACAAAAATTTCTAAATCTTAGCGTGCAACTGAATATATTCCAAATAAAGAGACATCACTCTAGATTTGCATCAACACACAACAAACACACACACACACACACACATACATTTAATTCTTTACACGTAGAGTCGTATTTTTCGTAAATCAACTCAAGAATTTGAAGTACAACTTTTTCAATTCTCAAACAATTTTTGTCCAATTCACATTTTTTAAAGAGTTTTCTACAACCAACCGGAAGTTTTACACTAACTAAAACACTTCTTAAAAGCATGATTACCAGTAAATTAACAGAAGAGCGACGATCACCATACCTCAGCTTGTTTCTGTCTCAAGCGCTCCGCTCGCCAAACTGGATCCCACCAGCGCTGATCACCGCGGCCTCCTCTTCCTCCGCCTCGGCCGCCTCCACCGCTATGGCCGCGGGAGTTGCCTCCGCCACCGCCACCGCGGCGGCCGCCTTGGAAGTTGGGACGGCGTGACATGGTGAGAGTTAAGATCCGTCGACGAAGGGATAGAGGTGTGGGCGTGAGTGTTGCTAGTAAATGTTTGGGAAACAAAGTAGTGAGAGTTTTGGTGGCGCAGTTAAGCGATGCACACATGGAGTAGACTATCGACTATCGACTATCGACTGCCCACTGCCCACTCACCAATTGAGTATGTTTTCTTTCTTTCTTTCTTTTTTTGCATAAATGTCTCTTACTTCTTTAGAAATTATTTTATTGAAAATTATATATTAAAAGATCATTTATAGTCATTTTGATTGGAATGTATAAGAATATATTATGTTGAGTTTAGCAAGTAATAGACCGTATTAAGAAAACAACAATGAGAAACTAGTGAAGTGAACCGTGAATCCGAATAAGTCAGGAATTGGCTGTATCCATTAAGAACGAAACGGGTCAGATCCGAACTCACACGCCCAACAACATTTCTTTTTCAATCCGATAGAGCAATTCCTCCACCTGCCCTTTTCCTCTCCGTCGGCAACAGGAGAGCGATAGAGATCCGATCGGACTATTACTCTCCTCAGCCACCTACTGACCGAACTCCGGTGGCCAATGGATCCGACGACCACCCCGCTCGGCCGAATGCTACTGGATGAAATCACTCCAGTGGTCATGGTGCTCCGGACTCCTCTCGTCGAAGAAGCCTGCGCAAAGAACGGCCTCTCTTTCATTCAAATGCTCAGTCCTTTCTGCAGCTTTAATAACATCGACGGTTCTCTCTTTCTCGCTCGTTCTCTTTCTCTATCTTTTTAATTGTTTTGTACATGTGCTGCGGATTTGAAATGTGTTTGTGGTTTTTGCGGATCTTGTTTCGTTACTCAATGCAGTGCCTGTACGGACATCGAGTGATCAGCCTTACAGGCTCCACAAATTCAAGTTGAGGTTATTTTACGAGTCAGATATTCGGCAGCCAAATCTGGAGGTAAATGTGTAGGGCTTTCCAACGAATTGATGCTTTTGGATTCTAGGCCACTGAAGTTTCTAAAAGCATATAGACTTCTTCTATTTCAGTGAAGCTGAACAGTGCCTTTAGCTTCCTTGAATTGTTTGATGCTGTAATCTAATCAGAACGATTATGACCCTATAAACTTGAGCTCATTTTTAGCTCTTTTAAGTGCTGATTTTGTGAATGGAAAAAATGTTGACTTTTACTATCACTGCTTCTAGTCTTAAGCTACGTGGGTGTAGTTGTGTTCAGATGGATTTTGAACTTTTTGACATTACTTTCTTTTTAGATGTAAATGAAAGTTGCTTTTCATTTTTGTGTTTTTAGATTTATGTGTTTCATGATGTTATTGGTTTAAGTAGGTAGCAAAGGATCGATTGAAAAAGGTTATTACCCTTGCTGGGGAAAAAGATGATTCTGAATTGTCTTTGGACCCACCTTCTCTTAGCAATATACTTGCTGGTAAGTTCTTCCCATTATATAATGAGAGATACATTCTCACCTTTGATTTCACATTATCTTTTGCATATTACTATTTAAAATTTTGCTTTTTTTTTTTCAAATTTCAAGCAAAAAGCAATTTCTTGGTGCTAATTTACTGGGTCAAGGTTTAGCTGCAATGTGCCAGCTTTGATCTATGGTCGTTTCCCTTTAACTGAGAAATCGATAGACATCCACTCTGACTTAAATTTAAATAATTATATCAAATTGAAATCATTAATTCTACTTTTGTATGTGGCTGAGGAAGTTAGTTAGTGGCTGGCAGTCCCTTCTTAGAACCAAGATGTCTTGAGTTTAAGTCAGATTCAAGTGGGTGGGGTTGGGAAAAGCGAGGCTTACCCACTATTTCATAACTCAAATGAGTTGCCTATAAACAAGAAGGAAATGAAAATTTGTACTCTAATTTGAGTCAACATCTTAACATAACATCTATTGTTAAGATTGATTTATATTGTGAAACTTTTTGAACATCAGTACATCAGCTTGTAGTCTTCTGTTTTCTCCTTTCAATTTGAGGAGTATATAGACATTCGTATTTCTATTTACCTCTCTTGGATTATGAGTAGTATAGGTGATATGCATAATGTGTGAGTTGGTGCAGGATCTGGATTGGATATTAGGCCTTCGTGGTTTGAATTTGTCAATAAGGAGCTCATAAATACCGTAGCCTTTTCAGATCATGAAGCTTTTGACCATCCTGTGGCATGTAAGCTTTCGAATTTGTTTAAAATACATGTGATTTTGAGGCTTGTTCCACTTCTTTGGGAGTTTGAGAGGTTCTGTCTAATTTGTATATGAGGTTTCAAATATTTATTTCACGTCTAATATAGTTGGTTAGCAATGATTTGCAGGTCTTTTAGTCGTTTCTTCAAAGGATGAGCAACCTATCAACAAATTTGTAGACCTTTTTAACTCTAACAAGTTGCCATCTCTTCTTAATGATGGTGCAATGGATCCCAAGATTTTGAAGCACTATTTATTAGTACATGACAATCAAGATGACCCCTCAGAAAAGTAAACTTTCTTGTCCTTTATTCTTAAGTTTGAACTTCTTAATTACTTGTTATGGTCATTAACATAATGATAACTAGGTGAGGGTTTGTGTTATCTTTTTCTTTCCCTCATTACTCTGTATGGATAATCTCATTCAATGCTTGTTTCTGATGTCTGTTTTTCTATTCAAATAGTGCACTTCATTTGTTTCCTAAGGTCCAAAATGAGGTTTCTCTCTGTTTGAGGGACTTGTTATTGGCAAAATCTAGATCACTATTTACTTTTTACCAAAAGATGTGAAATAATGGAGAGAAACACCTGATTATGTTTGGATATAAAGTGATGAGTATTAGTGCATTGTATGAAAGGGCCTTACAATGGAGAGAAGGTCATTGGAATAAAGCATTGTGTAGGAACATAACAAGTAAGAATAATTCAATAAGGAGATAGTGCATTTATTATGTGGGAACAAAGATATAGTGCATTTATTATGTGGGAACAAAGAAAAGAAGATAAATATTAACTCACTTGGGTAATAGAAATAATGTGGGCTTAATATTGTTAGGTTGCTTGGTTTTGAACACGGGTACAAAGATTTAAGGAAAGGCGGTTGATACGACCCTCACCAGTAGGATTAGTGTAAGAGTTACTCTAAAAGATTGAAGAAATTCTCTTCAAGGTTTTTGATTGATTAGTAACAATGATAAGCTAACTAATTACATCAATAAGAAAGCCTTTTATAGGCATAAAAACCCTATGAACTAGTTTCCTCAAAGGAAATAACATTTTGAAATAAAAAAAAACCCTAAGTGGCTAAAATATGTGATCGACACTTGTCTAGTTTTGTTTCTGACGCTAGTTTCATTCTGTAACTTCTTTCAAACACAATCACAATCAACACAGCAACACAGTACTGTGTAGGTGTCATGTTGATTAATTCTCTAATGTTCTCCAATGTTCTCTAATCTCTAGTAACTTTTGGCGCTTCATTTGAAATATTAGAACTTGTTCAAGCTGCTCTTCATGCCTCCTTTGTGTAGAAGCTAGCTTGAGTAGATGCTTAATTCCCATCATTTTGATACCAAATTCAAATAGAACACTCGTCAACAGGATTAGTGTGATTCGATATTAATATGAATAGAACCAAGGATCATTTTATTGAAACAAATTTGGTTCAAGAACACAAGCACGAAAACACAGAGAATGATATGAATCGCAACTCTGACAAATAGAAAGGATTGGTAGTGATAGGATTTTAGGGTTTGATTATCACTAGTAAGCTAGATAAGATTACATGTTTTTAGAGAACCTAAAACAAGAGTTACTTTAAAAGGTTGAAGAAAAATCTCTCCAAAGTTTTCGATTAATCAATGACAATGATAAGCTAACTAATTACATCAATAAGAAAGTGTTTTATAGGCCTAAAAACCGTAAGAACTAGTCTTAAAAGGTAATAATATTTTAAAATAACAAAACTTTTGAGCAACTAAACTACGTGAGCGATGCTTGTCTAGTTTTGTGTCTGACACTAGTTAACGTTCTGGAACTTCTTCCGGACACAAACACAACACTAACAGGTATCATATTTTGGAATACTTGTCCAACACAGTACCATATAGGTTCCTGGTTGCCTAATTCTCTAATATTCTCCAATCTCCAGCAACTTTTGGCGCTTTACTTGAATTATTATTAACCTTTCCAAGCCCCTAGTTATGCCTTCCTTGTGTAGAAGCTCATGTACATCGAGTAGATGCTTGATTCCTATCAGTGGTGACTTTAGAATTAGCAGTTTGATAGAAAAAGGTTTAAATTATGAATAGAACTAAGGAGAAATTTGTTTACTTGAGATTAGCATTGTTGGGTTTCCAAATCAGGGAATATAAGTGGTGACTTTAGAATTAGCAGTTTGATAGAAAAAAGTTAAAATTATGACAGTATAGAACTAAGGATAAATTTGTTTGCTTGCGATTAGCATTTTTGGGTTTCCAAATCAGGGAATATGTCTGTTAGAAAACTCTTTATATTCAATAGAAATTGCCTCTCGTGATTATTAAGATCATTTGCCTCTTGCTGCAAATGTTTTTCTCTCTTGGTATGAAACAACTTCAATGTCTACAATCACACAATGGAAGTATATGCCTTCTTCTTTTGACTTCTTGTCAGGGAACCATTAACTTATTTTGATTTTTGTGTTTCCTACAATTATGTAACATAACCTTGCTGCCTTCATATTCTTCAGTTCTGTCAATTGTCTCTTGAATATATTCTCTAGCATTATCTTAGTGCACTGGACAATCATTTTTGTCATTTGCAGGGCAACACATCTTTTAACAGATCTGAGAAATACATTTGGCTCAAATGACTGCAAACTACTTTGCATTAATTCTTCTCGGGAAGGGCAGATGGAACATCAGGATAGCCCATGGTCTCTCTATGTATGTTACTTTCAAGCATTCTTATTCACCATCTTGGAACGCATAATATCTTTTCTCTCTGTGCCATCATCATCATTATCATTATCATCATCAGCTTCTTCTTCTTCTTCTTCTTCTCTTCTTCGTCAGCTTTTTGTTCTTCTCCTCCTTTTCTCTTTGATTATATGGTTCATGTTACCTCTATGACAGATATCTGACTCTTCTCCCGGTGAACATCTTGGTCGTTTCCTTAACATTGATGATATTAATGAGGTAAATTGTTTTTTCTGTTGTTAATTCCTCTTCTGAATTATATTTCAACTTTTTTGCATGTGATATTTATTTATTTATTGTACTGAGTTCATAAATCTGGGAACAGATAAAAGATCTGATGCAAGAAATATCAACCAAGCAAATTATTCCATACATGGAGCAAAAAGTTCGTGTGCTTAATCAACAGGTCATGATTTTAGGCACTTTATTCTTTTCTATTTTTCCCGTTTTGAAACGTTTGCAATTGTCTTATATAATACACTACTTGTCTTCCCTTTATATATATGCATATACATACAAACATACATAAATATATGCGTATCTGATTTTTTCTTCCATTGTCTTCATCTTGGGTTTTTCTCATTCTCGACCATGTTTAGATTTCTGCCACAAGGAAAGGTTTTAGAAACCAGATTAAAAACTTATGGTGGAGAAAAGGAAAAGATGAAACAGCAGATTCTCCCAGTGGCCCCACGTATGTTGCACCTTATGTCCTAAGACTGTCAATATCACAGCTTTTTACTTATTTTTTTTTTTTTCTAATTTAGGTTTTGCATTTACTGTTGAAGGTATACCTTTAGCTCTAATGAGTCCCAGATTAGAATCCTTGGGGATTATGCCTTTATGCTACGTGATTATGAACTTGCATTGTCAAACTACCGGCTTATTTCCACAGATTATAAGCTTGATAAAGCATGGAAGCGTTATGCTGGTGTGCAGGTAGCATCTGATCATTGAATTCTCTCTTAAGATTCCATTAATTTGGTCTTTTTGATAATGATTCTATATCAATATCCTGGATTTTAGATAATAGACGTAGCAGGTTTGGGGATTTGGTAGTCTCATATTATTAAATTTCTGTCTATACTATTTTGTTGTGACTAGCCATGTGATATGTGTGAATTGAAGGCTAGGTTATCAGAGGTTTCATGTTTTTCAATAAATTTGTTCCATTTTAGTAGTGTGCATGACATCAATGTTTTATGGATATGCTTGAATGTTTGACTTTTCAGCTTTGTGTTCTGTTGACTATATGTATTGTGGCATGTGAGAAATTCTTTACTTGAATTGTTATTTTGTTTTCTTATCTGTCTTATGTTTTTAGTTTCAGTCCTTCTTAATGGTTTAGTATCCTACCTTGCCAATCATCTGGTCTAGAACATCGTTGATATTTTAATTTATTCCTGCAGGAAATGATGGGGCTTACTTACTTCATGTTGGATCAATCAAGAAAGGATGCAGAGTATTGCATGGAAAATGCATTCAATACTTACCTGGTATGTGTAGATTGTTCTTGCCATGTCCTGTGGATTCTATATTTCAGTTAGTCTGCATAATATGTTAAACCATGTTGAATATGGCATTCCTTTAGAAAATTGGAGCTGCTGGTCAGCAAAATGCTACACGCTGTGGTCTTTGGTGGATTGAAATGCTAAAGACAAGAGATCAGTATAAAGAAGCTGCCACTGTTTACTTCCGTATTTGCAGTGAGGTGATGCCTATGCTATCTTGCAACCTGAAAGTGGTCAACAGTACGTTGTTTTCTGTTGCTGACAGGTTTCTTCTCGTAGGAACCGTTGCATTCAGCTGTTATGCTTGAGCAGGCATCTTATTGCTACTTGTTGTCCCAACCTCCCATGCTACACAAGTACGGATTTCATCTTGTTCTCTCAGGGGATCTATATAGGAAATGTGATCAGGTACCCAACGTAGTTCAAGTTTCTTTCTATAATTATTATACTATTGTTTTTTATTTCTGAAAATTTTCCTTTGTCCTAGATTAAACATGCAATTCGCACATATAGAAGTGCAACTTCTGTATATAAGGGAACCACATGGAGCTACATCAAGGATCATGTTCATTTCCATATAGGACAGTGAGTTATTTCAACCTGATTCGACTGGAGATTGCCTGATAATTTTTGAAAACACTTTGCATTTTAAATGTTTCTGAACCCAAAAAAAAAAATTGGTGCAGATGGTATGGTATACTTGGGATGTATGATGTTGCTGTGAAACATATGTTGGAAGTCCTTGCTTGTACGCATCAATCAAAGACAACACAGGAATTATTCCTAAGAGACTTTCTCCAAATTGTGCAGGTGACTTAGTTCTAACTGTTTCCATTCTTGCTTCTTGGATATTGTACATATGCCAACTTATGGTTAGCACTTTGTATCTTCAGATAAGAGCTCAATTATCATTAATTTAGCTCATACTAGGAAAATGCAAGACTTGGATGTTTCATTTCCAGGCTCTAATTCATAAGTGGGTAAAGTACGGTTGAAGTCTTTGTAGCTTCTTGTTTCTAGCAAAACTTCTCTGGATTTAGCTTCAAAGATTCATGTTGTTCGATAATTAGCATAATAGATCTATTGGATAGTATTTTATTATGTGATATTGCAAAATTGTGAGTGTGATGGCATAATTGAAAGTAAGGTCTTAGTACTAATCTCGTTTTCCAAAATTGGACAAAAATAATTTTAATTGCTAAGAGAATATAGAAAAATGGATGCAGTTTGCCTATAATCAAATTGGAGGATTCTCTAAAACTAAATTCGTACTACATCAAATTTTTATTGAAAATAGTAAAACTATGGGTCTTAATATGTTTGTATATGTACCACAGTATTTGCCTATGCCAACTTTTTCTTGATATATTTTGTGAAACGTTTTAGAAGTGTATCTGTGGTCCATGCTGAACAATACACCTTAAAATCTTTTTAGACTGCTAACATACGTGTCATCTTTGGTCCTCTCCATTAAGGTATATGATCTAATGATAGCTTTACAGAAAGCCAATCCCATATGTACTAAATACAAGATATTGTACTCAACTCAAGACTTAAAACTTATCAGGTTAGCTTTGGGGATGGATTCATATTTCAACTTAACAATAACCTTTGAGGTATATTAGACAATGGACAATTTTTTCTGGTTTGAGCCAAAGGATTGTCTACAGCTTTGAGGAGATCTCCTTTCTTGTGATTTACTCCTTCTTCACTGAATGAGTTCTTAGGGTAGATACAGAGAACTTTTTCCTAATATTTGTTCTTTTATAATTGATAAACTGCACCCAAGTCCACTCCAAAATGCACCTAAAGCCTAAAGCGGAGGATGATTGCTCAAGTCTTACAAAGAATATTAAGCTCTTAGTCATAGGCAACGTGGGATATTAACACCTTAACACAAGTTTATGAGTTGCCTGTTCTTGATAGGAAGACCATGGTGCAAGTTTATTAAGGACTTGCTGGGAGCTTCAAGTCTTCATTCCCACATTTTATGTGCTCCTAGATCATGGACATTGCTATTGTTCTTACTCCAGATGGTGAGCTAAGTTATCCTTCACAACATCTACTAGCAAAGCATTGTTAGCCTTGGAATCGGAGAGTTCCAATGTTACAGTCCCGGGTTATGGAGTGAGTTATGGGTCGGCTAGTGTGTCCAGAGTGATTGGGGTTAACAGGTTCTAGGGGATGACATGATGGTAACGACGCCCTATGGTGTTAGTTTGAGTGTTGAAGACAGTTTCTTGAGTTTAGAAGTACCCAAGAGGAGTTATGGAATTCTTGACTACCTTCTTTATTAGCTGAAAACCCTTAAATACAAGAATTTAAAACTAACTCCCTAATACTAGAAAAGGAAATGGAAAGTGGAGACTAAAATGTGAAAATGGAGGCTAACCTCCTAACAAACTATGAAACATGTGGAAAATATGACTAAACTTATTTCAGCTTGATGGCATGCCCTAAATTTGCCATGTGTGAATCTGTTGTAGACTTTAGGACTGCTAATATCCAATGCTGTAATAAAGACATGATTAAACTTTTCAAGCAACATGCTGAATCTACTGGTAACCCCTTGTGGGGGCTTGGTGGTCTTCATGATGCACCCAGTTATGATTACAGTGGATATTTTTTTCTTTCCTGGTATTCAAGCCAACTGCTGTCTCATGGAAATGTTTGCTCCTTTCCTAACTGCCCTCAGTGGCCCTGTTGTATCCGTGTAGTGCTTAACACTGGTTTCTACAACACTGCCAACATAGATGGCTATGAAGCAGTTGTACAGATGCTTGCTAGTGATTCATGCAAAATGATCTTACCAGAAACTGAAATCTGGTTTGTCTGCATGCTGTAGGTGGCCTACAATGCTGGCATCTGTGGGAGGTCCAGCATTGAGTGATTCTGATACCATAATAGAATTGGCCTTACTCCACCTCAAAAGGCATCTTAAGTGGAGGGGAGTTGCCCAAGCCTTATAAGGCTAATTAGGCTTTTGCTCTTAGTTGATGTTGGATATCAACAAACTTAAGAATAATTATGCTTTCTGATGTAGGAACGAAAATTTGGTGATCTCTTGATTGTACTTGTTGAGATTCTACCAAGACCAAGCATGGAAAGAAATGTTCTTTTCTTTTTTGCATTAGACGTTTTACTGGAACCATATATACAGACCCAATTCTTATCATTGCATAACTAACTCATGTTTTTAATTTAGTTTCACATCATTCATCAGCATGAGCAAGGAAATTTGTTTTCTGCCTTTCTGGTGACATCTTTTTTAAAGTCAAGTTTATTGTGCCTGGAAAATGCAGAATACGGGGAAAATGTTTGAAGTATTGGGACTTCAGTTACCTGTTATCAAAACCTCGTCGCTTAAGGTTATTTATGAAGACCATCGAACATATGCATCGGCTACAGCAGTAAGTTGAATTTAATCTTATGTTTTTGTTTAGTTGCAATTCAAACTATGGGAATTGTATGAACAAGTACTCTCCCTGTTTGTCTTTTACTTTTTTGTGTTCAGACATTAAGGTAGCTTCAGATTCCATTAGGTTAATTGACAACAATAAATGTTATTGCATTTTCTTAGGAGGGAATGCAGTAAATTATTGGTTCAATTTCTTATGGTTGACATATGCACTTTTTGTTAAGAAATAGCGTGAATGTCATCTGATGATGTGAATGGAGGCAAAACAATAAATGTGATTGCATTATCTTAGGAGGGAATGCAGTAAATTATTGGCTCAATTTCTTATGGTTGGACATATGCACTTTTTGTTAAGAAATAACGTGAATGTCATCTGGTGATGTGAATGGAAGCAAAGTAGTAACAAGTTCTGTAATGTCATGTAATTTTCCTTTTGCAAAGCCATATACTTTACACTTATGTTGTCAGTACTAATTACCAATTCTTTAATGAAATAGTCCAGGGAAAATTCTTTAGATATTAGTTGTAGCTGATAGTAAGTTTCCTTCCAACTTTGCAGGCTAGTGTTACAGAAAGCTTTTGGCATTCATTGGAGGAGGATATAGTTCCATCATTGCCTGCATCTAGGACTAACTGGTTGGAAGTACAATCAAAGCTTCTACCAAAATTGTATAAAGAATCCAACATTTGTGTGGCTGGCGGTATGTACATTGCATGTAACGTTGTGCAATGTAACATAGTTATTAGTTAATCTTAATCTATATTGCACGAGGTGTAGATCCCTTTGGAAGAGAGGAACTTTGTGATAATGAGCACCCGTATTTATGTTTTTTCATGGGTCTCTGCAGAAGCGATTAAGGTTGATATTGAATTTGAGAACCCCCTGAAAATACCCATTTCAATTTGTGGCGTTTCTCTGGTATGCGAGCATTCTGCAAGTTTAGATGCAGTAAAACCCAGTGAGTATACTTGAGTCTCTGTAGATGTTTGTTTAATGTTTTGTGGTGTATTTAGTTGGCAATGTTCTTAATAGATTTTTGTGACAATGATGCAGATGCAAACGATCCTACTGAACCTTTGGAAGATGTAGATAAAAAGTTGGGGTATGTATTTGAATATTTCATCATCTTTCCCGTAGACTTTCTTTTTATGTGGGATTCTCTTTTTATTTGTTTCTGTTTCTTTTTATCTACATTCAATCACTAAATTTATGTTTTGCTTTATGCCTTGCAGGGAAACCAGCTCCAGCATTTCTCAATTTACTTGTTCAGAGGTCAACTTGTCATTGGAAGGGGGTGAAAGCAATTTGGTGAGTCCCTGGAACAAATTAGTTGAGAGACTTTTTCCTGTTTGACGGAGTTAAGAGTTTTTTATTAGGTTTTACATGTAGGTTACCATTGTGATAAATCTTAGCATGAAAGTGAATTAATTGAGTAGTGCGATACTTGGTCCTTTTGTTGCTAATTTTGCCGCCCAAATTATCATGCATACGTTTACCTCCATCTGGTATTTTATGTCATTCCTAGTTGCATTTGGCTCGTACTTGTTCTGTACATGTGAAATGATGGAAATCTAGTATAAAAATATCTGTTGGTTTATACTTTGAACCTTTGTTCATTGAGATTTAGATTAAGACACTCCAAAGATTGGTTAACATGTACGAGTTCATTAATCAGTGCTTACTCGTAATTCTTTGATAAAAATATTTAAAAAGTGATTGCTCTGTTGTGTGAGCTGCGTAAAAAGGCATTGATTTTGATAATAGATGATCACGTATGCTTGAATCTGTGAATTCCTCTGGTCTCTCTTCTTTCCATTTGTTGGAAAGAAGTAATACAAGTGAATCCTTCGTGTTAAGTAACCAGAAAATCTGTTAAAACCAGTTGGCATTTGGAAAATTTAGTGATAGTTGACATATCACGCTTTCATGTACCTTCGCAAAATAACTTATTGGTAAGCAATCCGTTACTTAACTCCTTGTCATGATTTGTGTCTGTTCACATCTACTTTCTTTTGAGTTCTGGGCATTAACAATCTCATTTTCCTTTTCAGGTCCAACTGTCAGTTACTCCAAAAATTGAAGGCATTCTGAACATTGTTGGTGTTAGATGGAAGTTGTCGAGATCTGTGGTCGGTTTCTACAACTTTGACGGCAATGTGAAGAAGAAAAGTTCCAAAGGAAGGAGAAAAACTAAGGTTTCATCTAATGGTGACCTGAAGTTTGTAGTGATCAAGGTTTGTTATGATTCTTCTTCCCCGTATCCTTTTCTCTTCCCCAAACAAATTGAACTATGAAAAAATTGCCCTAATTCAATATAGACTCAGTTGGAGAAATTTCTTCTTAGTCTACATTCATTCCTGTCCAGAGTCTACCCAAGCTTGAAGGCTTGATATCTGCTCTACCCGAAAAGCTGTATGCAGGAAATTTACGTCATCTTGTTTTGGAGTTGAAAAACCAGTCAGAGATTTCTGTTAAGGTATTCTTTCTCTCTCNNNCAGTGCCTTGCTCTCTCTGTCAATTTTCTGGATGTCCTAGTGACCCTTAATTTTGGGTAACATGCATTTATCTCCCAACTAGGTGTTGTGCAATCTCTCAATTGCTAAGACTCATACCAGAGTTGCCTTTTAGGCAGCTGTTCTGATGATTTGAGTGCTCTACTGTTGATTTAACAGTCTAAGTGAAAAGGTTGTCAAAGCATTATCCTGGCATATCTATAAGTTACTTTGCCTATTTATCTGTATGTGACATGCATTGGTGAACATTTCTGATTTATGATATTCATGGCAGAATCTGAAGATAAAGATCAGTCAACCTAGATTTCTTAGTATTGGGCGCCAAGAAGATTTGAATGTAGACATTCCTTCTTCCTTAGAAAAGAAGGGAAATATTGAACAAAAGGGTGTAAGAACTAATCAGAAGAATGATTCTCATGGTGTTTTTCATTTTCCAGAGGTCAGTGCTGCAAGCCATCTGTGTTTTTGCATTTTTCCTTTCCTATGGGTGGGAGAAGGGCCATATGGGGTGGGAAGCGGGTATTATATCCTGCCATTTTCTCTCTTAAGATTACCTCTGCAATGAATATCAGGACGTATCAATACAAGCGGGAGCACCATTTTCATGGCCTCTTTGGTTTCGAGCTGCAGTCCCTGGAAACTTTTCTTTGCACATAGTTATATACTATGAGATGGGAGATGCATCAAGTGGCATGAAATACCGCACTCTACGCATGCATTATAATCTTCAGGTATGCAATTGAGTATCTGCATGAATATTCTTGGGTTGTTTCTTCATTTGCTTGATAGGAAGCTTGAGCTCAGATCAAACTTCTGGAGTATTATAATCAACAAAAATCAATTGATTTACTGGAATGTAGGTAGATGCTATCCTGAATAAATCTATAATCCACAAAAATCAATTGATTTACTGGAATGTAGGTAGATGCATTCCTGAATAAATCTAGCATATGTCCTTGGTACTGGGTCTATGACAGCATTAGATTTCTCCTATATAAATCTTGTGAGATTGATGCACTTAGTATTCTTGTTCACTCTTGTTATCAAGAATTACATTGATGCATACAATCCTTGATCTGTGGAACTGTAAGAAGATATTTGTTGGATGATGTTATATTTAATTCAACCAATTTCACTTACAAAAATCACTATGCGCTAAAATTATTATGTGATAGGTGTTACCATCAGTGGACGTATCATTTAGGATTGGTCCTTGCCCATCAAGATTGCAAGACTTTCTTGTCCGCATGGACATTGTCAATAAAACAAGCTCAGAGAGTTTCCAACTTAATCAGTTGTCATCTGTTGGACACCAATGGGAAATTTCACTACTTCAACCTGTCGAAACCATCTTCCCGTCACAATCTTTGATTCCTGGCCAGGCATTGTCATGTTTCTTTATGCTCAAGGTTGGTATAAGAACTTGCACTCCCAAATTAGCATTGCTCAGTTTGTTGGTTGATGCCCTACCCTTCCCTACTGTTATAGTTAAAAGTGAAGACCCCATACTGTTTGATGCTTTGACGTGTTATGTCAATTTTATTATTATACTCTGCCATGAATAGCGCTAAATTTCCAATTTCACAATTCCTAATTCCTAGATGTATTTATTCTGCTTTTTGCTACATGTGTTGATGTGCAGGACTTCGTGTCATTTGATCATGTAATAAATGGTTTAGAATACTGGCAGTTTTGTGCAATAATTTGATCTATAATTTCATATTTTGCTGAAACTAAACTGATAATACCTTGTATTATTCTGGTAGAGTTGTCAAAAGTCATTAGCAACTGAAGAAAATCTATCTTCTGGTTCTGCTCTCCCTGGACATGATGTAAGGCTGGTTTCTGAGAGTAGCAATGAAGTGCTTTTTGATATATCTTGCTCACCTTTGGCTGATTTCCATGCTTGTGAAAGATTGCAGAACGGAATGTCTATTCAGGTCAGTAATGTGATGTGATCACTGTCCTTATTGGCTTTTGTTAATGCCTTCGCACTGTCATTTTGATACCACCAACATCACTGTGTTGGTCAATTTCCTGCAAACTTTAAATCATCGTTAACTGTGAAATTCCAATTTAAAACGTGCGTGTACGCCTCTAATTTGTTGGGGAATTGATTTATGAAAAGTTGGTGGTTTGTCATTTGTTGTAATTGAATTATACTTTTATGTTTTTCATTTACTTGTATTCTGCTGTTCTGGAGGCTATTTTAGCTTATAGTTTTTGTGTGTATCAGGATGCTTCAGATAAAGTGGACTTCATTTTGATATCTCGACAGTTGAAAGGTGAAAGTGAGCGTGGAATATCAGAACCACCTCATCTCTTTTCCC
The DNA here is from genome assembly GCA_027568955.1 of Erythroxylum tenue. Classification (NCBI taxonomy): domain Eukaryota; kingdom Viridiplantae; phylum Streptophyta; class Magnoliopsida; order Malpighiales; family Erythroxylaceae; genus Erythroxylum; species Erythroxylum tenue. The sequence goes on along the minus strand of JAOSBM010000005.1, from coordinate 31,874,610 downwards.
ATCACGCATGTCACTGCAGGTAAGATTTGTAAAAGCATTGAGCATTGGAGTACTATTCTGTATTCCATCTTTTTGTTGACCTAAAGTTGTTTGTCTTCAGTACTGCAAGAACAAGCCCAATATCATGGATAATAGATGGTCCTCGTCTCAGACAACATGACTTTTCTTCATCATTCTGCGAAATAAGCTTAAGGATGACAATTTACAACTCATCTCATAGCATTGCATCTGTTACCATGAATAGCATTGATTCTTCTGCTGAAAATGGTGAATCGAGTGATACCAGTGCAGTTATTTCTGGAAGGCAAGCAGGGTGGTATGATGTGTCTCCGGTGGATGGCATCAAGGTCACTGCCGATGGTCTTGGACGAACTGGAGACCCAATCTCACCAGAAAGTGTCTCTCCATTCATTTGGTGTAGCTCAAGCTCTGTAAGGATGCAACTTGAGCCAATGTCATCGACTGAAGTTCCTCTTAAGATTTGCGTATTCTCCCCTGGTACATATGATCTATCAAACTATGTTCTGAATTGGAATATTCGGCCAATTAACAGTAGTCAAGAAGATTCATACAAAAGACATTCTTCCGGGAGAAGCCCAGGATACCCATACTATGTCACTGTCCTCCAATCTGATTGAGATTCTTACTTGCCAGCCTTCCTTCCACACGTCAGATAAGTTTGTCTAGACTGTGGTACATTTTGTAACTTAAGCTTGTAAAGTATTTTTAAATGTATTTGTTATTTTCCTTTAGAAGAATAGGAATGAAGAAAAGGCCTTAGTGAAGTAAGAAACAAACTCCATTACTATTTTTGTCCATGGAAGAATAATAGGGAAAAAGAAAAGTGAATTAGATCACTGACCACGTTTTTGTGATGGAAATATTTTAACCATTCTTTGCCAAATTTGAGTTGTTTTCTTCATATGCCTCTTGATTTCTAAACGAACAGCGACAATTGTGTTCAATGTTTCTTAAGTTGATATTTCCTTTAGTTGTATATTATCTGTCCAACATTTTTTTCTTTTTTGTTTTTTGTGTTCCTAGATGTCAATAAATATTCCAAAATTGCCACAATGTGATCTTAAAATTGAATATTGAAGTGCCGAGATTTGTTTCTTTGATGAGGCCTCACGTTCGAAGAAAGAAAATCATATATTTTTGGTTTTGCCTTGCATTAAAATTGGCCAGAAGGTTATGGATTATAGATTGGGTGATTTCCATGATCAGAAATTTCCTTACAGAATCCACTAACGTGATTAACAACGTTGCTATTTGAAAAAACGTATCATTCTTGATCATCTATTTAACAATCATTCATTAAGATATCAATTTTATTGTTCATACATGATCCACATCCGTCAAGAGGGCTCAAAAATCCCATTGACCAAGCTTTTTCTATAAATGATTAGTTTAACAAAGAGCTCCTAGTTTATGCCTCTAATGGAAAACGCAACTCTACTAACTGGTCAGTTAATTCTGACGCTTTCTTTTCTTTTCAATTAATGCATGCAATTGGGTTGAGGGCAAGTTGCGTGGTGGTTAACATTCATTTCACATATGATATAATTAAGTTCGGAATTGGGTGAGAAACATTTTGAGCTGCGCAAGTAAGATCTTTGCATGACTAGGAGGTTCTTTATTTTATGACTACCATTCCAAAATGTCTTGCGAATAGTAGAGGATCGAGCCGGAGCAGAAGAACATGTATGTGTGGACAGTTGAGAAGGACGAGTAGGAATACGTTTGTCATTTATAGCAAGGAGAAACGATAGACTTTAAGAGTGGAAGCAGGCCAGATAAGGCGATGGTAATGATTATCATCGTCATTAACATTTAAGACATGGGTTTGGAAAGATTTGACTCAGTCTTATTCCTATCTAGTAGAGAAGTTGTTTTCAATAGATTCACTTGCAATACGTCGCGACAATATTACAAAATTATAAATGGATGTGTGTACATATACAAAAAAATAGAATAAGTGAATAATTAAATCAAATAAACATAAAAAGATAATAAAATAATTAATTGCAAAATTGCAAAAAATACAAAAATATAAAAATATAAAAAATAATAAAGAGAAACAATTAAAAATATATAGATAAGGCAGTACAAAATAACGTATGCACAAAACATGTTATAATTAACAATAAATGGTAAGATAAAAATACATATCAGAAAAGACTCGTATAAGAGTAACTCCAATCAGGCCTGTCATTACAGTAATTACGCTAAGTAGGAAACTAACTATGAGGTAAGTACTGCGTAGCAAATGCAAAGGATAGAGTTTAATATAACCTACAAGAATACGAATGTCCTCCACTCTAAGAGAAAACCTTATACAACTGATATATAACTTGAAACCCTTCCTCAAACTGAGGAATAAATGTTTTTTATTCCCCACTAGGAAATAATATCATGAAACTTGAAATGTTTAACCCCTGCATGAGAATATGAGCTAGTTGGCTCTCTTATAGAATATATGACATGTATACGAGCCCTTCCTTTAATTTCATTAAATCAAGTCATCTAAAAATAATTTCAACCACAACAACTTGCACAAGCCGTAAACAAATGCTATAAACTCTTATTCTATTGACAATCTAGCTACAACATTTTCTTTCTTTCTTCTCCAAGTTACCCAAATTTTCTCTAAGGAAAGTACAGTAACCTATGGTTGATATTCAGTCCACTATAGATCTTGCATGAATCTGCATCAGTATAAGTTCCCAGGCTGAGAGCAACAGCAAAAGTTTCTAGGCTAAGATAATCATTCCTCTAAAACAAAATTCTTTTCCTTAGATAGCTTTTAAAAGAATTTAAGATTTCAAAGAATATTTTTTGCAAATGCTTGTTTAAAAAAAAACAGAAGAGTCAATTATATACATATTACTCTAACAACTTAAAGAAAAACAAAAATAATGACATCTCATGATCGTAGGATATTTTAAGGACAATCAAAACCCATGATTATATGATGTCCTAACTAAGTAAGAAATTGTAAAAAGATATAAAATCCTAAGATAATCATGTTGTTCCATACTTTCCCTCTGTTGAAGTATTTAAGAGATTTGATTGTACGCCTTTTCTAGAATTCTTTGTAAAATAGGAAACTATAAATTAGGAACTTGATTGTAGGATCTTTAGCTAAAAGATTGTTGTCAACATACTGATAAATACCCTGATAAAGAAAACCGTTGGATGTCGATGGGTATATACTATCAAATTCAAGGCTGATGGCACGATTGAGCGGTGTAAAGCACGGTTGGTGGCCAAGGGATGTACTCAAACCTATGGAATTGACTATATTGAGACTTTTGCACCAGTCCCTAAAATCAACACAGTTCGAGTTTTGTTATCCCTAGCTACAAATTTGGATTGGCCATTACATCAATTTGATGTAAAAAAATGCCTTTTTACATGGAGAATTATTAGAAGAAGTTTA
>JAOSBM010000005.1:31842829-31869145 GCA_027568955.1 Erythroxylum tenue | reverse complement strand
GTTGAGGAAATACCTTTGCCTTGTTAAATCCTTAATCTTAAACTCCCAAATGAAACATTAACTTAGAGATTGTTTTTCCTTGTCTTATGTCATCATGATACAATAAAAGTGTTATGACTCTCCTTGAAGGTGAATATTTAATAAACAACGTATGATCCCCTTGACTTTGTTTATATCTCATAGCTATCATTACTCTGGCAAATCTTACAAACCATGCCAATGACAACTGTTTCAGTCCATATAAGGCATTCTTCAAATTACATATAGTTTAAGTAGCCAAATTATTCCTATAACCCAGTGGCACCTTTATGTGGATTTCTTCCTCGAGTTCTCCATGCAAAAATGCATGCTTGACATCAAATTATTGCAGTTCTCAACCATAGTTGGCTAACAAAGATAAGAGAGTTCTAACAATATTCATCTTCGTAATTGGAGCAAAAGTCTCTAGGTAGTTAATTCCATAAGTTTGGATATAGTGCTTGGCCACCAATCTTGCCTTATACCTTTCAATTGGTCTATCTGGTTATATTTTATTGTGTAAAGGTTTGATTGGCTCACCATCAACGACTAAAATAGTTGTAGATAAAAACATTATGGAAGTTAAGATATTTAACAAATAAAACTACTCTCTCCCTATCTTTATCTTTTTCAACTTTTCTCCCTTTATATTTTGGATTTCAACTAGATTGTAAGAATCAGGATCCCAATTTCCTAATTCATCAATCACTAAAATTAGCCCTAGTATTAGAGTCAATTCAATTCAGGAGGACGTGAAAGCATGGTGAAAGGAACTAGAGTTCAAGAATGGAGGATTAAAGAAGGCATGCACAATCAAATGAAGAGATGGAGCTTCCTTAAGAAAGAAATATCCAGAAATTGAAGGAATGGATTATGCAACTGTATTAGAAGGATAATACAACATTATCGGGATAAGAAAATGGAGACCATTGTGTACCATATGCAGAAGTGTAGATGGATCATTTCAGGGGAACTATTCAATGCCTACATGATTTAGGAAAATTGAACTTTTAGTGTCCAAAAGAGAAGGATTAAGAGCTTAGTTCTTCAAGTATGAGGACTTTTCATATTTGATAGAACTCCAATTGAGGTTAAAGTGGGATTGGTGGCAATACATTTGGAAGGAGAAGCTGTAACAATACATGAATTGTATCTTAGTAACAAATTGACGAGAGAACAACCTAGCTGGGGAAAATACCTTTTAACGTTAGAACAAATATTTAGTGACATTGTTTTTAAAGACCTTATGGCAAAGTTGGAGGAGTTGAGGCAAAAAGGATTTATTAAGGATTATCATGTTGAGTTTGATCTTTTATCTCATAGATTGGTAACACCTGAATCATACCTAGTTAGTTTGTTCTTAAAAGGGTTCAAACTCGAAATAGAGTATCTAGTTAATATTTAACATTGATAGGAAAGATATAACCAAAGGGTTGGTTATTCAGTGAGGCATCTACATAGTTCCATGAAAACATGAACAGGGGATTCTTTCTAAACTAGTGGCAGGAGGGAATTAGAAACTTAGGGGAGAAGCTAAATGGGGAAAAATACTACAAATAAAGAATTGGATGAAAGGAGGGCGAAAGGGTTATATTTTTTGTGTGAGAAAAGGTTTGTGCCTAGTTATAAATGTAAGAAGAAGATGCTACATATTTATATGGTTAAGTAAGAGTAGGAAACTGAGGGGTTAATAAGGAATGAATAAGATAGTATGTAACCTAATATAACTTTATAAGCTATAGCAAGATTATAAGGCCAAATACGAACAAATAAAAGTTAAACGCATGGTAAAAGGGACAACCATTCATGTATTAACTGATGGAGGAATCACTCACAATTTCATGGATAAAGAGTTGTTAAGGAGGAGAAGGAAGGATTGGAAGAGTTAAAGGATGTTGCAATAGAAGTGGGAGCTAGAGTGCATCTTGCCTATAAATTTATTTGCCGCAATTTCCAATCACAAATGAACGTAAGGAGTTTATTACTAATGCATTAGTGAATGATATTGGGGGTAATGATATGGTGCGTTGTGTGTAGTGTTTATCCATATTGGATGATATAGTTTGTAACTACATGAAAGAAACAATAAAGTTTTTATAGAATGGATCTTAGCTAGAATTGAAGAGTGAGGAGTGTAAACGTGTAGCAAAGGTTACAGAAACGAAATATAGAAAGCTATAACAACAAAAAATGTGGTGAGCTATTTTCTGATAATAGCAGAAGATAAGAGTGGAGAGGAATTAAACCAACTCTAGAAAGAATGTTAGTCTCTTACTTTGGACTTAGAAGAGAATTCACTATTTGCAGAATGTAAGGAACAACAACAAAAATTATTATAAAGCTATGGAGATGCATTTAATCAACCCAAAATACCATTAGTAAAGGAGTTGTTTGATGAACTGAATAGTGCAAGATACTTTTCTAAGCTAGATATCATCAAATACGAGTTCATGAGGAAGATGTATATAAAACAACATTTAAGACTCACAAAGAAGATTACAAATTCTTGGTAATTCTATTTGATTTAATAAATCTCTTCGCTACATTCTGAAACTTAATGAATCGCTTATTCAAGCCTTATTTAAGAAAATTTGTGCTGGTGTTCTTTGATGACATATTGGTTTATAATAAGTCATTTCACCGATATTTTGAACATGTACGGGTAGTTTTTGAGATATTAAGGATCCAACAATTGTCTATCAAGCTGAATAAATGCTCTTTTGGAGCAACTAAAGTGAAATATATGGGGCATGTTATTAGTTGAGAAGGTGTAATAGCAAATCCCTACAAAGTGCAAACTATTTAGTAGTGGCCTGAACCAAGAACCCTCAAACAATTGAGGGGTTTCTTAGGATTATGTGGATACTAGAAACGATTTATGGTGGTATGGACTATTGGTTTTTGTCGTACGGTTAATCACATTAGTATTTGTTTAGTGACAAAATTATTTAAAGACATTATTTATCATGTATATGTTTAGATGTATATGATAAAGTCTATAGGATAATTATATATTGCAAATAAAATTATAATGAGATTATAATTATGAGATCGTATTATATTTATATATTATCCGTAAATTGTTCTTAGTCATTGTTCTATTAAGACTGAACATTAATACAACATAAAAGGATTAGCACATGTTATATTTTTCCTATGAAGGAAATAGGCGATTTCATAGACTAAAGTATGGAAATATTTAAACAAATGTATAGGTGTGTCTTAGAGAATAAGTTCACTGAACAAACTCAATATGAGAAATCCAATTGAAACATTACTTGTATGTCTATAGAATTCTCATTGTGATGATTGTATAAGTGATCATTTGAATTAAGGTCTTAAAGATATCTTGTATAGGAATTGTTATGTTTTGATACTACTTATAACCTATTTAATCATGGGTCGTTCAATCAGTAGTAATTGGATGTAGCATAAACTCTATGAAGATAGTTGTATGATCAAAATATAATTCATCACCTTAAAGTAATTAGGGATAATGTTCTATGTTCTCGATCAATATTGATTCAGGAAATTCTTAGCCAAGATAGAATGACATTTTATAAATAGTTTACAAATATCATTAATTGAGTTGATAGCTAATGACAAAGAACTAAGATGATTAGACTCAAAATAAAATAGACATTAATTTCATGCTCTAAGTCTAATCGGAATATTGTATGATGAAAAAATTGAATTACACGAAAAAATCATGTACAGAAAGATTAGTTAAAACTAATTTGATATTCCTAAATATTTGGGTAGTCATAATATGTTTCTTGATGCCAATCTTGATATATGATTATAGATTATTTAATTAGAGAATTAAAGATATATTAAAAGGAGTTTTAATTTGTCTAATTCTAATTATGAATTCTAATTTATATTTATATTTATTGCTAACATATTTGGGAACCTAATAAGTCTCATATAAAGAATGAGTTGAAGAGAACAAATATATTTTACGAAGTTGAACTTAATTGTAAAGTTTGAGAAATTTTATGATTAAATATGAGATATTTAATAAATAAGGATCAATATGAGATATTGGATCTTATTTGGGTATAATTAATATTTAATTAGAATTATTTGTAATTCTAACTAAAGTTTAATTGAAATTAAAATTTAGTTTCAATTAAATTACTAAAATGTCCAAAACTTATTATAAAAAAACTTAAGTTTTATGGAGCTAGCACTTCTTACTTAACCCTCTTTGTAAGTATTACAGAATTCTTTCAACCTATTATGTGGATACCGTTAGGGGCTGGGCACTTGTGCAGCTATGGCGGTTGAAATGATAGGTTTCAAAAACTATTCGTAGAATACGACAAGAAAATGATCAAGCTTCGAAATAAGGTAATAATTAAGATTTATGTTTTAATTTATGTGTTAATTATTTTATAGAATTAAAGTGATCTTAGTTTTCGGAAAATTAAAATATGAAAAAATTTTGTGATTATTCCACTACAGTCGATATTAGATTCCGTCTAGATTTCCCATCATAAATAATTGAGTAACCCTTGACAAATTTATTGGAAAAATGCTTTTGTGTGGAATGAGCATGCCTATAAAGCATTCTTAGCATTATATGAAGCTTTGACAACAACTCATGTATTAGCTTTCCCGCTTCAACAAATTTTTTTTTACATGTGCTTGTGGAGAAGGCATTGGAGTTGTTAATATACAAAACTCACGCCCGGTAGCTTTTGTTAGTAAGATACTCTCAACGCGTTACAAACATCTATCAGTTTATAAGAAAGAATTCCTTGCACTAGTTATGGTTATTTGACAGGTCAGGAAGGCATTTAATGATTAAGACAAAGCATTACAGCCTGAAATATCTTATGGATCAAAAAGATAACCATACCATTCCAACAGACCCGGCTTCCGAATCACTGGATTTGATTTCTCAATCTGGGCAGTGACAACTCAGCTGTTGATGCATTATCTCGTGTCAATAGCTCTGAATTATTCACTCTTTCAGTTTCACAGATACAAACGAATCTGTTTCAAGAAATTCAGCAGGACGATGACTGGATGAGGTAATTCAAGGAATCCCTAAACAATTGGGTAATAACTTATACTTGGAACAATGGATACTTGCATCAGGAAGACTGATTGGTAGTAAGCAATTCATTAACTTTGAAACAAAAGCTCATTGAGTTATATAATTTTATAAAATGTATAACTTTTGGATTTTAGTTTAGTATTTACTATTGACATGATTTTTTAATAATCATGGGATTATATACTTTATATCATACAAGTACTCTAGAAATCGAATCTAAATTCTCTGTCCAATATTATGGTGTCTTATTGTGTCCAATAAATCTCAGCCATTTATTTATTTGAATTTCGCATGGGTCTCACGTGAATCTCGCAAAATAAATAACTAAAATTTTATGAGACAGAATAAGAAAGGGTAATATTAAAAAGAAGATCTTGTCAATATCTTCTAAAAGCTCATCCAATTGGAACCTTATACAAAGGGGTTTGATTAGTAATTCCAAATCATTACGACCAACTTTGCTTAAAAGGTAGGTGTTTTGAAGTAGACGACTAATTTCCCACGACATCGCAGTAAAGATAAACGCGTTTCAAATATATATCCATTTCAGCTGACCCCGTCCTTCTCTTCCAGCACTAGGATGTTTCCATGCACTACGGTCCCTTAAAAACATAAACGAAAAGTCAATATCAACTGCTTGTTTCATGTCTTACTCTTTCCCTCCCCATCTTCTTTATAACGCAAACAATAGAAGAGTTAGTTGAACCAAAGTCACCTCCGTCTAACCTATTTCACCATTCCTATCTCCATCTCTTCTGTGAATCAAAATCTCATCTTTCCGGTTGTTAGAAGATGAATGATCTATTCTCACATTCTTTCTCTCGCTTCCGCAGCGAGGAAGCCTCCCCGGATCGCCACCAGGCCCACCACCATGTGATCCAGATGTCAGAGAGCGCTCCGTCCACCGGCGGAGTCAACCTGGACAAGTTCTTCGAGGACGTGGAATCGGTCAAAGACGAGCTCCGAGAGCTTGAGAGGATTAACCAAAACCTTCAGTCGTCTCACGAGCAAAGCAAAACACTCCACCATGCCAAAGCTGTCAAGGAATTACGTTCTCGTATGGACGCGGATGTGGCCTTGGCGTTGAAGAAAGCTAAGCTCATCAAGGTCCGCCTGGAGGCTCTGGACCGTTCTAATGCTGCCAACCGGAACGTGCCAGGTTGTGGACCTGGGTCGTCGTCGGATCGAACCAGGACTTCGGTGGTCAATGGGTTGAGGAAGAAGTTGAAGGATTCTATGGAGAGTTTTAACTCCTTGAGAGAGACAATATCTGGAGAGTACAGGGAGACAGTTCAGAGGAGATATTTCACCGTCACCGGAGAGAATCCTGATGAGAAGACTCTCGATCGCTTGATCTCTACAGGTTCGTTGATTAATTCTCACCGGTCATGAAGTTGACTTTGCTTTTGGGGTTTAGTTTGATTATTTAGATAGTTTAATTAGAAAATTTGAAGGGGAACTGAATCGGGGTCAACGTTAGATCGCAAAGAATTTTTAGTTATTTGAGGGGGAAAATAAAAGTGAAGAACTGCAAATGGGGATTCCGATTTCAATGCCTTAAGGAATTCTTGGAATTTGGAGTTCAAAAGCCTGCAACTTTGGAAAATTTTGGGATTTGTTTGATAAATTATTGAGAGTGGTTATTAATATATGCAGGTGAAAGTGAGACTTTTCTACAGAAAGCAATCCAAGACCAGGGCAGGGGCAGGATTTTGGATACAATTAATGAGATTCAAGAAAGACATGATGCTGTGAAAGAGATGGAGAAGAATCTAAAGGAGCTGCATCAAGTGTTTTTGGACATGGCTGTGTTGGTGGAAGCTCAAGGTGAACAACTGGATGACATTGAAAGCAACATGCAGCGAGCTAGTTCATTTGTCAGAGGCGGGACTGAGCGTTTGCAGACTGCTAGAAAGTATCAGAAAAATACCCGGAAGTGGACTTGCTATGCAATTATCATTTTGCTGGTGATCATCTTATTTGTTGTGCTATTTACTGTTAAGCCATGGCAAAGCAATGGTGGCGGTGGCGGTGGCGGTCAGCCGGCTGTCTCTCAACCCCCTCCACCACCTGCCCAACCTTCCCCACCAGCGTAGAATTATTGGGTTTGTAGGCTTATATATTTACTGTACAAGAATGCAAATCAGTTTTGCTTATAGTGAGTTTGATGGCTGAGCATTTGCTTTTCTTGACTGATTCTTTGTTATTAAGATGAGTTTTAAGGTATGTAAGAGTTGGATATAGTTTTATAGCAATTCATGGAGATGAGAGCTTTCCGTGTTTATGTATGTTAATATACCTCCAGAGGAAAGCAGGTAAAATGGCATTTGGTGTGATCCCCCTCCAATGTAAGCACAATCATGCTGATGCAAGTAATACTCTTAATTCTTTTATTTAATTCCGTCCCAGCGAAATGCTTGTACACACATTGTTTCTGCAAATCATGTCCCTACATGCATATTAATAAGTTTCAGAAGGAGACATGGTTGATGTCCAAGTTGCAGATATTATTTTGCCTCGTCAGCCCTATCCCTACTGATGCATGTTTGGATGTATTTGGCTTTAAGTTTCCTTCAACAAAGGTGGCTTCCAACGGCTGCACTTGGCAATTTGCAGCATAAAGAAAACAAATGAAGGATAAATTATTGGAGTCTCCTTCAGGGAGCCACATTGCTCCAATTCGGAGTTCCATAACTTGGAAAACTGTAAACATACAAATTTTGCAGGTTAAGTCTTGTTTTAGCATTTAATTCTACTGAAAACAGAGAAAACCAGCAGAATCCATAGCTTGTGCATCGTGATTTGGCAGATTTCTGCAGAAAATCAAAACCATAGATCATTTTAATCGATCACAAGTTATTCATCCTGAGTGGGTAAATGATAACGACATTCCCATAAATAATAGGTAATACTTTCAAGGTATGAGCAGCCTTTCATTGAAGCAGTCAATCCATCATTGTTGAAGATAGAAAAATGGGACAGCTACTCTGTTTACGTAAATGTGGCACATTTATATGGATTCACATAAATGTGAGGTTACAGAGTTAGAACCAAAAAAAACCGACATTGAGACAGAGTACGGTACGGTACGGTGCCCAATAAGCAACAAAAGCCCATATATGACAGCAAGGGACTCAACCCAATCGATTGCTGTTCTTAGGGTCTAAAGCATTTGGATTTAATCCTCCATTCTCTTCTTCCGCTCCCTGCGCCATGGGGACTCTGAGAATGATAGGCAAGTGTATCACTTGAAACTCAACAATTACCTATTTTAAGATTCTTTGACTGAAAATATCACATCAAAGTACCTGCCTCTCTAACAATCGTTTCATTTCCATTTTTGTTCTCTCAAAGCAGATGTAGCTGTAAACTTCACAGGTCAGTCAGGCATTTCATCGAACAATTTTGTTCATAACCTTTACTCTTCTAACTCATTTCTCTTTTATTTTCTTCTCATCCAACTGAGAAATGGGTTTTCACATTTATGCAGATGGTATGTTCAAAGGAATTTACAACGGCAAGCAACACCATGTAGCCGATATAGCTACTGTGCTAAGACGAGCTTGGAGTGCTGGTGTAGATCGAATCATCGTACGTATTTACAAATTGATACCCTTTTTAGCAGTTGTTCATTGTTGGCTTATGAAGAGACACTGATGGGGTCGGTGAAGTTTAAGTGTTGAATGTTATGAGACAATTGTCAGATTGCTTGATGAAAATGTAAAAGGATTTGCTTTGTAAACTTGTGTCAATCTTTTCCTAGTTTTATATGTAATATCTATTGGTTTATGGATGCAGGTGACTGGTGGATCCCTTGAGGAGTCAAAGGAAGCGCTGGCCATAGCTGAGACAGATGGTTTGTCCATAGTTATTTTTCGTTAGAGCACGATGCAGTCTCTTCTCTGTTTTCAGTAGTGTGTAGGGGGTATTGTTTATTCAAAGTAAGTTCTTTGGCGCAGGAAGACTTTTCTGTACAGTTGGTGTACACCCCACAAGATGCAAGGTCTGGCGGTTTCTTTCCTAAAGTTTCTACTTTTGGAAAATTTAATGTGTTGTGTTCCAATTATGGATAATGGTGATTTTCTTGGAGATTGCTATCTCAGTTGAGCTTATTCATTTATCACGTAGGAATTTGAGGAGAGTGGCGATCCAGAAAAATATTTCCAGGCTCTCTTATCATTAGCCAAGGAAGGAATTCAGAAGGGAAAGGTACTTACTAATCTTTCTTCTTCATAAACATGACACTAAGGTATATTTTAAAGTGTAGAATACCGTCAAGTGTAACTAAATGATTTGAGGATTATGATCTTATCTAGTTTGATTTTTCTTCAATTCGATTGCACAAATTCTGTGATCTGTGCTACTGGAAATTGCTGAGTGCTTGTATATGGCACTTGCCAATCAACATCTTTCGCATGAAACAGTTAATGATTGACGAATAATTCTTTTGCTCTCTAAATTCTAGTTGTTCTTGGAACAGTGTACTGAAAATCACTGTTGTAGTTGTATCATTCTTTTAACTGCTTTACATGAAAAGGTTGTAGCAATTGGTGAGTGTGGACTGGATTATGATAGACTTCACTTTTGCCCATCAGAGATTCAAAAGAAGTAAGCTTTTTTTCCAACTGCAATATTTTCTTGAAGCCCATATACATCCACAGCTTGTTCCCCATATGATCATGTAATGACATTATGCCACTATTACTCGTATTAAAAATGTAGGTATTTTGAGAAGCAGTTTGAATTAGCATCCGAGACAAAACTGCCTATGTTTTTACATATGCGAGCAGCTGCTGAAGATTTCTGTGAAATTGTAGAGCGTAATAAAAATAGGTAACTTTTGTCTACATCATAGACAAGGGACCTAATTATGCCTGTTAAAATGTTGCTTTATACCAAATGTGCCTCATGACTGTTTTGGGTTCACCTGCAGTCTTATGCATAACTGGTTAGTTGATAACCAACTATCTATGCCTTAAAAAACACAAAGTTTTCCCTTCAATGCTTTATTTGAAACGTTCTTTAAGAGTGTTTGTGCGGGCTGTGCATGATGAAGTGATTTCTCTTCCAATTTCACAGGTTCATTGCTGGTGTGACACATTCATTTACTGATAGTGCAGAAGATCGTGATAAACTTCTTTCATTTAATAATATGTATATAGGTAAAGAGTTACTGCTTGTTGTGGTAGCATTAGTCACTTGTATCTTATTGCATTTTCATCTTGAATTAGTTTAGGGACAAGGACAAATTACATGGTGGAGGCATTACCTGTCCCTGAATACTGGCAGTGTTAAGAATTACAAAATCAGAATAAATGTTGCTCACTAAAAATATGGGGAAAGAGGAGTTCTAGTGAATCTTGTATTTCCTCAATATTTCTTCGTTTTACGAGTTTGAAATTGTTATATTTATGAGTGGGATTACTGCAATGTGAGATTTAAACTATAGTGCCTATGTATGATTCGAAGACTTATTGGTTCTCACGTCAGAGGGAAATTTCTATAAACCTTAAGATTTAAAATCATTATCTGTACTAAATAGCTGAAGTTTCAGAGAGTCACTTAGATGAAGATAATGCTTACTTGGAGAACTAAATTTTGGTTTGTTACTCTCTCTCTCTCTTCAAAACTGCTACGTTTGTAGTTCTTTACTAAAATTTCCTTAGCAGGTGTCAACGGTTGTTCTTTGAGGACAACTGAGAATCTTGACGTTGTAAGGGGTATTCCCATCGAAAGAATGATGGTCGAGACGGACTCTCCTTATTGTGAAATTAGGAGCACTCATGCTGGGATTAATTTTGTAAAATCTTCGTGGCCTTCAAAGAAGAAAGAAAAATATGGCCATGAGTGCATTGTCAAAGGCCGCAATGAACCTTGTTTAGTTCGGTAAGTAACTATCTCCTACATAGCTTCTCTAAATTGAGAATCGTATGACAATACGATTTAACTGGGAAGAGTTCTACAGATTTGATGTCAAGATTGAAGTTTCTATTCAATTGGCATTGTTTGCAGGCAAGTGCTTGAGGTTGTGGCTGGTTGTAAAGGTGTCAGTGACATAGATCAAATGAGCAGAACCATTTACCATAATACTTGCAAGTAAGCACCTTTCAGAGCTCGCTGATTTCAACCGTGTCTTAAATGAAAAGCTTTTTTCAATTATTTATCTGTAAATGTCGTGAAGTAAATATTTTCATGAATAAATCTTTCCCTGAATATTGAATTATAACCTATCAAAGAGCCAGGCTTATAGTTATAGTTACATACTGGATTTCGGCTCGTAATAAAAAAGTAGTTTTAACACACAACCTTGTTTCCCACAGGGTTTTCTTTCCCCACGACTTGGATTCTGCTGCTGATGCTCTTCTTGCCGGTCATCATGAATCTCGGTGAACTTAGAAGGTAGTTATCAGGGCGTTTTTTGGCAATAGCAATCTTCTAATTTTGAAGCGTTAGTTTGACAGCTCGGGCCTCTCAGAAAAGTAATCTTTATTCTTGTCTTGATTTAATTATGTTACAGAAAACTAGAAACGTGCTCATTAGCATCCCTTCCCATCGTTGGGAGTCTACTGGGATTCATGTTCATCACTATGGATAATGTTGAGCAAGTACTTGTTTCCTGTCAATGAAGAACTTGAAGTTTTTCATGTGGTGGTTTTAAATAACAAATCTCTCATATATCTCAATGGTTTAACATGTATTGCCTTGCTGCAATTGAAGACCAGATCACTGGAGCAGATCAAGATCCTAATGCCATCATGGCTACACTGCATCACCAGATGATCTATCGTCTTCAGAATCATGCTTTGGATTTAAACTTTCCAACCTTTGCCCTCCAGTCAATTTTTGCTCCTTTTGAAATTACACAAATCGTTCAGTATGGAGCATTTTGAGCACCGGGGGAAAAAGAACGATCACATGAAGCCAAATCGGGTGGTACATCAGATCTTAAGACATATATACTCAGTATACCTCCATATTTGATTTAGTCTCCCATCACAGCAACAGGACTAAATCAAGAGCCAATGCCAGAGAGCAATTCACTGCTCTCAAGATCATTCTCTGAAGTGGCTTCTGTCGTTGGCGGACGAGCTCTTTCTGCTGCCAAATTCAATCGCAATGGGCGCCCTTCCACCTCCTACTAGTCCAGGAACATACAAAAAGAAAAAGCTGATAAGAAAAAGATTGAATCAAGAAAGGTTCAATCAATGGTCAAGTAAAAACTTTACCTCTCCATTCATTGCATTGATAGCTGCTTCCGCAGCTTCAGCAGTTTGAAAAGAAAGGAAGCCAAAGCCTCTGGATCTTCCAGTATCTTTCTCGTAGATGACTTTGGCACTTAAAAGTCCTGGTTGGTCCGCAAAAGCATCTCTAAGACTTTGAGAAGTGACCCCCCACCCAAGGTTTCCCGCGTATATCTTATGCGGAGTGTCGGTGAAACCCTGGTAGCTGCTCCTTATTCTTGGCCTCATCACTTCTCTTTCCCCTCCCTTCGGCACTTCTGGGAAGTTCACTCTCACAGTCCGACCTCCAACTTGCTGTCCACCATTACATTACTCGCAATTAAAATTTTACAAGATTGTTCATTTTCTATTAAAAAGCAGGCATCTATCACTGATTCAGACATGAACAAATACATTGACGAATGGTAGCTAAGTCCTGTTTCAGAATGCTCTCAAAAGATAGAAATATTAAACTTCTTCTTATAACAATGCACTCCTCTACACGTAACAATTGAAGACAAGAAAGAAGGGTTACTACTCACCGTTCCATTGAACATCTTGATTGCTTCTTTAGCTTCCTCAACACTCCCCATCGTAACAAAACCGAATCCCCTACTCCTATCCGTAACACGATCATATATAACCTGAACCCCATCTTCACCCACTTAAGAGGCCCGTAAAACAAACATAACTAAACATATCATCAAAATAAAGGAAGAACAAAACCTCGATATTTATGACACGACCCGCCTCCTGAAAAACCTCTGCAAGTTGGTCAGAGTTCATAGAATAAGGCAAGTTTCCCACATACAACTTCCCATCTTCATCTGACACTGTCGGTTTCAGCTCTTCCTCTTCATTCACTCCCTCTTGCTCGTACACTCCAGTTTCGACTTCTGGGTCGTCCTGAAATGAGAAATTTTCATCTTGCGTAGCTTCGGAGTTGTCAACGGTAGAGAGAGAGCAGCGAAAATCTGGGAGAGAGGGAAGAGAAAGGAGGTTGGACTTTTGGTTGTGGAATTTGAGGGGTTTTACAGGTTTACAAAAGGATTTTGACAAGAATTTGGTGGAGACAGAGACTGGTGAGCGAGTGAAGGAGGCGTTAGAGAGTTTAGTGTGCAGCGGAGTGGAAGCGATTGTGGAGGCTGCCATAAGAAGAGGGGGAAGCAGCTAATGTAAGCAAGCAATGGCTTGGGTAAGATGGAAATGAAGATAATGTGGTGGGTTTAATCATTTTGGTTAAGTGGATAAGGTTATACTTCGTTGTTTTTTTATTGGGCTGACTCAATAATTCAGCTAAGCCCATTCCAGTATGATAGCTTATGAGGCTCGGCCTCTGCAGACTGCAGCAGCAGTTCCTTCCGAGCAAACAAACCCTATGCATGATTTTTGCGTGCAGTCACATGTCAAGAAGCCTTCCTTTCTCCTTTCCTTTTAATTCTGTAAACTTTTCAGTTCTGCGCAAATTATGGAAACAGGAATGGCGTTCTCTTTGGTTTTTTCATTTGATTAGTGTCTTATTGATAATTTCAAGAGTCTTCCACATGACTCTATAGGACGATCCCAAAGCAAAGCATGACAATACATAGGATAAGCAACTTTAGCTGATACGTTAATGACGTCGCTTACTTTTGACCTCAACTGTTTATGTAATTTTAATCTCAAGTGGGATAATATATTGTGCTCCATAGAAATCCAAGCCACTGAAATCCTACAAATCCTACAGAAACATAACCAAATCTCAACATGGTTTAGGATAACAACGCATGAAGTTCATACCCTCCCTGCGATAATGGGATCACACCCACTTATTTCGTCTAGCTTCACTTTTTACAGTAGTCCATCAGATCTTAACCACTCCATTACAGCAGAACGGTTGCATGGAATGGCAATACATGAGCCAAGAATGATTTGCCCAACAACCAAATGGTGAAGTCAATCTTCAAGCCAAAACCCTGTCAGCAAAGAAGCTGCAACAAGAGTTTCTTTATTTGGCTGCAGCAAGGATGAATGGGGTTTTAAGTGCAAAGAAGTGCACCAACCCCATTTAGTTCCTTGCTAAACTTTGAGGTTGCAGCAATTATCGGCTGCTGCAACCCACTTATTGGACATAACAGCGCCATGTCCAACGTTCATCATGCCAGAGAACAATCGAGCCGATGGTGCAAGATGGTTGATTGGAAAGCGGTCAAGCTCGCCTCGAGAGTACAAAGTACTTGTCACTTCAAAGCCTGAATGGTTAGACCCACTACTGTGAGTTTCCTTAGATAGGTTGAAAGCTCTAATATCTGATTCAAGCACTTCAGAGCTCTGAGAACCAGTTGGCTGAGGAACACGTGTATCACTTTCCTTTTTCTCTGTTCCACCTTTGGCATCATTCGGATTCTTTGTGTTCAGGAAACGACCACCACATCCTCTTGGTCGGCGCATTGCATGAAGATGGCGTGAATAGTGCATATATGGCTGTTGGACAGGGAAAACCCACAATCATCAGCCGTATAATGTCAAGAAGAAGCATTGCATTTTCATGAAGAGAAGATAAACTCTTCATATTGTATGCTATGGAAGTGTGTGAGACATCCATCTTGACAAGTTGAAGCGAAATTGGGAACTCTTTGTGTGCATTTTTTGGTGTAAAACAAGCCAAGATTTGCATATGAATCAGAGTTGTAAAATATACGACAAAGAAAGTTTTCATTAAAAAGAAAGCACACTAGTAAATCATTGCAATAGTGCAGATACAAAACCTGGGATATCATTTCCATAAACGTATTGAATTAATAACTTTGAACTCAAGACAAATCATATGGAAGATCATCTTAAGTCTGGTGGTGAAGTCACAGAGAAGATTACATGTTGAAAGAAAATTTCACTTTCCATGAAAGGCAAAAGGAAAGTTTGCCACAGAAAACATGTGAAGGTAAACATTTATTGGCATGAATGTTCTGACAAGACCTGAGGAAGAGTTGAACACGGAATTCCACATAGTTCGATCTTTATAAGATTCGAGACAATGCGTAATGCAGACAGTACTGGATGAAATGCCAAATTAAAGAGATAAATACCTTGCGCGTTTTTATTGCTTTGTTCTCCATTACAGCTTTTGCACGGGACTTGCGACGCCTCATGATTCCATGATACTGTTTGGCATTCACAAATATTGGTTCATCACTTGTTGCCATGTTCATTGGCAACATAATGCGCCCCTGTATTTATCACAACTAATTAACTCAGTAAATCACTCCAAAAACGATTTGTAATTGTTCAATTTTCCTACTGCATAGGCAAAGAGGTGATGACGTTACAAGGCAAATGACTCTCTGAAAGAAGGGCTAGAGGCTTGAGCTCATCAATGTCATTAGTATGGAGTTAAATAATGTTGCTTCAAATGGATGACACAATAGCAAAAAGTGTACCATCACTAAGTTGCTGTATAGGACAAAATGAGCAGGATACTGACCAAACCCTGAGATCCATAAGTTGGTAGCACCCCATAGTACTGATCCAGATGTGGATACTTTGCACATATCTGCAATAATATTTCACAACAGAAGGCAATTGACAGTCTTCAATCCAAATGTAAACCAATACAAATTGATAGATTGTGGAAAAACTTACCACAGGATGACCAAACCCCAGCTCAAAATGAGTAATACATTCTGGAACGGCTGGTTGAACAAAGATGGATGCCTGAGGAGGTTTTTTTCCGGGGCATGAAGTTTTACAGTCGCCTGAAAGCAAAATAACCTTTTCAATTAACCAAAACTCATACTGAAAGTGATTTAAAACATCTTGAGGAAGGAAATACTTGAACAGAAGTTTCACTCGTCACGCAGAAATTCTTTAAGAGTATATTGGTGAAAGAATTAAACTGACACATGCATGCTGATAAAACTCGTATCAAAATTTATACTATGAATCCTACGAAGGAAGGCGCAGAAGAAGATGAAAAACTTCCACGTTCTTCATAACATAAGCTCCAAAACAATTCAAAGGCTAAAACACTTAGAATAAGGGTACGCAGAAACAGCAAGATTTCAACTTTGGGAATGACTTCTCAAGAAAGAACCAAGAGGTTTTAATTATGTAGACACGTATGGACTTTTAGGTGAAGAGTTTCAAGAAGAGCTTAGTTTCAGCTTCGTGGTTGGTAAAATGCATGAAACTTGTACTGAAATCACTCTGTCTAACAAAAGGGTTGACTTTCAATCTCTAATGTTGCAGTTTGGACTGGTGACTAACATTCAGTTTTTCTACTCCTGATGGCACAAACAACTATTACTTAACATAATCTACGTCGATCAATATTCTTTGATCGGTTGTAGTTGGACCTTTTTATCAATTATACAGCCCTGACTAGAAGAAAAAGTAGGTCTACTAGGATGTTTACTACTGAAATCAGTTACTACTAGGATGTTTACTACTGAAATCAGTTAAGGACTATCACTGCTTTGCCTCCTATTCTTTATTCAATAATCCATATCAATCTCTGACCATGTATTAACACAGTAAGCATAATTTGATTCGAAGATAATTACAAGTACAAAGTATAATTGAAGATCAGAGGACGGTAAATGGGAATGAGAAGTGAAAGGAGAAGAACGAGTGGCCCTAATTGTAAGCACTTGTTCTTAAGCTCCTTAGTACATGTATTGTGGTGGATGGAAAACTTAGCTTTTCCTACCAGAGAAAATTTAGCTCTATGCCACCTACCATTTGACTATAAAACAACCCTTGGTGAAGAGCCGGACTCCAATATCCTGTTGGTGGTGAAACAGGAAATGATACCAAAAAACTGAGCTTTTTTTGACACAAGGGGGAAGTGTTGACTCTTAAACATACACCCAAATCACAGTACTTTGAAGTCGTAAAAAAAAGCCAGCAAATTGCCATTGAAGATCTATATTACAGAGATCAACTGCTGGATTTGTTATAAATCCACTTGGAAGAAATATGCGTGAAGTTTATGATATGCATATATATGTGTGTGTGTGTATGTCTATTTACAAATATATTCTAGTTAGCAGAAGAAGAGACTGCTAACCAGGAAAGATAGTGAAGGGTGTAGTGGAATCCTTTTCCAGCTCAAGCTCTCTGCTTCGCCCATCCAACTTGGAGGGAACCGTGACTTCTTCTCCAATGGTTGGTTTGCCCATTGATGTGGTTTTCGACTGTCGACACGTTTCTCCATGAACAGATTGAGATCCAACTACAGTACTCCACCAAGGTACTGAAGAGGACATCTGCCCAATTGGGTTGTGGACAATCCCTTCATGTTCTTTGAAGAACAAAGTTTTCATAGCCATTGGAGCACACCCCAAGATAATCTAAAATATTGATACTTCTCAACGGTTTTTGTCTTGACAGTTCAAAAAGATTTCTGCAATTGGAAGAGAAGAGATACTATTATTGCCAATTTACTTGAATAAAGTGTATTTAATAGAATCTTCTTTGTTGAAAAACAAGATATCTCCAAGAAGAAGATAGAAAAAGAGTAACAATTATTCCTGAAAGAGTTACAAAGGGGATTGAAAAGCTCCCTGATAAAAGAAAAGGCAATAGAATTAAAGATCGTACAGAAAGAACAGGGTCAGAGGTTTATCAGAAATCTTAAAACAACCATCTGGCAAGATACATATACTACAGGAAGAATTAAACAGAAAAAAGAAATGGGAGAAGACACATACATGCCAGCATAGTTGCTAAGCAGAAAACTGAAGTTGAAAGGAAACAAAATATCAAGTGACAGGTAAATGACAGACAAGAGCATAGATGAGAGTGAAGAAAACAAGACAGTGGATACAAAAGCTAAGATCAAGCACCAAAAAGGATACAGATGACAGGAAAAGACTAAAAGAGAAAGTGTAAGGAACTGAACAAGAAACTCACATAAAAGTGTCAGAACAAACAGGTTTCAAGTTCCTAGAGAGAAACTAGAGGAACCCCATTACTTCGGGAGCATGTCTGTACAATTGAAGCAAATAACAGAGAGAAGAAAGCGAGAAAACCTACAGAGAAGAGGAGGGTAAAGATAAATAATGCACCAGAGAATTGAGTAACCAATGGCCTTTAGTTTTCATGCAGAGTTATGTACTGTGTGCAATAACTTAGTATAAAAACATATTCCCAGGAAAAAAGGGCCTTTCATTGCCTACTTTGTTTATATTCTATGTCCCTAAATACTGGGGCCAGTGGCTTTGGATCCTAAATTTGAACCAAGTTGGATGCCAACACCTGTCTTCCTGTGCCTGTCTCTTCTATATTTAGCAACATTTAACGGTCAACTGTATACCCCAAGTGTTGAAGTGGGTTACAAATGGAAAGTTCTATAGTATGAAGGGGTTCATTTTATGGTTCCGGTTAATTGGTAGCTTAAAATGTAAGTGAAGTGCACTAGATTCTGGGTTTGAGAACTTGCGATGAAGATACCCCACATCTGCTTATGTTAAGTGAAGTGCACTAGATTCTGGGTTTTAGAACTTGCGATGAAGATACCCCACATCTGCTTATGTTACATTCTATTAAACCGGTAGCCTTTAGTAAAAATAATTGAAGAAAAATATTTATATTAGTGTAGAAGGGCAATTTAGGTAATACAAATAAAATTTCAGTCCTGAAAAATATACCCTAGAATGCTCTGTGACTATTTTGTTTGATGTAACACATTAAGCTTTTCCGCAATTCAAAAGTGTCGTTATTTATACCTAAACTTTGCCAACACGGGACATAAGACTTATGATCGAGTAAGTGTTTTGTATCGAGTAATTTAATTGGTTTTCTAGAGGACATTGCTGTTCTAGTTGTTGGCACCGAATATGGTGAAATGACATTATCAAGGAGGACTAGTAATTTGTTTGACCGAGGAATGAATAATATATTTTTGTGTGTTTGTACAACCGAGAGTACACACACATATATACACAGCCAGAATGCTAAACTAAGAAACATAATAAACGTAATACATGATTTAGAGTTATCTTAGACCTGACAGCTACATGCACATATTACAACTCATATATTTGATATATGATAGTGTTTAATTGATTATGGAATTATTTCATAACACTTTGCGATTATTGACATGAAATTGTTTAAGATATTCACTTTGACTCATATATGATTTTAGGTATAATTCGGAAGCAAAGAAGTTAAAGTGAGTCGAAGCTCTTTATTTTGGTCATTTTTTGAAGACTAATTTTTACTTGTTTTCATGGAGCAAGAAGAAGAAAATTAAAAGACAAGAAAGATGGAAACACAAAGAAGAAGAACGTGGGCTGCATGGATTTGCATGGTATTAATTTAATTAATGGACAATCATGCTCACGGTTGTAGTAGGTAGATAAAGTACCAAAACACAGGCGAAGAAGCAAGACACGACAACAGAAGCAAAGAGTAACTATGAATCAAACGACGCAGCATTGTCTAGGAGGACAACAGTGAAACGCAGTCTGTCAAACGACGCAGTCTGCGTTTCACGCAGATGTCCTATGTAACGCAGACAAAAGCTGCGTTTCATAGATGAAAGCTGGAGGGTCTTTAAGTGGCGTGAATAGTAGTGAGGTAAAACCATGTTAATTCGTCAGATCAATAGCACGGTGAGGAGAGAACAGTAGGGCAATAGAAATAGGGAGTAGGGAGACGCAACAGTGAAAAAATAACCTAAGGGGATTCGGTAAGGGTTATTAATGGGAGCTGAAGCATTTTTCCATGAGAGACCCATAGAGAGCTAGACATCCCGACACTAGTTTGGAGGTGACATTGACCTGACGACTCGGGTTAAGTATATTTCACCATTTTTGTTGTTTCTTTCTCTCATTAGAAATTGGTTATATGTTAATTGATTTGAGTTTTATGTATAGATTTTTGTTGTTTCTTTCTCTCATTAGAAATTGGTTATATGTTAATTGATTTGAGTTTTATGTATAGATAATCAGATTTTCGTTATTGTTCAGTTATTTGTGTATGAACTCATTGGATATTGAAAGGACGATTTTAATGCGTTCATTGAATCATTTATTTGTAAACCCATTGCTAGAACTTCAATGTAACTCGTAATTGTTATGTTGAAATTGATGTATAGCGACTAATGATTCGTAATCATTAGGGATAACATTACTTAGGTTAAATGACGAATCATATGTAGTTATTGCCTTAATTAATCGAATTTCCTATTCGTAATGCTACTGTCTAATTAAATCTAGAAATTATATCCTAAGTTATTCGATAGTTAGGTTTAATTAACGATCATATCTTGATTAAATAAAACCTAAGGGAAAACTCGGGTTACTTATTAACTCACAATTAATAGTTACTAGGAGAGGTTTGAGAACAACAAATCGATGAAATATGCTTAATTAAGATGTAGGCTGAGATTGAACCAAAAAACTGGGTCCCTACCAAATTTTTTACTTTTATCATTTTTCGCAAGTGTTTCTCTAATTTGTTTTCATTAGGTTAGTTTTATTTTATTTTCTTATTCCAAAATCCAAACCCCCTTTTTTCCTAAACACGATTAATTTCATTCAACAACTTTTCACATACTTTCTGTGGGATCGACCTAGACTCACCACTGCTGTAAAAGTAGTTTAGTTATTTTATTTTGACTAGCGTTTCAATGCACGATCAATTTTGGCATCCTTACTGGGTAGTGCGGTGTTTTTATTTGTGTTTGTGATTTAATTGGTGTTTTGTATATATTTTTTTGTAATTGATTTCTTTTCAGTTATTTCGTGATCTTTTCATTTTTTGTTTCGTGTTTGTAAAAAAAATTCGATATAGACGGAAGTAATTTCTTTTATATCTCATATTCTCAATCTTATAACCATGTTTGGACTGATCAACCGAACTTTTGTTATGGATGGGGTAATCATTATAATTACTTCCATGATAGTTTGCAGGACACACAACAATTTCCGTGTAGATCAGAATCTTCTTGTCAAAACTTAGGTACATCTCTGGAAGAATTGATGAATGTTGTAATTACTAACAATCTCCAATTTCAATAGAGACTACAACAGTAGTTGCAACAGTTCCAACAGGAAATGAGGCATATAGCGTCTAGAAACCAGAACATGGCAAGCCAAATGGGTGAGATGGCAGCGAGGATCGACTACCTAGAATCACAAATGGAAGAGGAGCAGCCATATCAACCTGAAATATACCCAATGGACGTTAGTGCAGAAACCTTACAGAGTGATGAGGAGCTTGAGAATTTGGAGGGTACTACTCAAGGAATTGCTTGTGTGAAAGAAGTTGAGGAGGAGCTCAAAGCAGAAAAAAGATACATCTTTTAGCTTGGAGGTAAAAACTGAGTTCATAATTATTGTTGAGACTGACTCTTTACCTTTACCTAGTAGGTTAGAGGAATTAAATGAAGAAGAAAAAGGCAAAGAGACGTTTGAAATATTTCTGGAGTGTATGAACTCAGTCGAGATTAGAATCTAAGAATCGGGAAGATGGTGAATGGGGATGATGATCAACTAAGACCATATCCGGAACAACCTCGCGTGGAAGTGACACTAACTGTAATACCTGAAGATCACAATTTTGTCACGTGAGGGGAAGAAGGAGTCGAGCCAATGACCCTAAACAAAGGCGCTTATTGGGAGGCAACCCCAAGGGAAGTAAATTTCTTTTCTTTACATTTCCGCATTGCTTTTTATTGACATGTGTATTTCTATGTCAGTTTGTTTTTGCTTTTTTTAAGTTTTCAATCAAAATGAGAGAAAGTGTAAAATAAATGAAACAAACATTTTCTCAATTTCTATTACTTCTAGGATTATATAGTCATAATTAGAGAATGAGTTGACCAGAGAATTTCATGGCAACTTTAGCATGTATTTTTACTTTTGTGATTGGTCGATATGCATTATCTTTAAAAAAGTAGTGACTAACGATAGACAAAGCTGGTGAAATTTTGAGCCTTATTTAACTGACATATTCATTTCAGTCTCATTGTCTTTTGATAATTTGTGACCTTCATGACATGTACATCCTGATTTTGCCTTGAATTTCTATTCGAGACGATATTTTTATCACATGCATTAACATGGATATGATTAGGTATTCTTTGCTTTTCCGAATTATATTAGCCAAATAGCCTACTCATTATATGATTTTCCTTTTTTGATAAGCCCCTTTGATCCTTATTAGCCATTATTTTTGTATCAATCATATTACATGCTTTATACCTAACCAAATGTCCTACCCAAGCAATAAAGCTAGTGGAACATTTGTAATTGGTGAGTTTGTGGATGTATAAAAGTATAAGTGTGGGGGTGTATATATGTATGGGTTGGTTAATGTTGGGATGTTTTGTTATATCTTATCATTGAAATACTCTTGTTGATGTAGTTTATTTTAATTTTTATAGGAAAAGAAAGAAAGAAAAGAGAAAACCAAAAGAAAAAAAGGAAATGAGAAAAAATTGAAAATGAAAAAGAAGAAAAAGAATGAATTTTAAAAAAATTTATCAAAGAGGAAGTGCATATAAGTTTGCAAAGTTATTCATAATTAATGCATCTTCCTAAAGTTGTAATGAATGTGTTATATGTGTATATTGAATATGAGGTAGATGTTGGCTTAGAAGGTTAACTCTTTAGTGGTTTCAATGTATTGTCATCAATTGCATGAGTGATTCCTTCGAATTGTTATATGCTTCATATGGTTGTGTGAGAGAGCTGAATTGGGTGGTGAAATATGAATGTTACGTTCGTCATAGCTGACGGTACCCAGTTTAAATTGGAATTAGAGGACTAAAAGTTTTTTTCTTTTGCAAGTTATGATATTACTGAAAGTTAATGAGTATGCAAGTTGTAGATTAAAGGATGTTTAGCAATCTTATGGAGATAAATATAACATTTGTTTCTAATGGAATTTGAAGAATTATCCACAAAATTCAAATTTCATATACTATAGTACCAAAAGAACCTATTTCCATAAATAACAAAAGCATCTAATATTTTCTTACAAAAATTTGCACATATGTAAAGACTTAACCATAGTTAAAGTATTGTATGTATGCTAATTTTCAACTTTTACTATAGCATAATGTGATAATGCATTTCCAGCTTTGAACATAACATTATAGTTCTTATATTATTTTACCTTCACAACAAAGTTTATAAGTTAAAATCATTATCTATAAATAAGGAATATGTAAGAATAAATTTAGTGTTTATTTATTTTATACTATTATCAAAACCTTATCACCTTAGGCCTTATCATATTTTATGCATACTCATTTTTCTCCATTAGGAACACCAATCCATGTCATCATATTCCCATAAAGCTCCTAAACTTGATTCTCCATTTTAATTAAGGTATGGTCATTGAGATCAAACCTCTGGGAGAGATAATATCATATGTCCCTCCTAACCTTGAGCGTTTCTCTCACTCTAAATTCACTAAATCCATACTGATAACCCACCTAAACCATTTCAAAATTAGGTTGACATCAATTTGTAAACCATCTTTGAGTAACATCTCATTTGACAAATATATAGAGTTTAGATATCCTCATCAACAAACATAAATGCATATACTTTATTTCTCATCAGGCTTTTAACTAACTTATACTGCCAACATTAGCATCAATCACCACTTTTATGTTTATGATTCAAACCAAATTTGGAAAATATCGTCATTAGAAATTTTTTAATATGCATAATCAACTTCTAATTAGAAAGAATAATTTATGCTTTGAGATTACCTTCCCTTTAGATTTGAACACAATATTATTTCTTTTTTTGTGGAGAAAGTTGGTGAGTTCAATACACCTTACACTTCCTTGGTGGAATATGTAATACATAACTCAATCTTATAAATACAATACATAATGTGATAGAATAAGAAAGTGGTTTCACAGGGTAGTAACTTATATCTCAATTAGTTTACAACCATAAACTTAACTTATAACATACCTTAATCTTACAGATCTAATACCCTTAACCTTATTAATAAATACCACTGAATAGTCCTCAAGGTAGTGATAATTGGGACATACAAATTCATATATTTATATATGACAGTTGTAGTAATATAAATGCGTCAAAACTATTTAACTTCCATACTAAATAAAAAAGAATAACAAAGGAGACATATATCTAGATGCATCAACCATATATATACAATGCTTATGCATTAAGATCAAATCCCTTAACATCACACATTTGATGGTAACTAATCTTATGAAAAGCACTCATAATTTAAATGTAATTTTTCACAAATAGAGCCTTATTTCTACAATTTCATATTGTCATGAATATAACTTCTTCTAAAGTAATAGCATATCATGCTCAATATATACAAATGAGAAAATGGTTTCATAATCCAATAACCTAAATCACAATTAATCAATGGCAGTAAAGTTATAACATACCTCAATATTACATATATAATACTTATAAACTCAGTAATAAATATTATTAAATAGTCCACGAGGCAATCGTAGTTAGGTCATAAATTTCACATTTTGACAATCCACTAATTCAAATGCATAAAAACTATTTAACTTCCATGTTAAGCAAATAGGAATTTCAAAGGACATATATATCAGATAAATAACCCCACGCATATAGTACCTATGCAATTAGAACCAAATTCCTCATCATCATGCAAATGATGGGTTAACATTATATGAATGCAATTAAAATATGGATGTAATTTTCATTAGTAGAATCTTATTTTTACAATTATGTTATCATAAATACAACAACTTCTAGAATAATAACATTTCATCTCAAAACATACAAATAGAAAATGGTTATATAGGTTAATAACCTAACTCCTCATTAATCAATAGCTTTGGACTTAGCTTATACAATATCTCACTTTTATAATTATGAGACGTATGACCTTATTAATAAATACCACAAAATAGTATATAAGAAACTCATTATTAGGTCATTAAAAAAATCATATGTTTACATTTGACACTCACATACAATACAAATGCAACCAAATTATTCAACTTGCATGTTGAACAAATAATGATAACAAAGGACACGTGTCAAATGCCTCAACCTTAGTCATACAATTCCTATATAATTAGGGCCAAATACCTCAACATAATGCAACTAAAGGTGATTAGCTTTCATATTTTCATGAATACAACAATTTCTAAAGTAATACCATGTCATGCTCAATGCATATGCATAAAAATGTTTTCATGGGGCCAATAACCTAAATCCTAATCAGTTAATTGCCTTGGACTTAACTTGTAACATATCTCACTCTTACAAATACAATACCTATAACCTTATTAATAAATATCAATAAGAAATACACATGGAAATCATTATTAGATCATGAAAAAATTCATATATTTACATTTGACAATCACTCCAATACGAATGCCATAGAACTAGTTAATTTCCATATTGAACAAATAGGAATAACAAAAGAAACATATATCAAATACCTTAATTATAATCATATAATATTGATCAAATCAGGACAAAATACCCTTCAACAAACAATCCACAATATTAATAGTAGGCAAAACATACAAATTACCATTAATCCAATAGCTTCCATAGTCACTACTTCTCAACCTTCATAAAAATGAAAAAGGAAAATAACATCAACCGGTAATTAACCCATAAGCTTTTGGCTTGTAATATTAACAAGAGTCCACACAAGTTGTGCATTAGTCACATTATCATAGTTGCCACTGAACACCCTAACGTAACTGTGACAATCCCTGCATTATTTTTTATACCCTCAAGTGCACTAAAGTAAAGCGCAGTGGTTTAGTTAGAATTATGCCCATTAATGAAGTCCCAAGCCCTCAATACAAAATTTTAAAGCCCTCATTCCTCATAATCGATTTAACCAAATTATTTAAGCATTTCCTAATTAATTTTTAATAGAACATAAATAAAAATAATTAAGTTTAATTGGTAGTTAAGTTAAAAATTACTCATTTAGTTCTAACATCCAATGTTATGAATACCGTACCGGGTTCGGTACCGGATTGAGCTCTGGAACGGAACTGTACCGGTACCGGTCGGT
>JAOSBM010000005.1:31783741-31815296 GCA_027568955.1 Erythroxylum tenue | reverse complement strand
CTTATGTCAAGACGTGCTTACTTCTTTCATTAATATGTCGTACTCAAATGGGACATTTCTTGAGGTTATGAACAACACAGAACCTTAAATCTTTCTTTGGCATGTGCACTAGTTGAGCTAAAGACTATT
Organism: Erythroxylum tenue; assembly: GCA_027568955.1. NCBI lineage: Eukaryota > Viridiplantae > Streptophyta > Magnoliopsida > Malpighiales > Erythroxylaceae > Erythroxylum > Erythroxylum tenue. The sequence goes on along the minus strand of JAOSBM010000005.1, from coordinate 31,815,167 downwards.
GACATGTGTGGCAGGCAAAGAAATGAAGATTGATGCGAAGTTTAGTGTACCATGTGTGCCTTTGTAGCTACCCAAGTAGTCGTTAGCATGTGACTTGGTTACTTTATTGTTGACAATTATGGGATGAACTTGGTATCCCTGCTATGACAATTATGGGTGAAAGGAGCTTCTCAGCCCAACTTATTCAGTTCATCAGACGTGACAACCTCATCATCCGCGTTGTGGTATTGAGAATTTGTTTGTAATGCGTGAATTGTAAAGGACAAAACGTGATAATCTGAATGATCATCACTAGATGCTAGTTTACAATGTAGATATGGTTATGTGATTTTGTTTTATGTGATTTGCAATCACAGCTACGTGGGAATATGGAAATGCTTGGCATTTCGGTCTTTCATGGTTAATTTTAATAGATTCCTATTTTGTCACTCTATGCCAAGAATGAAATTTATACGAGCTATTTTCTACTATTGACTTGGGTCAGTCTTCTGATAGAGCCAAGCCAACTCAAGTATACGTTAGGAGGCATAAGAAGTGAGCAGAGGGGCATAAATGAATAAAGCATATATAGTAAATATATAGATATAGATATATGTTCTGTTATGTGGGGAGGGGGGGGAGCTGACAACCTTATGATTGGTTGTCAGCTAACCGAATCTGTTATTCTTAACAGATTCTTGGTATAAATAAACAGTAGACACGAGGAGAGAGGGGGCATTGCGTATATTGATTGTGTGAGTGAGCCCTAGGCTGGAGGTTTTTGGTCCTTGAAATCAGATTATCGTTTGTATTTGTTTACTGAAATCTATAGCAAATTACATATTTCCATACCTGTTTTCCATCTTCTTGTGTTTAAACATTGGTTTTTAGAGCTACAAAGTCTTTCAGTTGCTTACTACAAAATTTAGAGCAACTGATGCGACTAGATGCCTGATACCAGGCTTGAGCTGTGATCTGAATATGCGATAGGTGGGTCCAGATTCCAGGACCCAGTTTTAGCTAAGGCAGCGGAAACAATTTTTATGGGCTGCAACCATTAGGGAGGAATGGGTTTGCTTCCATTCCTGCCCATCTTACCTTTGGGGTACTTTCTTATTCAAGTCTTATTCATTTTTAAAAATATTTTCTTTATTTTTAAAGATATTATTTAAAATTCTAAAAATGTTTTTTATTAAATTTATATTAAGTTATATAAACATAATTCACTATTAAAATTAAATTAAAAAATCCCTTATATGTAATTTTAATTAATTTTTAATTTGTCAAGTTAGAATCAGACTACATGTAACCATTGTTAACCCTGGGTATGATGCTCTTGTTTTGAGTGGTGTGAACATAAGCTAAAAGCAAGAGCATGTTGATGTCAATTTATCATTATTATTATGAACCAAGTGTTGCGTTTTGCTAGTCTCCATAGGTCACGTGTGACTTAAGTTTAAGTCACCTAAACTCAAGTCTTCAGAGTTCAGACAATACTTCCGAACCTTCGAGAGTCACCCTTACCATGTCTTCTGCCATTCTTCTTCCTCTTTGCTTCGACTCTCCATCTGTAACCAGGATCTTTAGTGTTTCAGTGTAGTTTTATGAAGAATCTTTGTGTTTTCTTCACACTGACGGAACCAAAACGAAAGCAAGGAACAGAAAAACGGAAAATGAAAGAAGAACACAAATCCAAGTCCATTTATCAATTAGCTTCTAGAGAACACAAGACGAAGAAGAAACTAAACGTTAGTTTGAGAAGCAGATACCGGATCGAGGTAGATGTTGCTTCGAATAACGGCGGTCCGGATAAAAGCAGCTTGAGAAATCCTCGCTCAAATCAGCTGCCATTGGCAGTCAGTCACAGATGAGAGAGATCAACTTGAGAGACACAGAGAGAAAGGAAGACTCCAAACTATAAATGAAACAATTTCAGATATTTCTAGAGACTGGAGATGCAGATAAGTGGTTATTATTTGTGTTGTTACAGAGAAATGGGAATATGAAAAGAAGCTAAAGAGGAAGACTTGGGAGAGAGTGAAAGGGGTCGTTGATGATGCGATGACGCCAAAAAGTCAGGTTGTACATGTACGTGGGGGGCACGGAGCAATCAGGAGTGACTGTGAGAAATGAGGAACTTTAAATGTTCGAATAGTATTGGTAAGAATGTTCCAATCTTCTTTGTCTGCATGTACTTCAAATCTTGCATCACAAATCTATTAGCTCATCCTTCTCTGTTAATCTTCCAAATCTGTTTGGCACTTGTATGGCAGTCGGTTTCACAAGATCGCTCCTTTCAATCTGCTCTCAGAATAAGAGAGAGCTCTCAGTCTCAACCCACCTAGAACAAGATGGGAAGAAGTCACTCCACCTCTGCTCTGCCATCAATCAAGCTCTCCATATTCCCATGGATACCGCCGATCCTCGGTAACTTTCTCCCAATACCCACTTCTTCATTTCCCTTCTACCTCCGATTTCTTGTGGCCACCACATTGAGGAGACTGTGCATCTGTATGCTTTTTAGTTTTTAGTACTTTCCTGCAACACCACTCCTTACACCATGGCTCATGTTTTATATTAATAAAGATTTTTATTAGATTTTATCTTTGGTCCTTGTTAGAATAAAAATCTTCCTTTACTAATGAAGAAATCTATTCCAGCACAAACTTTGATCGCACTTTACTACTCTTGTCTTATATGCCATTGATTTATATCGACTTATTATTTGATTAATTTAAAAACGTTAATTATAATAGCTTTTGTTAATCCATATTTTAGTTAATAATAATATAATTATATCCCTTAAAAGACAAGACATATTGTGAATAAATAAAATTAAGGATTTGTCCAAATCTCTAATTTAAATACCTGCCTCCCCTCCCCTCCTCACATTATGCAGTGCACGACACCTCTTCTCACATCCCATAAAATTTTCATAGCTTCAAGTTTTGATTCATTCTCCGAATGTATGCAACCCCATTAGGATCACTTGTACCTAACAAAACAAAACCATGTCATAAGGCGTCATTTCATCACCTCAATTCTTCACTTCCCAAACTCAGATCTTTTTCGTTTTTTTGAGTTGGAATTCACCGTATTGTAGAACGAGAGCTGCTTTATTTTTCTCATTCCTATCTAATATGTGCCTTCTCCAATCCTCATAGCCATCTTTGATACCATTGACCCAAAGCACAGGCTACGACAAAGCATCGAAATTGATTCTTTCTTGGATCTGTTTCCACTAACAATGAATGAAGAACATTCAGTCGTATGCATGTGCACGGTAATAGCATCCCAAAACCTCCATTTGTGATCTATGTTCGCCCTGGGATGGGAACGAGAGGCAGCAAAAATTTATCGGCGTTAAGACATTGCATTCATTGCACAGAAATCTACAAAAGGAAGAGAGAAGAGGAAGAGTGAAGCTCTTTACGAGTTTTTGGGTTGAAGATTGAGATATTTTGTTGGAATCGATGAATCTATCCACGGTAAGGGATCCAGGGTTCTAATTTCTTGTTTCGGATCAAAATCTGATCGATTCTTTGCTCAATATGGTGCTTTTTTCCTTCTCAGTTTCCCAATCTTGTTTGACATTTTTCTTAAAGACAAGAATTTTTAAGCATTCATCTGTTACAGATACAAATGAAGAACGAAGAAGGTGACGGACGACTTCACTAGCCGTTAGAATTTAGTATGAAACGCAGCGTTTTTAAATAACGTCCACCAATTTGTTATTATATGGACAAAACTAGGATATCTTTTCTCGAGCTGTATATAGGCTGGGTTGTAACGAATTTGAGATTATGTTTGAACTGACTGATATTGGAGATTTCTCTCTCTCTCTCTCACGTGATTCTGTGTACGTTCTTCCCTTTTCTTCATCCTGCTAATTCTACTCTGCCCTCAACTCTCGCGCGTAATTCTTATGGTTGATTTATTCGTATAACACATCTTCGTGTTATGTCATGGAACGAAATGTCAATTAGATGAATGTGTTTCACCTGAAGATTAAGGTTTTTAGATTTTGTGATTGATATACTGATGATTCCATTGACTGTACAGGCTGTTTCAGTCAGTTACGGGGTTGGATCTTTTGTTTGGGTCGAGGATCCCGAGGTAGTCTGGATAGATGGGGAAGTTGTGGAAGTTAAAGGCGAAGAAATTACAGTAAAATGTACATCTGGAAAAACGGTGAGTAGTTTTTATTGGGCCCTCCCTCATAGTTTCTTTCTTATTCCTCTATCCTTTTTCCTAATAGTTTGGATTGATAAAACATATACAATCTCTTTATTTATTTATATACTTGGATGTACGAGTGTCTGCTAGTTTTTAGTAGAAAACTAGGAAATTGGATGATGATGACCTGCATGGCTTTCTTGAATTGTGTTGATATAGAGAATTAGTGGGGTTGAGTGTGTTTGTGCATTTATGAATATGATCATGTAGAAATATCTTTTCTTTCTTTACACACGTATGCTGTTGACCACTTACAAGAAACTAAGGGTAACTAATTGAATTTGACTTTTGCTTGGTAGGTTGCTACTAAAGCATCTGAGGTGCATCCAAAAGATCCTGAATTTCCTGAGTATGGTGTTGAGGATATGACAAGGCTAGCATATTTGCATGAGCCCGGGGTCCTTCTGAATCTTAAGCGTAGATATGATGGAAATGAAATATATGTAAGTTTGAATGTCTTGAAGATGCATCTCGTTCTAGTGTATTCCTGAATGAATTCAGATTTAAGCTGCGGGGCACTATATAAAAGTGTAGGTATACCATTACAGTAATTTAAAATCTTATCACAAGCGAAATTTGATTTGCTGCGTTTGACAGTGCAATCTGATCCTAATGCAAAAGAAATTAGCTTTTTACTTGAATTCTTTTGAAGTTTACATGTATGGTGCTAATTTACATGTATGGTGCTAAACTCATTTGATGATTCCAGACTTACACAGGGAATATACTGATTGCCGTGAACCCTTTCCGAAGAATTCCTAATTTATATGACAAAGATGTAATGGGTCAGTACAAAGGGGTACCGATTGGTGAGCTGAGTCCACATCCATTTGCAGTTGCAGACTCAGCATATAGGTAAATCTAGCATTGCCTCTTGAAACTACTTGTTGATTTTGGATTGCTTTCCTAATTTGGAGTTTATGCTTGCAGACAGATGATTAGTGAGGGAACAAGCCAGTCGATTTTGGTTAGTGGGGAAAGTGGAGCTGGTAAAACTGAGAGCACAAAAATGCTTATGTGCTACTTGGCATTTATGGGGGGTAGGGCTGGTGCTGAGGGACGTTCTGTGGAGCAGCAAGTTTTAGAGGTATGTTTAAAGATACATTGATGTTTTCTTTAATGATTGATCAAACGTCTTTTTCAGTTTTTGATTTTTCCTTTCTTTGTGCAGTCCAATCCTGTTTTGGAAGCATTTGGCAATGCGAAAACGATGAGAAACAATAATTCAAGGTAAAGACCCTGAGCAACTCATTTGAAATGATTGCTTCTATTCTATATAAATACTAGTATGTATTCTGTCCATTTCTTTTTGCTGAGTCTCTCTTATCTTCAATCAAATGAGTTGCAAATGCAGTCGTTTTGGCAAGTTTGTGGAGATTCAATTTGATCAAATGGGACGGATTTCAGGAGCTGCCATTAGAACTTATCTGCTGGAAAGATCTCGTGTTTGCCAGGTGTCTGATCCAGAGAGAAATTATCATTGTTTTTATATGCTTTGTGCTGCACCTCAAGAGGTATGATATCCCTCATGTTCCTGTATTTTTAACAATGGAGATTTTGGGTTCTGTTTGAAAGATAATTATATATTTTAGAATTTTTTTCTTGAGTCAGTTTAGCATACTTTTACACTATGACATTTTTTTTGGGATAAATTGTTTATTGATTTGAATATCATTAGATCTCTAAATTTGTGTTCAGACTTTTGACTTCTATTACTATAATAGAGACTACTAAGTCATCAACAGGAAAACCAAGATGACTTAAGAGATATAATCAAATAAAAGAGAGTTTAATTTTGGTGATTCCCCTGAGTTACAATGTTGATCTTGGCAACCATTTAGCATTGTTAAGGAAGCATAGGTTTTTTAATGGCAAAGTAGCAACATATGTTTATTTTGTCAGTAATTATATCATTCCAAGTTCAGATTCATGTGAAATCCTTCAGGAGAATTATCTAAATGTTGTTACATCCTTTATTTTCTTGCATTTGCTTTCTGAACTAAGGCAATAATCTCAATACAGTTGTTGATATATCATATTTGGCTTAAACCAAATATGCAAACTTTTAAGCTTTTAATTGTAAACTCTTGTTGTTTTTGAATATTTGTTCATTTCATATAGTAATATTGCTGTGATGGTATTGAAATCATACCCGTTGGGATTTTATTTAACAAAATAGCTATTTCATTATATTGTTTGGTCTCTAACAATTTCCTTCTCCAAATTAGTCGTGCATGGTGACTTTTCATTTATGTTCTACCTAGCAAAGGTTTTTTTATATCAAAAATTAAACATTAATATTGTTTTATTTCGGTCAAATTCTTCTCTTTGAAAATGGTTTTTCTTTGGCTAGCAATTATCAAGAGTTATTAACCAAGTTGTCCAACTTAGAAGTTTTACTTCACATCATATAAATATTTAATATTGTAATAAAAAAGTAAATCTCCAAAATGATTTTGGTATCTCTTGTATTCTCAAGTCATCAGATACAGCGTTGTGTATTTGAAACTTTTCAGTTCTTCGTAAACTGCTCAGTAAATCTAAAAGTCTCATATCTTCATTATTGTCCAATGCCTGTTACTAGGATGTTGAAAAATATAGACTGGGAGATCCAAGAATGTTTCATTATCTTAATCAAACAAGTTGCTATGAACTTGATGGAGTAGATGACTCTAAGGACTATCTGGCAACTAGGAGAGCAATGGATGTTGTGGGAATTAATGCTGATGAACAAGTACTCACTCTATTTGAATATTCTTATTATTTGGAGATTATTGATGAGAAGATAGTTAACATAAATATCCTTTTGAAGGATGCTATATTCCGTGTTGTGGCGGCTGTACTCCATCTAGGTAATGTTGAATTTGCAAAGGGAGAAGAAATGGATTCTTCTGAACCAAAGGACGATAAATCACGGTTCCATCTCAAGACAGCTGCAGAACTTCTCATGTATTTTTGTGTAGACCAAATATAAATATAATATCTTGGTTACCTAGGGGATTTATGTAATCATCTTCTGGCAAAATTTTCAGGTGTGATGAGAAGTCTTTGGAAGACTCATTATGCAAACGGGTTATTGTTACTCGTGATGAAAGCATAACCAAATGGCTTGATCCATCTGCTGCTGCTGTAAATAGAGATGCTTTGGCAAAAACAGTTTATTCAAGGTTATTTGACTGGTATGCAAATGCTCCACGAAACAATTTAATATCCTGCTAATATACTTTGATTTTTTTTTAATACTTTAAATACCCCATGCTACAGGCTTGTTAACAAGATAAATAACAGTATTGGTCAAGATCCTGATTCAAAAACCTTAATTGGGGTTCTGGACATATATGGATTCGAGAGTTTCAAGACAAACAGGTGCTTAACCGGTATGCTTTTGTATTTTCCAGAGGTTCATTTCTTTCAGAGAACTGCAGGAAAAACCTAGTGTTTCTTATGATGGTTATCCTTTAACCAAACTTTGTGTTGTAGAGTTGGAATTTATGCAATACATTTTCTTGAACTTCTCAAAAGACATGCTTTTATGATATCAGCTCATTCGTTCCCTGGATCTAGCATGTTTACTATATGGACTTTGTTCATGACAGTTTTGAACAGTTCTGCATCAACTTGACCAATGAAAAGCTGCAACAACATTTTAACCAGGTCTCTGCAATGATTACATTCCTGAATCCCCTAATTGCTTCAATCATTGAAGTCTAACGTAACAAATTTCTCACAGCATGTTTTCAAGATGGAGCAAGAAGAATATACAAAAGAGGAAATTGATTGGAGTTATATAGAGTTTGTTGACAATCAGGATGTTCTTGATCTAATTGAAAAGGTGATTCCATTCTTTGTTAAGTACTAGGTTTGGCTTTTAAAGTGACATCTAATGGTAGATTCGTAATCCAATATAGATTTTCCTTACTCTTCTTTGGTATAAATCTGTGGCATTTAGTTTCATTACTGTTATATTAAACAAAATTTTAGATTCTAATTAGTGTTTCATTTAAATTTCAGAAACCTGGTGGCATCATTGCTCTTCTTGATGAGGCTTGGTATGTATTCTAAAACACTAAATTTTTGCACCATTTTCCTCTTGATATATCTTGTCATTGAGGTATTTCCATCTGTCATTTCTAGCATGTTTCCTAGATCAACAAATGAAACATTTGCCCAGAAGCTTTATCAGACTTTTAAAGATCATCAGCGCTTTAGCAAGCCAAAGTTGGCCCGTAGTGACTTCACAATCTGTCATTATGCCGGTGAAGTAAGCCTTTTTTATGATTTTAGTTGATTTAACAATGTCCAAACTTCCTTTATTTTCATCTAGTAATGCAAATTCAAACAAACTGATCATAGGTAACATACCAAACTGAGCACTTTCTAGATAAGAACAAAGATTATGTTGTTGCAGAGCATCAAGCTCTCCTCAGCGAGTCCAAGTGCTCATTTGTTTCAGGGCTGTTCCCTCCATTACCAGAGGATTCCGCTAAATCATCCAAGTTTTCTTCCATAGGTTCTCGGTTCAAGGTACACATCTTTGCATTGTTCGCAGTTATTTTCCATATACCAATGATAACTAGAAAACTTTGTACAGCAACAACTTTGTGCATTGCTTGAAACACTGAGTGCCACAGAGCCACACTACATACGCTGTGTAAAGCCAAACAATGTTCTCAAGCCCTACATATTTGAAAATACTAATGTTCTGCAACAACTGCGATGTGGGGTAATACAAATTATTTTTCAATTTTATCTTATTTTATCTTTTTATACTTTTCCCATTTTTTCCTTTATTTTCTACTCAGGGAGTGATGGAAGCTATTCGGATTAGCTGTGCTGGATATCCTACCAGAAAGACATTTGACGAGTTCGTTAGTCGTTTTAGCATTCTTGCACCTGACACCCTTGATGATAGGTATATTTGTTAAATTTTGACGATGTTTGCATAATCTTTTGTTTTGTTTTGTTTGGTTCTTTAGATTTCATAATTAGTTTTACATGTTCCTGTCATGTTTTTTCTTCTATAGCAATGGTGCTCGGGCAGTTTGTAAGAGGCTTGTAGATAAGGTCAACCTTAACGGTTACCAGGTAATTTATCTCAAATATGTACTTATTTTAGTTTGACTGTTTAATTATCTCATACAGGATGAATTATATTTCTGGGTATGCATGTACAGGAATGACAACTACCGTTTAGGTATTGAATGGACCGTAACCATTGTTGGAAACATATTCTGATGTAGTATCATTAGGCCAATACTATTTATCTCGTTGCATTGTAAGGAAAAATCCTAGTGATCCATTTATTTGCAGATAGGAAAGACAAAAGTGTTTCTAAGAGCTGGTCAGATGGCAGAACTAGATGCTCGTCGTAGTGAGGTGTTAGGAAGATCAGCAAGGGTTATCCAACGGAAAGTTCGTTCATACTTTTGTCGCAAGCACTTTCTCTTGTTACAGGAGTCTGCCATTGCTATACAAACTTTGATTAGAGGTTTGTACAGGTTTTGTATACCAACTGACCAACCATTCTGAAAAATGTACACACTTACTTTATTTGATCTGATTACAGGCCAAATAGCGTGCCATCGATATGAATGTCTGCGGAGAGAAACTGCTTCTCTGCGGATACAGAAACATTCTCGTAGGTTTCTTGCAAGGAAAGCTTACAAGATGCTGTGTTCTTGTGCTGTTGCCATCCAGACAAGTATGCGTCGAGTGGCTGCTCGTGATGAGCTTCATTTCAGAAAACAGACACAAGCTGCCATTATTCTTCAGGTGATATTTATGATTCCTTTAATTGCTTTTAGACTATACCACTGCAATGCTGTTTTCTTCCTCAATTATAAAGCGATAAACGAGGGATAACTACAGCAAAAAGATTACCTTCTTTTTTGTTTTTTTGAATTGTCTCACTAGCCTGTGATGAATAAACGATATGAGTGTTGACTTTCTATGGTTGGTATTGAATTAAACAGAATGTGTTGGCGCCACATGATCCTGGATCAAATTTCATTTTTCTATCGGATTAAAGAATTTAACACGGATACCCAACCAACCGTTGAACCAGATTCTCATCTTCAGTTGTGTTATATACGATGGGTTAAATATTGAATGTTCCTAGTATGGTATACATGATATTTTTATATGGGCTTTTGCTATTGCAGAGTCATTTCAGAGAGCACTTAGCACGTCTTCATTACCTGAGGTTAAGGAAGGCGACAACTACTGTGCAATGTGTCGTGAGAGGAATACTGGCACGCGAAGAACTAAGGAAACTTAAAATGGTTGGCTTCTCTCTATGCATTTTTTATTTCCATAATTTTGATATTAACACAACAAGTAGTGACTTTTTCTGGATATTTGAGCTTCTCTAATTCTTCTTCCTTCTTTTTTTTCACTTCTGCATTATAGAATTGATGCATTTTCTTTTTGTTATTTACCATTTAATCTTCTCTTGATGATCTTATGTCTTGCAGCTGATTTTAAAGGAAATTGGTTCTTATAAACTTCCATTTGATAGATTCTTAAGTGTCCTGCTTCTGGGTGAAGTAATTAATTAATGCTTTGTCTCCTGGTCATTGCGGTTTCTGCATATTCCTCTGTTTTTTTTTTGGTTGTTAAGAATACGGACGTGAACAAGAACTGAATAATAGCTCTGCAAGTGTGATCTTCCTTGTCTTTTATAATAGGCATGCAGCCGATGACTTGAGTGTAGTTTCTTTAAGATTGTATGTTCCAAAATTTTCAAAAATAATTAATCCTGTGTTTTTCTGCGTGCTGAACCAACTTGTACTTGTCAATATGTATCAAATAATTCCTTAAAACTTCTGCAGGCTGCTAAGGAGACTGGTGCCCTTCAAGCTGCTAAAAGTATGCTGGAAAAGCAAGTTGAAGAACTCACTTGCCATCTAGAGCTTGAGAAACAAATGAGGGTGGGAATGTTTGTCTTGAATAAATAAACCACAATATCTCCACATATCTGCTCTCATCATTAAAATATATGAGAGATGCTCATAGAACCTAAATATCTTAATGATTGATTGTTCTTCCTACTAGGTGATCACCACAAGTAATACAAATGTTCCACTGACATTTGTTTGTTCCATTGACAAGAACAAATTCTGTGACATGATCATTCAGATTATCGTATTAATTCTTCCATTGAATGCAGGCTGAGATTGAGGAAACCAAAAACCAGGAAAATGCAAAACTTCATTCTGCTTTGCAAGAGATTGAAGTTAAATTACAAGAAACCAACAGTTTGCTTATGAAGGAAAGGGAAGCTGCAAAACAAGCATCTGAACAAGTTCCAGTCATACAAGAGGTTGCAATTAATGAGAATGAATTGGTTAACAAACTTACTGCAAGTGTCAGTGAATTGATTAACAAACCTACTGAAAGTGACAGTGAATTGGTTAACAAGCTTAATGCTGAAAACGAAATGCTCAAGGTAAGGATTGAAATTTCTGTCTCTTCAAAGGAATCTTAGGATCTAAGATGCTTGAATGGTACTGTGCAGGGTATGGTAAGTTCATTGGAAAAGAAGATTGATGAAACAGAGAAAAAATTTGAACGGACACATAAGCTTAGTGAAGAGAGGTTACAGCAGGCTATGGATGCAGAATCAAAAATAATCGAGCTGAAGACAGCCATGCAGAGGTAATGTAGAATGCCACTGTCTGTTAATGTCTCAAAATTTCTGAATGTCAATAAAGGTTCTGTACTTGACCTGATTGATTAACTGGAGACCATGGTATATCTGTAACTGGATCTGTACTTTTTTTTTTTGGTTTGACAGGCTTGAAGAGAAACTATCTGACATGGAAGCTGAGGACCAGGTCTTGAGGCAGCAAGCATTGTTGAATTCTCCTAAGAAAACATCTGAGCAGTTATCATCACAGGTAACATTGGAATGTTTTGGTAATTTCTTCACCTTTTTGGTGTACTTTTTGTGTTTTCAGAACCTTACAAATTCGTTTCACTTTTCTGATTGGGCACAGCCTTTGGAAAATGGTCATCTTGTAAGTGAAAAATTACAACTACGCAAAAATAGTTCAACATAAGATGCATCTATCTTTCTTTGAGTATTTGGTTCCCATACTATCGATGTTCCTTACAGGAGGATTCTTCGCCATCAAAGAAATTTGGTACAGATTCAATGAGAAAGTCACAGAATGAAAGGCTACATGTATGTTCTTAGAGGCGAGAAGCAGAAAAGATGGTTCTGTTTAATGTACTTCTTGTTCTTGGTGCAGTTTTTATGGTTATTTCTTTTGCTTGTGGTGTAGGCAAATGTAGATACCCTATTAACTTGTTTGGAGCAAAATCTTGGCTTCAATAATGGAAAGCCAGTAGCAGCTTTTACCATATACAGATGCCTTGCTCATTGGAAATATTTTGAAGCGGAGAGAACTAGTGTATTTGACAAGCTTATTCAGTTGATTGGTTCTGCAATAGAGGTGTCTTGATTTTGACTACTAAATCAATTTTTCTTTAGGAATTGTCATGATCAGTATTGTCTAAACTATCCTTACACACAATAAATTGTTTAAGGTGTGTAAAAAGTAATTTAAGTAATATTAGTCATGATGAATATGCAAATCACCAATTCCGTCAATCAAATATTCACACTAGTGAGCTACTATCGAATTTTTTTAACTCCTTTGTTCTTACATATGTTTAACATACTGTGTATTCTATTCATTCTCTTTCTGCAGAACCAAGATAATAATGATCATATGGCTTATTGGTTGTCTAATGCCTCAATATTGCTGGTTTTACTTCAACGAACTTTAAAAAGTAGCGGCGGTGGAAGTCAACAAGCAGCTGTTCCAACATCATTCTTTAGCAGGATGGCGCAAGTATGATATTGTTTTGCTCAAAATCCATTATTTAAAAAAAAAAAGAACACCTGATTCATCTCTGTTTATATACATGGATTCTAATGCAATAAATGGTTCTTCTGAGCTAATACTTTATACAGAGTTTTCGTGGGTCCCCTTCTTCTGCGAACCTAAAAGTTGGCAAAGATATAGCGCGTCAAGTTGAGGCCAAGTATCCAGCTTTACTTTTTAAGCAGCAACTTACAGCATATGTGGAAAAGATATTTGGAATTGTTCGAGACAATTCAAAGAAAGAACTATCCCCATTGGTTGCTATTTGTGTACAGGTACAATAAAACTTCTATCAGCTATTGTTGTAGTTTAATCAACTTTTGATGAAAATGAAATTATCCAATATCCATGGTTTACTTCAAATTGTTTGAGACTAGGAATATGAATGTTAATTTAACTGCATTTTCCTTTTAATACATAAATTGAGCTCTCTTTTTTATCCTTTTTTGCATAGCTTAAGCATACATCCTATCATGTGTAAATGCAAACTGCCTTATTGCTAGACCATGTGATTTGTCTTATGTTTTCCTCCTTTTTTAATCTATTCAGGCACCTAAGGCGTCAAATGAAAGTGATCTAGCTACTTGTTGGGCCAACATTATAAATAGCCTCGATCTGCTGCTTTCCACATTGAAAACTAATTCTGTATGGAGTTTCACCTTTTCAAAAAATTTATTAACGTTTGGGGACATCTAGTGATAGTACTTTATTTAACTTGAGTTTGTTAATGATGACATGGCTAACTACTTTTTTGTACAACTACTCTATCTATCGGGATACAAACAACTGTTTACTTTGTGCCAGGTGCCTCCGGTTCTGGTTCGGAATATCTTTTGTCAAATATTCATATATCTCAATATACATTTGTTTAATAGGTAAATTTCTATTGATGTCATTGAGTTATGTTATCAATACCTTAATGCCTAACATTAAATGACGGTATGTGTCATTGCAGCATTCTTCTTCATCGAGAGTGTTGCGTATTCACCAATGGGGAATTTTTGAAGGCTGGGTTGGTTGAATTAGAACAATGGTGTGGCAATGCTAAGGATGAGGTATCTGTTTAATTTGTCAACAATGAAATGCTAAGATAGATCGTGATATTTCCATTTTCGAATACAATGTCATCAAGTTCTGTAATTATTGTTTATGAACTATAATCCTTAGAAGTGAAGCACATGAAATTGCATTAGAGATATTGAGGTAACACTAAGAAATCATGCCTATTATCCATTAATTAAACGTATTTAAAGCAGCTTTATATATACTATTGTAAGTCATGCTCATATTTATATAACTGTTGTTTCATTTTCTGGTATTTGTACTCTTCAGTAACTGTTTGCGAAGGAATCTGTGAACTTAGGAGAAGAAGAAACTAAATTTTCTCATTTCAATATGAACAAAAGACACAATAGTCTCACTTAATACTTTGACCCTAGGCTGTATATAATTTATACAAATGAGATTTGACTCCTATCAATCTCATAAAATCTGTTATCTCGTGAAAATCAGGAGATATTTATTATATCTTAAAATAGAATGAAGATCATAGGCTACATATGGAATTCCTAGTTGTACAAAGAATCTTCTATCAATGGAAGAAAATATTTTTGAACTTCAGCATATAGAGTCGAGTCATATATATACATATGTATCACTACAAATTAGGAATTATAATTCCTATAATGATTAGGCCTATAATTTGTATCTATAATATATAACATCTATAACCTGTAACATCCTAAGGGGCAAGCCTCGGAGTAACTGGTAAGGTTACTCCTTTATAACTGGAAGGTTACGGGGTTGAGTCACAAAAACAGCCTCTTTGTAAAAATACAAAGGAATAGCTGCGTACAATTGATGACTTCTTTTGACCCTCGCAAAGCGAAGAGCCTTGTATACTAAGGCAACTCTTTTAATTTATAATACTCCCCCTCAAGTTGGAGCATAGATGTTAATCATGCCTAGCTTGTTACAAAGATAATCAACCCGAGTCCCATTTAGGACCTTTTTAGAGCCTTTGTAAAAAGGTCTCCTAGTTGTTCCCTAGTCTTTATATTTCATGTAGAAACCAAATTTTGTTGTACTTTTTCATGAACAAAATGACTTTCAATTTCAATATGCTTAGTTCATTCATGAAACACAAGGTTAGAAGCTATATGAAGAGCAACTTGGTCATCATAACATAAATTTGCTAGCATTGAGTGTTTGAGAATTTCAATCAAGAGATGATATATTCACATTATTTCACACACAGATTGAGCAATATATATATTTTGATTTGGCACTCGAGCATGATACAACATTTTGTCTCGTGCTTTTCCGTTAGATCAAATTTCCTCCAATGAAAAAATAATAACCTAATGTTGATTTCCAATCATTCTTGGATCCTGTCGAATCTGCATTTAAAAAGCACTCTATGCAAATGTGGTCATGATTTTGATATAGTATACCTCATCTAGGAGCTACCTTCAAGTATTGCAAGATTTGTTATGAAGGGGCCCAGTGATCAATTGTTGGAGAAGTCATAAATTGACTCACAATACTAACAGAGTAAGCAATATCCGGATGAGTTATCATAAGATAATTTAGTTTTCCAACCAATCTCTTATACTTCTCAGGATCTTCAAACAAATCTCCATAATTTGTTAGTTTTAAATTAGGTGTCACAGGAGTACTACATGGTTTAGCCCCTAATTTCTTGATCAGACAACAAATCAAGCATATATTTTCCTTGAGATAAGAAGATACCTTTCTTATTCCTTGTCATCTTGACTCTTAAGAAGTACTTTAGCACTCCCAAATCCTTCGTTTGAAACTGGCTATGAAGAAACAATGTCAGAGATGAAATTCCCATGACATCACTACCTGTAATATCAATATCATTCACGTACACACCAAAAATGATAATGTTGGATGTGGAGTGCTTATAAAAGACTGAGTGGTCAGTCACACTTGCTCATTCCAAACTATTCAATTAAGTGACTAAATTTTTTTAAAAGTAGAATAATTCTATTCTATCTTTTACTTGAATAGGTTACAAGAAAATATATACAGGAAAGATCCCTAGAATATATCCTGGAAATTAGGGATATACACAATCACACAACTAATTCTATAATATTCATAAATATATAGTTAATTAATAATCTTATCCTATAAAATCCTCTAACTAATTATTTCATACGCATAATACCGACACTCCCCCTCTAGTTGGTGAATGGATGTCTTTCATTTCCCAAGTTGATAATAAAGTCTTCAAAGGCTATCCAAGACAGACATTCATTCACCAAGTTGATAATAAAGTCTTCAAAGGCTATCCAAGACAATCTTTTTGTCAAACCATTAGCTATTTGCTCCTTTGATAAGATGAAGGGCATGCATACTAGGCCATTATCCAATTTTTCTACTATAAAATGTCTGTCAACTTCCACATGCTTAGTTCTATCATGCTGAACACGATTGTGTGCGATGTTGATTGCAGACTTATTATCATAGTATAATTTCATTTGACCTTCCCATTTAATTTTTAAGTCAAGAATTATTTTCAACCAAAACAACTTGCAGATCCCTAAAGCCATGGCTCTGAATTTTGATTATACACTTGATCTTGCCACAACATTCTGTTCTTTGCTCTTCCACGAAACCATATTTCCTCCCATAAAAACAAAGTATCCTAAGGTTAGTCTTCTATCCAATAAGGAACTTAGTTAATCTGCATCTGTGTAGGCTTCCATTGTAATCTTTTCTCCTCTTTTAAATAAAATTCCTCTTCCTGGACTACCTTTTAAATGCTGGAAAAATTCAATGTATCGCCTTGAGGTGTACTTTGGGCTTATACATAAATTGACTTACTACACTTACTGCAGAGGCAATGTTTGGTCTTGTATGTGTTAAGTATATTAATTTTCCAATTAACCTTCAATAGGCTCCCTTATCTATTGCTTGATCATGTGGTGCATCACTTAATCTATGATTGAACTCAATTAGAGTAGCCCCCTTATCGTCATGTTTCTTTCAACAAATCCAACACATATTTTTGTTGTGAGATGAATATATACTTACCTTGAACGTGCAACCTCAATTCCTAGAAAATATTTCAACTTTTTCAGCTCCTTAATGCCAAATTCTTATAACAACTTTTACTTTAACACCAAGATTTCTTCTTTATCATTTCCAGTGACTATGATATCATCTACATATAACGGCAGTAGTGTTACTCCCCCAGTTTTTGAATGTTTGATAAATAGGGTATGGTCTACATGACTTTGCTTATACCCGAATCCTATCATAGCCTTAATGAATCTCCCAAACCATGCTTTTGGTTACTATTTTAGTCCATAAAGGGACTTTTTTTTAATTTGCAAACCAATCCCTTTTGAGATTCAAATCTAGGCAAAACTTCCGTGTATATTTCTTCTTTTAGTTCTCCATAAAGGAAGGCATTTTTAACATCATATTTTTGTAAGTTATAGCCAAAGTTAGCAGCTAGTGACAATAAATCTTGATAGCATTCATTTTTGCTTCTGGTCCAAATGTTTCTAGGTAATCTTTGTTATATGTTCTGGTATAACTTTGGCAGCCAACGTAGCCCTGTATCTTTCAACAGTCCCATCAGATCTGTACTTCACTTTGAACACCCACCTGCATTTGACCAATTTTTTATGCTTGGCCAATTTCACCAGCTCCCAAGTTTTATTTTTTTCAAATGCATTCATCTCACTTTTCATAGCACTTCACTTATCATCTCCAAGTGCATCAGTTATATTTTCTGGAATGGGAATGTTACGGAGATTTTTTACAAAGGTTTAGCGCTTTTTGAACAGTTTTGATATGTCATGAACAAATATAGTGGATGTTATGTGCAGGTTCCAGTACCTTTTCTAAGGAATGGGTAAGTCTAAATCACTAGGTTCAATTTGTGGGTCGAAGTTAAGCTTGTCATCAATCTGTGGATATAGTTCAGATGAGCTCGTGGTTAGTTCAATTGGATCCAAATCTGTTTGGAATGTTGGAACAATAGCTTGTGTAGGGACCTGGAGATTCTATGTGTTAGAAATAGGTCTCTTCCTGGGTTTTCCTTCATTTCCTTCCCTTAGAGCTTCCTTAGGTTCAATAGACTCATTTGAAAAATATGGTTCAAACTCTATTTCAGTAGGACACTCAAGGAAAAATAATTGTCTAATCCGTTCAAATTCTCCCCCTGAAGTGAAGAAAGGTTTGGTTTCATCAAAAGTAACATTAGTGGATGCAAAAAAATTGTGAGTTTTGGGGTGGAAACACTTGTATCCCTTTTGGGTGGAAGAGTAACTAACAAAAACACATTTAAGAGCACGAGGTCAAGTTTCCCTATATTTTGAGAGTGAATATGAACATAGGCTATACTTTCGAAAATTCTAGGAACAACAATATTGGAGAGTCTTAGATTTAGATAGAACTACTGATTGAAAATTAAGAATTCTGGTTGGCAATATTTTATGCAAGTAGGTAGAAGTTAGGAAAGCTTCCCCTAAAAATGTTTTGGAACATTTTTATGAAAGAGTAGTGCCCTTGTGAACAAATGACTATTTTTCAATTTAACAACTCCATTTTGTTGAGGAGTATTAACACTTTAGGATTCATGAGCGATCTCTTTTTCATGAAAGAAATTTGACAGAGCTTGATTAAATAATCTTTGGCTTTGCTAGAACGAAATTTTTTGATTTGTGCATCAAATTGAGTTTTGATCATGTTATTAAAATTTGGGAAAAGAGTTCTAACATCTAAATTACGTTTCAACAAATAGATCCAAATGACTCTTGTGTAATCATCAATGAAGGATACCAGCCATTTTTGTCCTAGAAACATTAGGAGCTGAAGAGGGATCCCAAATATCACTACGAATGAGAGAAAAAGGGGTATGACTTCTTTTATTCCTAACTGGAAAAGACGCACATTTGTGCTTTACAAATTCACATTGATCACAATAGAAAGACTCAACGTCTATTTTATCAAAGAAGGATGGAAACATTGACTTTATTACATGAAAAGAAGGATGTACTAAATGACAATGATAAAGCCATACTTCTTCTTTACTAGATATGACTGATTCTGAAAGAAAGGATGTGGGAAGAAAAACCTTGGGTTTGTTATATGCCCTCCTTTATTCTTTAGGTAGTAAAGGCCATTCCTCTCACATCTCCAATTCCCCTTTATGCCCTGTTTCTTAAACATGCAAGAGGAAGGAGAAAAAAAAAGGTTGGCATTTAGTCTTAGGTGAGTTCATGCACTGAACAAGTTGAGACCATTTCAGATAATTCTTCCCATTCAGGCTGCCTAAATGTTTGGTAAGTCCCCTGTTAGGGTTACAGTATTGTTGTCTAATAGAGAGGCCCCACTGGTAGCAGTGACTTCTGACATGGCTTCTTGTCTAGGTTTTAGTAGCTACCTTCCCTTGCAGAAGAACATAATTTTGGACAGAAGTTTCACAAGAAAGAGTCGGTGGCTCTGATACCATATAAAGCAAAATAATTCTATTATTTCTTTTATTTGAATAGGTAACAAGAAAATATATATAGGAAAGATCCTTAGAATATATCCTAGAAAATAGGGATATTTAAAATCATACAACTAATTATAGGATATGCATGAATATATAGCTAACTAATAATCTTATCCCATAAAATCATCTAATTAATTATTTCCTATGCATAATATCGACATTTTTCAAACCTCACACGGGCACTTCATTTTAAAATATATAGAGATCTTCGAAGGTGGCACCATTTCACATAAGGATTAGTAGTTCTAAAACCTAGATCAGATAAGGTAGAATCATCTGCTAAAATGACTTTGGAAGGAGAGTTGTGGGGTTTAAAGGTTGAAAGAAGATTAGGGTTGCCTATTTTTTAGCACTAGAATCAATGATCCATTGAGTGTTGGAGGAGGAAAGGAGGCACTTATTGGGATTACCTATCTCAATAATAGCACTTATAGAGTCAGAGGAGCTCTACAGTGCTTGGTACTAATGGAACTTAGCAAATTCATGTGCTGAGACTAAGATTGTTTGCTTTGAAGATGTGTTGAGTGTAGTAGAAATAGTCACAATACGAGTTGAGATATTTGAGACTTATTTTGTAGCTTTTAACATGTACGCTTGATCTGCCCAGTCTTATGACGATAGTGACCATGATTTTGCTTTTCCCAACCTACTGTATTGCCTCCTTTATTCTGATTCTAATTCGAAAGCCTTCCATTGTTATGACTGATAAAAGCATTAGAAGCCTGAGCAAATGGAGGAACAATAGTACTATTCGTTGTGCCAAGAACTTTGGCGAATACTTCATTTAGAGAGGCAATTCCGGTACTGAAGAGAATTTGTGACTTTGCTGTATCAAATTGAGAATTGAGGCCAAGCAAAAACTCACAACTATAGTTTTCTCTCGTTTAGTTTGTTGTACTTTGATATTAGAACTAAAAGTTAGCAGGATATTCAGTTCTTTATAATCCTTTTTGAAACTCATAAAATAGGTTGAAGAGACTGATAATGTTGTTTAGCCCGATCAAAATTCTTATAGATCGTATAAATATAAGAATTATTTTCTTTTCCCAAATATAGAAACCCCAAATAATCCGTTAATTCTGTAACATACTCACAATGACTAATCATGCTGACTACTTCCATGTCCATTGAATTCTGAATTTGCAAGAAGAGTCTAGCATCATCTTTCAACCATTCCTTTCTTGCGCCATCAATTGATAGATCATCTCTAAGGTGATCATCTTTGGAAATACTGCACAAATAAATCCTAATTGACTTGCTCCAATCCAAATAATTAGGACCTATCAACTTATTTTCAGTAATCTTTGACATTACTGGAATAACGTTAGAAACGACAGTTGATTTCTGCTCATCAGCGAGGGTGCTGTTGCGTGTGCTTAGAAGCGCCGACACGTGGGAAAAAGGCTGGAAGCTTTGGATAGTGCATGTGATGCATGCGCAGAGCTTTTAGCAGTCAGATTTCAAGGGGTGGTGCGCTGGTGGGTGACACTCCCACTGGCACTTATGGTGAGATCAAATGGTAACCTGAAAATGTTGACCTAAAAAAACGCAAGGTTCTGCTCTCCAGAGAGAATTTCAATTAAAATGTCACGAAGAAGAAGAGAAGAGAGCGAAGTGTTCTTGCTCTTTTTTTTATTTCAATCACGAGGTGTTTTATTAGGGTCCCAATTTTAGAAAGGTGCCTTTAAGGTGTCTATATTTATACTAATTTTTGCTCGCATTGGGTCAGCTCATAAGGAATAAAGTACTGGCTAAATAGATTTCTTCATTCTCAAGGCTCAAACAAGGTTCTGCTCTCTGGAGAGAACTTGACTTAAAATGTCACGAAGAAGAAGAGACAAGAGCTAAGTGTTCTTGCTCTTTTTTGATTTCAGCCACGAGGTGTTCTACTAGGGTCTCAATTTTTGAAAGGCGCCTTTAAGGTGTCTACATTCATACTAATTCCTGCTCGCACCAGGTCAGCTCATAAGAGGTAAAGTACTGACCAAACAGATTTTTCCATTCCTAAGGCTCAAACTTGAGACCTTTGATTAAGGGATGAGAGTGCTAAACCACTCACACCAACTATGTTTAGTTGTGTTCTTGCTCTAATAGGAGAAGAAGAAACTAATATTCTCATTTCAATATATACAAAATTGAGTCATATATATACATGTATATCACTACTTATTAGGGATTATAATCCCTATAATCTTAATCACTATGATTAGGACTATAATTTGTGTATAAGATCTTCTATAATCTATTACATCTATAATTTGTAACAGAATCAAAATAGGACTTATAAAGAATATGCTTGCAAATACAATATAATAAATTTATGAAAGTTTTGGGGAAGAACCTGAGCGTCTATATTAAAAAATCCATCGTAGTAAAGATTAGGTGAAAACGGCTCGTTAAACTTTTTTTTTTATTGGCTTCCTTTTGATCAATCTACCCTTTTTTGCAAACAATATTTCTAGAATGCATCACCATGTGATTTCTAATTGAGTGCTTTTACATGTTTACACAATTCAAGTTCTATGATATGGCATTCTTCTAAGTCGTTAGTTGTGGGTACATATTACTGTGCTTGTGTAATTATTCCTTTCTGAGTCCAGTATGCAGGCTCAGCCTGGGATGAACTTAAGCAAACAAGGCAAGCTGTTGAATTTTTGGTATGCTTCTTCTCTCCATCACACATAAGCTATTCCATTGTCTATGAAAATTTGTTTTTGATTACTTCTTTAATCTTTGTTGTCTCTGTGCTTGCCAATTTCATCTATGCTTATGAAAAAAAAAAGATGTTTTCTGTTCTTTTCGTGGTTAATGAAGTTCAAGGCATAACTGAGTCAAAACTTGCATTGCTAATCAATAACAAATGTTAATCATGGTTTATAATTTTTTAATGCTAAATCCTGACCAAATAAAATATTGGGTTGTTCAATATATCATATTCGTGTTGCAGGATATCATATATGCTGACTTCCTATTCTTAATTTAGCGTAAACAATTATTCAGAATTGCTTTAAATGATCCTAGCAAATGAGTTTTTCACTATGCTCCTAATTAAAATAAGGTTTCATGTTGCTTAATTTATTCTTCATGAATCATTAAGGTTTTTAGAATGTATTAGTATAATTTGATTGTTCAAACTAGACAAATGATATTGTTTCTAGCTGCTACTTTTGTGAAATCTATAGATAGTTTATATGAAAATGTAATACAATGTCTTATTGACTCTTTTCTCCTTACTTGGAGAATATTTTTTAATAATCTACGTTTTGTATCTTTTTATTGTTTCCCTAACTGTGTCAAACGTTTTTCCAGATTACAAAACAGAAGTCAAGCATAACGTATGACAACATGACAAATGATCTTTGCCCAGTACCCTCTCTCTCTCTCTCACACACACACACAGAATGATCATTTCTCTCTCTTTCGTTCTTTCTCTAACATAAAATCATCGTTTGACAAATATCTAGTAAAACCAAAATTGATATGGAAGACTACTAAGAAAGTAACTTAGAGTATAATATCTGTGTCTCTCGAAAGATATAGAACGATCATTGTCATAATTATCATATCGTAATAAAGAGAATGTAATGGTAACTATATTGGCATGGAAAACTACCAAGACAGTAGCATGAGTGTAATATGTCTCTCTCTCTAAAGACATAGAATGATCCTTTGACAAATTAGTTATCATATTGTAAGCTAATGTAATAATAACCAAATTTGATATGGAAGATTGAATATGGATGAAAATGCGAGCAGCTGGTAAATTATTTCAGATCTTTTTGAAATATGAATAATATGAATAAAATATTGAATTAATATATCCAATTACATATCATTATCAATAAAAATGAATACTTGTGTATCTTACTATCAATACTATTAATAATAGAATTTAATTATACTGATGTGATATGAATACAATATGCTAAGGACTACATGTACAATTTTTTATTACATAACAATTTAGTACAGTTAAGTTGTGCCATTAAAAGGGTTAATAGTAGAATTCCCAAATATGTGTTTCCATAGATTATGAGATATAATCTTACAAATGAACAAATTGTGTGATATTTTGCTAGAGTTCAATATAGTCAAAATAATTTTATTACTATGAAGAAGTTAATGAATTGCCACAATATCAGGTCTTCATTCTTGTACTTAATTGTTAGGTCAACGTTCAATTAATGGAATGTAACTTCTCTATGTTTTCAGGCCTTAAGTGTCCAACAACTTTATAGACTGTGCACCATATATAACGATGATGACGATGATATGGAAAGTGTATCACCAGATGTAAGGAAAATATAAGTTTTAATATCTTTCTAACATTTTTTGTTGGCCAGGGTTAGAGGATTGATTTTATGTCTATACGTTCAATGTTTGTACAGGTCATTTCAAGCATGAAAAATATAATTACGGATGATTCGAATGATGATGACAGAAGCTCTTATGTGCTGGAAGAAGATTCCAGGTAAATGTCAAAACTTATATCCCTTTCAATACTCTCTCCTCTCTGTTGCATTTTTGAGTGATTCTTATTTCTAAGTAAATGTGATGTCTAAATTTTAATCAAAATTCCCTCTGAGTGCAGCATTCCTTTCTCAGTTGATGACATTTCTGGTTCCATCCAAGAAACTGATTTTTCAGATGTAAAAGCACCTGAAGTGCTTCTAGAGAATCCAGGCTTTGAATTTTTACAGGATTAAGGCCACAGCTCTTGCAACAATGTTTATCCTTACCATTGTCTTGCCAATATTGAGCTAGAAGTTTAACATTAGTTCATTTCCAAATTGTAAATTCGTTGTCTTCCTTTTCCATTCTTTTATAGTCTCCATGCCTCGCCCTGCTCCACATGTAATATTATTCAATTAGAAGTGTAGAAATCCTTTAGGCAGTTGAAGGGGCGTGGATGGATTCTATGTTTTCCTGTTGGCTTCCTGACTCATTTTTTAAATGCTAACTCTCACTGAGGACCACCATTTATGTAGGAATGAATATTCTGAATGTTCATTTGTTGATTTCAAGACCGTCACAACTCCCCATTTACATGTACAGACGTGCAACATGTGAATTAACTTCTCTAGTAAAATGATTTGATTATATCCCTGTACTTTTAAGTTGAATACCTACTGAGATTAAAAAAATGCTAGTAATCTTCTGCCCTCGTGAGATGCTCCTCTGTTTTACAGTTGAGGAAGTAAAAAGAATGAACTCATGTTAACATGAAATAAGGGCCATTCTAGTATCTCTGATCGTTGATGGTAATTATAGTATGTATGCAGTTTGAGGCGGTTGGTCTTTGGCTCTGAGGTCTTAGGTTCAACTTAATTCCGCTAGATGTGGTGCCCAGCCCAGGTAATCACTATCAATTCAAATGCGTTCTTGTTTTTGAATGAAAATTTATAAAATAAAATAACAAAAGATAGGTATTTAGAAATATTTCATTACCTCGACTGTTATACAGTCGAAGTCCATTCATTAGCTCAAGCTAGTTAGATGAGGGAGCCATAAAATTGCATATACGCTGGATTCTATACTAGATGGCTGAAGTAATAGGATACTGAAAACCCAAATGTTCCACAGGCTCTTGGTTATGAGCACAAAAGATACAAATAGTACGAATGCTAAAAAATTTACACATTTGATTAAGGTACTTAGCCTACCTTTAATTGCCAATCAAAGAATGAAGGATGCTCTAGACCAAATTCGATGCACCATACTATCTTATGTCAGCCAACCTTAGGTGTATAATCCCTAATAAGCATCTTACTTAAATTCTTACTAAATTTTTCAGAAGAGTGCCTACTCTAATGTGTTCACTTATAGGGGGTCAAAGAAGAGATCAAAAAGATTCATTGATCTATTAACCAAAGTCATGGTTTCACATACTACATGTAGCAGTTTAAGAGTATCTATATAATGCCTAAACCACTATAGAAATATACACTCGGATAGGAAAACTAGGCTTTCAATAAAGACCACCACCTTTGTATGGATTTACAAATGGTACATGTCTAGACAACAGTATGAATGGGGAGTAACTTAGAGAGCTCTAGTAATTTCCTAATTTCCATCTTGATCTACTCAAAGAAATAGTCAAAATTTGATTTATTAGAGAAGAACTAGGCAACTTAAAGATCCCTGAAGCTATATTAAGTCCTTCTTCTAATTGTAGCCTTATTTGGAATGATACTGTCGTATTATCTGCTTAATACTCTATGGACATACTAAAGAAGGAAGATGAGTGCCCATTGCCAATCATCTATTGGAACACCAATCTTACTGCCTTTTTAAGTTTGAGTATTTGCACCATAGTTTGTGAGGAATCGTGTTTTGGTTTAATGGACCAAAAGTTGGAATTCCTAAGGTAGTGAGTATGTAATCATCTAACTTAAAGAGCTTATTTTCTACAACAACCTCTAGATTCTCTTAATCATAAGAACATTGTTAGTGGTTCTAATAGACAAAATTCTAAGGCCACCCTTATCCTTTGGTAAACAAAGCTTGTTCCATTTAACTTTTGATAAAAGCCTATTCATGTCACTTGACCAAAGGAGTTCTCTCATGATCCTCTCGATGTCTCTAATGATGTTTAAAAGGAAGAAAACATGAGATGACATAATATACATTCAAGTTATTCAACATTGAATTTTTTAATTGAACTCTCTGCATCCTAATATAAGGTTTTTGTTATAACAACTTGATGTTATCCTCTGAATTATATCAATAAGAAGTTTGAAATCTTAAGAAGTTGGTTTCTTAATAGAAATAAGAATGTCAAGGTAGATGATAAGAGGATCCACAAGCTTTAAACTAGTTAAATTGTTAAGTCGGCTAGCAAAATGTTAAGAACTCTTCGAGACTACCAACTGATTCTTCTCCTTGATAATGGGAGAGACTTATCATGGGCTTGAAAGTGTTCAATGCTAAAAGGAGCATGCTAATGAACTAGATTTTTCCCTAGACAATATTAGATCATCTGTAAAAGTAAGGCTACATACCCCTATTTTCATATATTTAGAGTGATATTTAAAGCATTGCTCCTAGTTTATTACTACTTTTAGCAGTCTTATAAGCACCTCCATACTAAGTGTGAAGAGATAAAAAAGACTGGGGATCTCCTTATCTTAATCCTCTAGCTCCCTTAATA
Source organism: Erythroxylum tenue (assembly GCA_027568955.1). NCBI lineage: Eukaryota > Viridiplantae > Streptophyta > Magnoliopsida > Malpighiales > Erythroxylaceae > Erythroxylum > Erythroxylum tenue. The sequence goes on along the minus strand of JAOSBM010000005.1, from coordinate 31,788,370 downwards.
TTCCTTATGGGCTCTCCATTAATCAAGATGTTATGAAAAGGGGGTTAAACATCACTCAATCTATCCAACATACATATAAGGAAAACTAAAAACTCTAAGAGTGTGTAAACAAAGTTCTAATCAATAGAATTTAAAGCTTTATGGAAGTCTATTTTCTAGGAGCTTAGAGATGACATATACCTAATGTTATAATAAGAAATGGACCTAAAATCCTTGATGTAATTAGGGGATTGCACCTTGGGTATAAGGTAAATAAAAGTTTTATTAATCTCTTTTGACATTGTTCTTTGTTGAAATAACTTAAGAACAAATGTTGTAATTAATGATTTATTGTGATGTCATGTCCTTAAAAGAAGAATGCATTCATTCCATTTGGTTTAAGGGCTATGTGCGAGTTAAGGGCAAAGAGGGCTACTTCTATATCATGCTCATATAGATGTTCGTAACAAAATAAACATTAAGGGTATTTAGGGAGAGTACCCTTGTGCTTCCTCTTAGATTTCCTTTTAATGGCACTTTTGAATTCCATACCAGAGGATGAAGCCTTTGGCTCCTTACCTTAAACTTATTGATCATAAGTCACATTTGGGAGTATTCTTTTTGTAAGGATGGAATTAGAGGGAGCATAAGTTCTTTGTGTTTCTAGAGTAGCTACTTGATCACTCCTCTTTCCATTAGCTAAAGAACCTATAGTATCCTCCTTTGGATGGAGATTAGTTTTAGGATTGAGCAAGACTTGGATAGAAGTTGAACTAATTACTATTTGAGGCTTAGAAATTACGTCATGTACTCTCACAAAGTCTTCTTCTTCATTTGATTCATTCTTCTTATTGGTTGACTCCTCTTTGTCTTCCCCTTTAGCAAATCTATTACCATTTGATCCCCAATTCACTATGTTTTTGAATTCACCTATTAAGAACTTTTTACAGGGTGCCAAGCCTTGGCTTGAGAAGATGTATCTAATCTCCAGAAGTAGGAAACTTTAACCTCATCCTTGACTAGCCTATCCTTATCATCTAATCAATAGAACATGTATTCTCGTATAACTGAATCTCCTCATTATTTCTATAGGCTTATACAAACACATGGGTTCAATAAAACTAGCAAGATGACTAAGCTACTTTGTAGTCCAATGTTCCAAAGGAATATTACGTATGTTGACCTAGATAGGGATGCGGTTTTTCTTGAGATTTGCTATTAAATCCTAGGTTTTTATTTCTGAATTAATATTGACTTATTTTTAAAATGCCATGGCCCTATTTCAGTGACTCTTTGGGAATGTTTGGGAGTGTCAAACTTAAAGAAAAATAAATTGTCCTCGTTGACCATGCATCTTCTAATTCTTCTAAGCCCAAAGGTTCATAATAGGATATGAAATGTCTTTTGTCTATAAAAAAGACAAGAAACATAACCTCCCACCTAGAAACCCCTTCCTTCAAAATTTATAGAGATGGAACTACTATAATTCTGCCATCAACCTTTATTAGAGTATAGTAATGAAACTTCAGAGAGTGTGAGGAATCCCCTTAGACTTGCAACCAAGTTCTCTGGTTAGTGATGTATAAGTTAATATCAGAGGTTAAAGGGCTTAGGATGGAAGAGCATGGTTTTTCTGAGGGGGCTAGGATAATAGGTGAGCTGAGTAAAGTTGTTAGAGGTGGAGTGAGAACGAGTGAAAGAAAGTCTTCTAAGGCATGGGGGTATAAGGATTGACATTACTATAAAAGGAACAAAGTTGAAAATAAGATAAAGTTTCATTAGACGTTAGGAAGGAAGGCAAAGAAGGAAAAACTAGTGGAAATGAAACTAGAAGAGCAGTAATTGGAGCAAGAGAAGTGAATATTAGAAATGGATAGAGTAAAGAGAGTGATATAGAAAGGAAGGAGGGAAGCCAAGGGGAGTAGACTAAGGTAGCACAAAGAGAGTGGCAAGGTAAAAAGAAGAAGGGGATGGCTCTTTCAAGGATTTCTTAGGATAGTACGTGCGGGAAATGTAGGTGACACGGGTTAGGAGAGATGCCTTCAGGTCACACGAATGGAATTAGTGCAAGCGGGTTGGTACGAACAACTTACAGGAATAAAGACGGAGATGACATATTAAGGATAAGCTCTTGGAACGTGGGAACCCTCACCGGAAAGTCCCTAGAATTGGTAGAGATTTTAGACAAGTATAGGATACAAATAACATGCATTCAGGAGACTAAGTGGGCAGGAGCTAAAGTAAAGGAGATAGGAGGGTTCAAATTATGGTACTCAGGTAGTACGCGAAAGCAGAATAGGGTAGGTATTTTAGTAGACAAGCGACTTGTGAGCATAGTAGTGGGGATCACAAGGATCAATGATATGATAATGGTGGCAAAAATTGTTTTTTAAGCAGTGGGGCTCTCAATGTAGTATGTGCATATGCACCTCAAGTGGGCACAGACGGACAACAGAAACGTATTTTTTGGGAGACGCTGGAGGGGTGCTTTCACAAATCTCTAATACTGAGCGGTATCATCTTAGGAGGGGATTTTAATGGGCATATAGGGGCAGCTTTAGACGGTTATACAGGAACTCACGGGAGTTTCAGATATACCATTAGAAATGATAGTGGGGTGGATTTGTTAGACGTGGCTTTGGAATATTAGTTAGTAATAGTAAATTCCTTCTTTAAGAAAAAAGAAGCGCACTTAGTGACGTTTCAGAGTAGCACGACAAAGACGCAAATTGATTATCTTCTTGTCAGGACGAGCGGCAGATCACGTGCAAGGATTGCAAAGTACTTCCGGTCGCATGCTTATTAACCCAAAATAAATTGTTAGTTTTGGATCTAAGAATTAAGGGATGGAGAGCACAGCTATTTTCCAAGCCATGCTGCAAAATTAGATGGGGGAGACTCAAAGGGGACATGGTGGAACAGTTTTGGACTCGGGTTAGGAACAATGCACCATGGGGTGTGTGTGGGGATGCAAATCGGATGTGGCAGGATTAGGCCCCATAATGAGAGAGACCGCCACTAAACTCCTAGGGGTTTCTAAAAGACAGGGAGGGGGCGGATGAAATCCTGGTGGTGGTCAGACGAGGTCCAAGAGACGTTAAAGTTGAAAAAGAGAGCTTTTAAAGATCTGTTGGTAAGTGCAACAGAAGAGCCAAAAGAAGAAGAAGTTTGCAGGGCCTAAGGGAGGTGTCAAGAAAGCAAAGAAGACTGCCTTGAAGGGAACTTGCTTCCATTGTGGCAAGGATGGCCACTGGAAGAGAAACTGTTAGGCCTATCTGGAGTCTTTGAAGCAGAAGAAGGCATTTGATGACTTTTAGATCTAATACATACTGATGTATGTGGTCCGATATCTATATATGCCGAAGGTAGTTCGTATACTTCATTTCCTTTATCGATGATCATTCATGATATGGGTATGTGTATCTTAAGAGATAAAAATTTGAAGCCTTTGAAAGGTTCAAAGAATTCAGAAATGAAGTTGGGAAGCAACTTGAGAGAAGTATTAAATCATTTCGATCAGATCAAAGTGTTGAGTACTTAAGCCAAAAGTTTTTGGATTATCTCATGGATAATAGAATATTGTCCCAATGGACTCCACCTTACATGCAACAACATAATGGTGTGGATGAGAGGAGAAACTGAACTTTGTTAGACATGGTGAGGTCTATGATGAGTTTAGCGAATTTACTAAAAACTTTTTGGGGGCATGCACTCGAAACTTCTGTTTATGTATTAAACAGAGTCTCATCCAAGTCACTTGATGTTACTCCATATGAGATATGGACTAATAAGAAATGTTGTCTTTCTTATATGAAAGTTTGGGGTTGTCTTGCTTATGTGAAGCGGATTCAGTCAGATAAGCTTGAAGCTAAATTTGATTTTGTAGGATATCCTAAGGAAACTATAAGATATCATTTCTACTATGTTTCAGAACAAAAGGTATTTGTTTCAAAACATGTCTTTTTAGAGAAAGAGTTTCATCTAAGAGAAGACAGTGGGAGCAAAATTGAACTTGTGGAAGTTCAAGATGCTCAAATAGACACAGATCAACTACTTGGACCCGAGTCTATTGTTCACGAAGTTGAAACAATATTTCAACCTTCTGAAACATATAAAGTTCGTAAGTCAGGTAGAATACATCATGTTCTCAAGAGATATAGATTTCTTATAAGTGAACTTAACGACGTATTGCTTATAGAAGATGATAACCTACTATCTATGAAGAGGTTCTGAAGAGTTCGGAATTTGACAAATAGCTTTAAGCTATAAAATCCGAAATGGATTCTATGTACGAAAACCAAGTATGGACCTTGGTTGGCCTATCCAAAGAGATAATGTTGGAGTTATGTAAATATAGTGTCCTGTAAAGTAAGTGTATTTACATGTAACTTAATTTTCTTCTAGTTACAGTTTTGTAATGAAAATATTTATTATTAATGAAGCAAAAGAGTTTGGTCTTATATGTATGAGCATTATATATTTAGTCGAAAGGTACCGAGATTCTTTTGTAAGTAATATAAATATACATAGAGATGTATGGGAAACATGTATATTATTATAATCTAAATTAACTGATTCACAGTTGAATAATCAAGTTGGTTGCTTGATTATGGTTTAGACTGTAGTGTTGCGATTTATCTCCATGTAAGT
>JAOSBM010000005.1:31737445-31752265 GCA_027568955.1 Erythroxylum tenue | reverse complement strand
GAATAATGAACATCAAATTAATGAAATATGCCTTTCTTTATTTATTCATAAAGACTGTACATAGCTTTGTACAAAACACACTGAAAGCGATTGTCTTTAGGGCACTACTCTAACATCCATACAGTACTGTACAAGTCGACTTACAGGAGCACAAGTCGACTTATACCTGGGTAAGTCGACTTATAGGAGAATACAAGTAGACTTATAGTACTGTATAAGCATAAGTCGAGTTACAGAAAGTACACAAGTCGACTTACACCTACACTCATGGGGTCCTTGTTAAATCCAAAAGTCTATATTAGCAACTTCTTGCTTATAAATCAATAATGAACTTGTTTGCAAAATATGTGACTTTAAACTTAAAATTTTCATTAGCATTTGTAATACAATGTGTTACTTGCCTCACCCTTAGGCATATACAATTAGTAGATTTGAGTATAATACCCCTCTTTTCATTAACACAAGTCATTAAGGATTCATAAACGAATCTATTAAATGTCTTTGCCATGTTGTTGTAAAAAAATTTACACTTTATTATTTACCTCAAAAATACCTCCACAAAAGTCTAAAGTTTCTTACTTTGAAGTCATTGTAAGTCTTTTTTAAATAAAAATTTCAATTTCTTCATTATCTCACTAAATTCTACTTCTGTTGTGCAATTACCGCTTGTTTAAAGAAATTCCTATTACATAAACATGTTGGGCGCATTTTTAATGCTTAGCTTCTAAAGAAAGATTCTTCAATGCATTTGCTAAATAATAATAACAAAAGAAAGTAAGTAATGTAAGTTAAATAATTCAACGAACAAATAGAAAGAAATATAAACGGTATGAATACTTACAGATCACCTGTTATTGATCGCTTACAAAAGTCCATTCATTCCCACTAATGTTTAGATCTTCATCAACAAGATTAAATAATATTGAAAATATTGGTAATTCTCTTTTTTTAACTACAACCTAAGATATAGGAAACATCTTATTGTTTCCATCATGACGAATTGCAACTAATAAAACATCTCTAAGGAATGTCATCAAACAAAATCCATTTAGTCCAATTATTTTCCTACAACCACCAAGAAAACATACTTTAGTTCACTAAATCCATACAAAACCTTTTAAAGATTAGATTTTTGGATTGTTCATCAATTTCTATTTGAATAATGAATTGCCTTATTTGTCCACCCATTTTAATTCATATCCATAAAAACCATAACTTTATATTGTGACCTTCTATAAATCTTAATAGCATCATAATAACTTCCCATTTAGTCTTATAATATTGGGATTTAGTCACATATAACATACGCTTTATTTGAAAATCATCTATCATCTCACTTTGGCCAGTTCAGATACCTCTTAAACTTGTGTAAAATTTATTTTTTATCCATTTCTTACTAGCTTATTTGTTTCTTTGCAGTTTCTTGTGACTATGCTTATTTTTTAACATCTTCACATGAAATATTTTTCATTTTCAATCCAATTAGCATATACCTTAAATGGGTATGACTCACAAATAGCATCTATTCTCACACCAGATATCACCATTAAATTATCATATCTATTTGCATTTGCATAATTTTTATTGTTTTCCTAAACTTCATGTCTGCCAAAAATTCATGCCAATTTTAAATTGAAAGTCTTTCTTATCCACTTTTGAATTAAACACAGTATATTTCTTCCTTATGACAAATGTTTTTCAGCATCCATCATCACTAAAAACTGGTAATTGTATTTCAACATCACTATCCTTATATTGTCTACACTAACTATGTGAACTCCCTTCTTCTCTTTGTGAAATTTTTGAATGAACTACCACTGTATTGCAATATTTCCTACTGCTTCTAACCCTATTCATAGCATCATCGCATTCAAAACCACTATAAACCTTCTTACCATATTGCTTTTTTATTTTCTCTTACAGTAAGATATTCTTCATCACCAGTTTCAATTATCTCATCTTCAAATGAATCATTATTAGATGCACTTATCTTCATAACAAAGAAATCTTCGTGATGTTGTTCTACATAAATTCAGATTAATTCTTCTTCATTCACACTCAGATTCTATTATGTATTAGTTTCATAATCATTATCAACATCATGATCAAATTCTTTATCATCTACGGTATGATTCTCATAACCATTGTTAAAATAGACTTCATTATTGTAGTAGTTTAATTATTGCATGCGATTAAGCATTAAAGACATGTCCTTATCATGGTGTAAGCTTAACTCTTTTAATCTTTTCCTCAATTTGTAATACATATAGATCACTGGATAAATTTGTAAAACACATAGACTGTAAAATGTTTTTAATCCTTTGACACTCCTTTTAATACTAGCAGGCTAAGTTTATTAACACTAGTATCTTCCTTCTTTTTTATCTTGCCCCTAACATATTCGTTATTGCCATTTTTTTAACATTCGCTATAATAAAATTCAAAATTTACCAACATTCACATCATAAATAATTATAATATCAGTTTCCAGCAAAGCATATTAAAGTCTATGAGATTGTAATACTCTCGGCTAAGTTATAAGATATGATGAACAATTAAGATAAAAGCAAAGGCATAATAAATGGTTGCATTTGAACATACTAAATAGAGTAATTAACCTTATAAATGACAATCTGTGCAAATCTTGCTATTATGTAGCCATCAACATATAGTGATAAGAGCAATTTTTGCTCCAATAAGAAAAATATAAGGAAGCAATAAAAACAATTAAAACTCAAGATGACAATATGTCTGATGTTTTATTATTTTGTTTCCTTCAATTACATTTGATTGTAGCTAACATCATTATATGGAAACTACAATCAACAAATTTGTATTTAACTAGGGAAATTCAAATTATTCAATGAACTCTATAATTACCAAATAAGGGTTTGTACGTTAGAAACTAAACTTGGTTTAAATAAATATTTCTAAATTATGAGTTGTAAAGTGTTGTATTTGACTTGGTCAAAATACCCAGCCATATTGTCTTTGAACTCCTTTGGATAGCTTCATTAAAGTTGACGTTATAATCAGTTATTACTGACTTTGCTTCTCTGTAAATATGGCCATTGCATGTATTATATAAAAACTCAAAAAAGAAAAGTTAGTGAAAAAAGTTGTGAAAGCTTTAAGGTGCCCAACTCTAATGAGTTATTTAGTGTGTTAATAAACTTTTGAGTGTGTATTTTGTTAACAAGTTTATTTTTAGTTAATTATAATTGTCAACATCTGGTATCAGAGCAAGGTTAAAGTGCTCAAGTAGATCAAGATGACTTCAAGTTCAACAAGTTGATCAATTGTCTATTTTCAAGTTTAATGGCAAAAACAGTTTTGCAATGTGGAAACAGTCGATGGAGTTATATTTGAGAAGCAATGAGTATGGTGAAATTTTAGAGAAAGACTTAGTAGAAAAAGAAAAACTGACAACCGAAGAATCAGAACAACTGGTTTGTGATTGTTCATTAAATGAAAAAATCTTGTTTTTAATTTGTCAATTTGTTGAGTTGCCAATTCTTGAAAAAATATTCCATGTTAAAACAACAAAGGAGTCTTGGAATATCCTGCTCAAAATGTAAGAAGGAGCAGACACAGTTAAACGAACAAAACTACAAGGTTTAAAACGTAATACGAGTTGTTGAAGTAAGGAATAGATGAAAGTATTCGTGATTATTTTTCACGAATAGAAAAATTGATCAATGAGATAAAAAATAATGGTCATGAAATTACAGAGAAAGATATAGTGGAGAAGATCATGCGCACATTGACAAGTCGATTTGATTATATTGTCACAGCCATTGAAGAGTCTAAAGGTTTGGAGTCCATGACTCTCAATGATTTGCAAGCTTCATTAAAGTCCTATGAAGTGCAAATGAATGAAAGATCACCAAAGACAGCGAAGCAATTTCTAAAAGCCCAAGTAATTTTGAGAAATGAGAAGGAAAATGTAATAGGCAAAGCAGAGCATATTCAAAGAAGTTCAAATTTCAGAGGCAAAAATTTCATAACCAATTATAGACTTGGAGTAAGAGAGAGTGAAACTCCTTAGGATAAATCCAATAGTTAATGTTACAAGTGCAAAAAGTTTTGTCACTATCAATTTGCGTGCAAGTCACATATTTAGTGCCATAATTGCAAAAAATATGGTGACCATAATAAAGAATATCGTGCTCGAAGACAAGAACATAAAGATAATCGAGTTGGCGTTGCTAAGAATAATAACCCAGAGACCTTGTTGATGGCTGCTCATGAAACTAATAACAGTGACAACTGTCAATGACTGTTAGATTTGGGAGCAATCATTTAAGTGGAAGCAAGGAAGTTTTTTTTTTGAATTAGATGAATCCTTTCATTCTTCAGTAAAGCTTGTCGATAACTACCAGGTTTCAGTTTTGAGAAGAGGAAATATTGTTATAAAATTGAAAAATGAGTTTTTTAAGCTTTGGAAAACTATTAGAAAATGGTTATGATTTATACTTTAATAAAGATGGATGCACCGTGAGTGATATAAGAAAAGGCATGATTCTAAAGATGAAAATGACATTCAATCATCTATTTCCAACATATCTTAATTACGGTAATACTTCTTGCTGTAATACTATGACTCTCAATGATAATTGGCTATGGAATATGCGACTTGGGCACTTGAATTTTGGAAGCATTAAGTTTCCTGCAAATAAAGAGTGGGTTTCATGCTTGCCAAAAGTTCTTGACCAAATTTGTGAGTCATGTGTAATGGGAAAAAAAAACATAGAGATCCATTTCCTACAAAGTAGGCATGGAGAGCCAAACGTTCACTATAGCTCGTGCATTCAACTCTATGATACGTGGAGGTTCCATAAATGGAGGTAATAAATACTTTGTTACATTTATTGATGATTATAGTAGAAAGGCACGGGTTTATTTTTTGAAGCATAAATCTGAGGCATGTGAAGTACTTAAGAATTTCATAATGTATATTAAAAAACAAAGTGGTTATTCTATTAAAACTTTGAGAATGGATAGAGGCACATAATATATTTTTTGTGATGATTTCTTAAGAAAGCATGGAATTAAGCATCAGTTAACAGCTACGTACACTCCTCAACAAAATGAAGTGACAAAAAGGAAAAACATAATTATCATGGATATGGTGAGAAGCATGTTATTTTGTAAGAAGTTATTTAAAAGTTTCTGGGTAGTGGTCGTGGTTTGTGCGATCTGTATTTTGAATAGATGTCTTGTTAAAAGTGTTTGTGATAAAACTCCACAAGAAGCATAGAGTGGACAAAAGCCTAACCTTAGTCATATGAGGGTGTTTAGTTGCATAGCATATTCACATATGCTTGATGAGTTGAGAAAGAAGCTAGATGATAAGCCAGAAAAATGTATATTTCTTGGTTACAACATGGAAACAAAAGGTTATAAGCTTTATAATCCAAAGACTCAAAAAGTGATCATTAGTCGAGATGTTACTTTTGAAGAAGATGGAGTATGGGATTAGTTAGAAAAAGAAAAGAAGTCATTGCCAGTACAGTGTTCATAAACAATGAATTGGAAATGACTAATCAAACTGAAGAGTCATCTTTACCGTTAGTTCCTAAAGAGCCAACTCATATTGATCCCAAAGTGTCATCTCCTCCTACTTCACCTTCACATAGGCGCTCACAATAAGAACGCAATCCACCCACTTATTTAAAAGATTATGAAGTAGGTGATGATGACAATAATGATGAAGTTGTAGCCCATTATGCTTTATTTGCAAAATGGGATCTAGTAATGATCAAGGAAGCAGTGAATGATGGTCGTTGGATTAAAGCAAAGGATGAAAAAATATATGCCATAAAAAAGAATAAAACATGGGAGTTAACCACCTTACCAAAAGGAAAGAAGCCTATTGGTGTAAAATGGGTATACAAGATAAAGTACAAGCCCAATGGAGAAACGCTTTAAAGCAAGATTAGTTGTAAAAAGATGCAAGAAAAAAAATCATGTGTTGATTATTCTAAAGTATTTGCACTTGTTGCCAGATTGGATACTATATGTTTAATCATTTCACTTACCGCTTAAAGTAACTAGAATATTTATCAAATAGATGTCAAATAAGCTTTTTTGAATGGTGTACTTGAAGAAGAAGTATACATTGAGCAACTAGCAGGATATGTAAAACAAAGAGAAGAAAATAAGGTTTATCGGCTAAAGAAGGCATTGTATGATCGTAAACAAACACCAAGGGCATGGTATACTTGTATTGATAATTATTTCATTGAACATGATTTTCATAATTGTCCATATGAACATACTTTGTATATCAAGATCAATAAGGAAGGAAACATTATTATAGTTTGTCTCTAAATAGATTATTTGATCTTTACTAGTAATAATTCAAGATTGTTGTCAGAATTTAAGAAAGATATGGTCGCTCACTTTGAGATGACAAATATGGGATTAATGTCCTACTTTCTTGGAATCAAGATAAAGCAAACAAATGAAGACATTTTTATTTCACAATGGAAATATGCAAAAAATATTTTAAAGAAATTCAAGATGGATGCGCGTAAGCCAATTTTAACACAAGTTGAAGAAATGTTAAAACTTGTGAAAGATGACAATGGTGATTTGGTTGATGCAACAAACTTTAGAAGACTTATTGGAAGTCTGAGGTACCTAACTGCAACTAGGCCATATATTATTTACGGAGTGGGAATTATGAGCAGATTTATAGATTCACCACAACAATCTCATTGGCAAGTCGCAAAATGAATTTTAAGATATATTAAAACTACGATTGATGGTGGCATATTTTATTCAAACATTAAAAATATACGACTAGTTGGGTATAGAGATAGTGATTGGGCTGGTGACATTGAAAAGAGAAAAAAAAAACACTTTAGGTTATGTATTTCATCTTGGTTTTTGAGCATTTTCTTGTTCTTCAAAGAAACAACAAGTGGTTGCATTTGACCATTGCATGCATTGTACAAAAACTCATAAAGCAAAGTGAGTGAAAAAACTTGTGAAAGATTTGTGAGGTGTCCAACTCCAACGAATTGTATAGTGTAAAGTATTAATAAAATTTTGAGTGTGCACAAAGGATGGCTTGATCTTTAAAGCAACTTTCATTGTTACAATCTATAATACATGGAGGGAGCGAAATTGAAGAATTTACAGGAACGTGTGCACTAATCCTTATCAGCTTGCAAAATCCATCTTCAATGGGATACGTTGTCTCGTTCTAGCCAAAGACGTCACTAACGGCTTATCTGATAACATGAAAGCTCATTGGTGAATGTAATTTAGTTGTAATTTCTGTTCCCCCCTAGCATTTTGTCTTGTAATTAGGTTCTTTTGGACTTTTGTTCTGTAGCTCGCACTGTAATGTTGTGTATAGTTTTCAATATAGATGAGTCTGTTAATGTCAACATTAAAATTTTGAAATAAACTAAAAATTAAAATATTTTGGTATTATTTTTAATAACTCTAATTAATATTATAAAATTGAAAAAATTATTAAATTTTTTTATAATTAGCCATTAATTAAAAGGATAATAACAATTCAACGCTTTCGCCAACTAACGTTCCCTGCCGCAACTGCCATTCCTTGTTTCGTCCCTTCCACGCTGGCCCCGATAGCATGCACCCACTCCCACGCTGTCAGACGAATCACAGTCGTCAAATCGTATCAATCCGTTTTTGTTGTACGATCAAGACAAAAGCTACCCGATAAACTTGACCTCCTTCTCGAACTCTATTCTTAATATAAACCCTCATCTCTACTCCCAAACCTTACAGTCCGATCTGTCTACAATTATCATCTTCAAACCCTAGATCAGTGTTGTAATCAATGGCCATGATTCGCTGTCAGCTGCTTGCTCCTCTGCTTCTGGCTGTTCTTTTGATTGCGCCGTTCATCGTTGCCGTTGATATCAAGTACTGTGGTCCGTCTCTTCGATTCCTTACCATCATTTTAAAGTTTGTTCTTTTCGTTTTGTGTCTTATGTTTGTTTCAATTTTGACCTTTTTCTATTGACCAATTGGTTGATTTAGATAAGAAAGCAGAATACGACGTGAAGGTTAACGGAGTGGAAATAACGCCGTACCCGATAGCCAGAGGCGAGCCGGCAACCTTCAGCATCTCCGCCAACACCGGTATGAATAAATCATATAAAGTTTAGATTTTTTTTCCTTTCTACAGTCTTTCTTTTGTTATTGAGAGTGAATATACGAGCGTGGGCTTGAAAATAGTGGGATTTTGATGTTCGTTGACTAGATAAATCAATCTCTGGAGGAAAACTGCAGATTGAGGTTGCATACTTCGGGTGGCACATCCATACCGAGACCCATAACCTCTGTGATGAGACATCATGTCCTGTCACCACTGGCGACTTCGTTGTGGCTCACTCTCAAGTTTTACCTGGATTCACCCCACCAGTAAGTAAACGGAGTTTGCATACTTAATTATAAAGCTGAACTTGAGTCCCCGACGCAGGATTATTGAATTGAACCTTGTTGGGAAATTCTGATTGGTGAAATATGACTTACTTTGCTTGAGTTGTTAGCTATGCAAAATGTATTGTCAGATTTTAGATTTCTGTTGATGACTTACGTGGGGTTGGTTCAATTTTATAAATGTTGCTTTTATTGGATGCTTACAAACTGAGTACTCTAGAAGAGCTTCACTGAGCCAATCATACATTTTTTAAAATAGAACTAAAATCTTCCAGACACTTATAATTAGCCCACAAATGATTTACGTGCTTATAAGAGCATCATGCAAAAAAAAAAAAAATTGATTAATTTCTCTGGGGAATTTCGATTCTAGACTTTGTTGAGCCTGGGTATTGCCTGGCAATTCTAAGCGATAAACTTTGTAAAGATGTTGTGTATGTTATGCTAGAGAACATTTTAATATGTTGGCTGTTAAATTAAGTGAAATGCTTACTTGAGATAGGGTTGTGACTTTCATATTTCAAGTTGTGAACTGTTCAAGTATTTCTTTACAATTACTTTCTTTCAGTTTTCTTTAAAAGATAATATAAACGGTGTCTTTCGACATTGGCATGTATCTTTAACTTCTTGCAGAATGACAGAATTTTCTTTGGTTTATAAGCAGTGGAAGTGCCACTGTCATTGAAAACAAAAATTATGACCAAATGTAGAAGTGTCTTTTTGTTTGCAATAAACAGATTTGACAAATTACTGATTGATCATGATTGCACTGTATGTAAATGCTGTCTTGTATTTTGTTCTCAACACTTGTCATCTTTCTGAGTTATTCACTAATCAATGGCCATAAAATTTCTGAGGCACTTTGCCAGTTTTATTATGATAACCTGTTCTTAACCCTTTGTTGAAGTTGGGCTCTTAATTTTTTAGAATGATGAAATATTTTCCTGACACACTGTTTGGCCGCTTTTCTATTATTTCTAAGACATGCCCCCAGACCTTCCCCTTTATAAATTTAGTCGTTATGAAATGCAGAGGGCATAAGGCAGAGGAAGAAGGAATGATGAAATACTACTGCAAGTTTTACTGACAACTTTTATGTATCAGTCTATCTATATGTTAATAATGTCACAATAATTGCTTATTGGTGGATTTGGAATACGTCTACTTAGATCCAAAGTATACTTCAATCCGGTTATTTAGCATATTCGATGTTGTCACTGCTTGTTTTCTCTAGGCATTTTCATGTAACTTCTCATGGATGGCAAGTGCTGATATTTGTTCTTTGAGCAAATTAAAACCGTTTTGCACTTATTTTGTGTCAATTTACGCTTTTGACAATCACTGTAATCTGCAGGGTTCATACGCACTCACAATGAAGATGTTTGATGGGGACAAACACCAATTAACTTGCATTTCCTTTGACTTTGACATCGGATTCGCATCATCTGTTGCCGATAGTTGAGTGCCTTGAAGCTTTCTCCATTAGCTTGTACCTTCCAGCCACTTCTTCTTTATTGTGTATGTATGTTGTAATTTAAAAGATATACTTCTTCATAAAAGGACCCTACCTACCTCATTGAGGAATGACGATCGACGAATGTCAATCTTGTTCTGTGTTTAGTTATTATGGTTCTTATGTTTGCACAGTTGTTTTCAGCGTTTTGTTTGTTTATGGTAATGCTGTTCTAATAGAGCTGAATTCGGAAGTAAGCCGCTCTCCTTGGAGGTAAAACGAACGGAATATTGTAAAAGAGATAAAATGATCAAATGGCAAAGTGGAAAGTAGTTACATGTTACAAGTACATTGACTTAATTTCGGTTGGATTGCATTACAGTTCAAATGCAATTACTACGGAGAAAAAGTAGGATGGAATGTGGATTTCGTTTCATCATAGAAGAAATTTTGTGATGACGTCACTATCTCACAATCGGTAATGCTTCAGGTTTCTCTGAAAATAATTTCAATGTAAATGATCGTTGATAACAGCGCTACCTTGTTATATTATCATTTTTCGTGCACTGGACAGAATAGCTTCAGAGCGGGAATGGTGACTGTAACCAATACATATTCAGTAGAGACTAGTTCGTTTAGTAATTATTATTATTTATAAGTAAACATTATAAGTTTCTCAGTTCCTAGACTGTGGAGATGACTAGCTTTAAATTATTGAAGCCTTGGAATCGGCTTTTCAATTCATTTAGAGTGATTAGCGGCTGCACAATTGCTATAAAGGTGGTGCAACATATGGTGGTTGCTTAGAAGATCCATTTGTTAGACAATGAAAAGGTCAGGGAAAGTTCAAATCGGACAAAGCTGTTTTTCCATGCTATCGAAGCATGAGCTTGGGCACACCCAGTGGCGAAGCCAGGAATTTGTTTCAGGGGGGCAATTTTTTTTTTATCCAATCCACCATGGGCAACGACATTCTTTTAGGTGGACAACCTCTATATGTATATATATTTTTTTAAAAAAAAAAATTTTGAGGGTGGGCATTTGCCCACCCTCACTACTAAGTAGCTTCGCCACTGGGCACACCTTTGTCTACTTTGAGTGCAATTCTGGTCCTTGTAGAGTCGTTTTTTGTTGATAATTTTATGCAACCAATCAAAATAAGCCACTTTAAGGTGACAAGGCATAATCAAGGGTGTCGTAATCAAATGTGTGAGCACTACCCTTTCTAACTTTCGTTTGGTCATGCTCTTCATACCATAACCAGGTCCCAATTGTAGATAAAAGGGTTCGGTCCACTACACTGGAAAAGGGACTCCGGGGACACCTTCCTGCCCCCACAGCCTATGCAGTAATCAATTAGCAACTTTTAAAAGCAACAACATGCAGCCTTTGCAGTTTCTCTATTCTCGACATTGCAAACCAAAAGAGAAGCATCTTCAGCCTTATGTACCCTATTGCTCTCCACAGGTCAATTCAACTCACCAAACCAACTTTTCCTTCAATTCATCCATTTGATCATACTCCCTTCAATTCTGCTAGCAGGCAAATTGTAAGAGATGAAATCAGTGAAGGGGAGACTTCTAAGGAAATTGAAGCTCACTCCCAGTAAAAACACACTGAAACAAGGTCTGGTTTCTCATCTGAACATCACAGAGAAGTTTTCCAGTCAGAACCTGCACCTTCCATCACTTTACATACAAGTTGATCACAAGAAAGGCAATCTTCATGAAGTTGCTGCTGGAAATACTAGTTTATCTCACCATATTAGAGACTTAAAAGATGAAGAATTGGACTTGGAACTTCATGTTTGTGATGAGTTGAACACTGCATCCTACTTAGAGGCAAACGATAAAGTGCCTGCCGTTGATAATTCTGAGAGTTTAGGAACAGCAGAGATCACTGCGGAGTATTACTCGATAAATGAAGCAGAGGTAAGTGAAGAATGCCCATCCCTTTCGGATTTTGAAGAGAAATGTCCACCTGAAGGAACTGACTCCGTCATTTTTTACTCAACCAGCTTGAGAAGCATAAGAAAGACATTTGAGGATTGTCATACTATTAGATTTTTATTGGAAAGTTTCAAGGTGCGGTTCTTTGAGAGGGATGTTTCGATACACCTTGAATTCAGGGATGAACTCTGGAGATTGTTGGGTGGTAGAGTGATTCCTCCAAGGCTTTTTATCAAGGGAAGAGACATAGGAGGAGCCGATGAAGTTGTCAGCTTACATGAGCAAGGAAAGCTGAAGAAGCTGTTGGAAGGCATCCCATTAAGCCTATCTAGTTCCCCTTGTACTGGATGTGGCAACCTTCGTTTTGTAGTATGCTCTGATTGTAATGGCAGTTGTAAAATCTACACAGATATGGTTGGCGAGGAGATGCAAATTAGATGCCCTGAGTGTAACGAAAATGGATTGGTTAAATGTCCACTCTGCAGCTAGAAGAATTCAAGATAAATCTACTGCTGCCACTTAGGATATTTGTGTATGTCTCACCTAACTTCGGTGTCCATTTTAACTTCACTTGATTATTCTCACTTGATGTTGTGTACTTTATAATGGGATTCGATAGGTATGTCTGCCTGAGGACGGTTAAAATGTACATCGAATAACACTAGTTGTTCTGCAGTTGTGAAGTGCTCCTTCGAACACTTCAAATATGTATTCTCTGTATCCTGTAAATTAAGCTCATTTGCCCCTTACTGCCCCTATGATTTTGTTATTGAAAGATTTGAAGTTAGTAGTCTAGTTCTTGTTTTCCAGGATCCTGCAGATAATTAATGAACATTGATTAGTGTATTATTAAGTAACGTGATTATCGTAAAGCATCATGGTGTGATAGGAACGAACTTTTAATTATTTCTGACAGGAATATTAAGAACCAGTTGAACTATCTACGTATAGAAGCACGCATTCCTCCTCCAACTCCTCTTTATTGAGCTTTGATAAATAATATGCAAGGTGTGGCCACTGTAATGGAAAATGGATTTGTTTGCTTGTTCCTCTTCTGCTTCTTTTGGGTATTTCTTGTGCACATTGTAGAATGGTGTTATTCCTGAGTGGTTGAAAATGCACCTCAAGAATATATTGCAAAGTTCATTTAGGACATGTGGAGCCTCTTGAACTCGAACACAAATCATTGTGAAGACAAGTATGGAATAATGAGCTGGGAACATGCACATGGCTCTCCTTGATTTTCGAAGGTAAAGTCCTGGTTTGTATTAAAAAAAGTTATAATGTGCATTAAAGCAAAGGTGTGAACTCATCATGAAGCATCCACGCCTGAGGCCTTCTCTAGAAGTTTATGACAGCTTTCTTGCCTGCTACATTAGAATTTAGAACAACGAGATGCTTCATATCTTCTTCTGTTAGGCTATGAATACGAGACCACGTGATTCATTTAGAGCAAATTAATACTTAGATTCCACTCTTTGATCTCAATTCAACAGTTTGTGTTACTTGTTGAAGAGGAAATCCATCCATTTGCATCAAGAACATAGCGTAAGAAAATTATATCAAGGGTGTGGCAGAACGAGATAAGGAATTATACTTTTTCTGGAAACGAAGAGGAAAATGAAAATGGTTGGACCTAATTCAGACAACACATCCCCATAACCAAGAAGTGAAGCTAATGGTGCTTGTGCTTGCATCAAGATTAAGATTAAGCTTAAGCTTAAGAGAGCTAGTGGCAAGTTTTTTATTCTCTTCTTCTTCAAGAAAAGGCCCTTTGATTGAAAGTGGGGTCATAATCATGTGCAAGTGCAATTGGGCATGCTAGAGTTGTAGTCATATTCTAAAAGTGGAGTTCTCCTTCTCCATTCAGGGAAGCATCTTTTTCTCACCGGTAGGCCAACACAAACTCTACAGGCTGAAACAACCTACACTCTCAATACACATGCATATTAGACCAAACCTTGTGAGGTGTTTCTGCATGTAAACATGTCTAGGAGACTTCCAACGTGAATCAAACAAAAATTTTTAGAAAATTTTCTGGTAGAACAAGCTCAATAAATAATCGTAGAACTAAAAGGCCAACCTCATTCAGGTGTTTAAATTCAACAGGCATGTGTTTATTTTCATCTATTTAATTTTGTTTTCAAATTTAGCAGAAAAATCTAATAAGTTTTTTATTTTAGTTTTGATTTTTTTTGGTTTTTAAAATTTTTGAAAATAAGAAAAAACTGGTTTTATTTTCTGTTTATGCTTTTTTTCATAATATGATTACTATCATCTAAATATATATTATTTAATTATTTAATATATTAATTATTAACAAAAATTATGAACCATTTAATTTAATATTATATTTAGTTAATTAAATTATGAATAATTGAACTTTATTTGATAATTTATTTAATTTATGTAATAAATTAATTAAAATTAATTTAATAATTATTAATAAATATAATCAAATTTATAAATTTTGAATAAAATTTTGATTTAATAATTAAAATATATTTAAAAGTGTATTGATAATTTAAACAACACCCAGTAGAAATCCTGCTGGCACGCGGGGTGTGGAGAGGTCTAGTAATACACAGCCTTACTCTTAACTAGAAGAGAGGCTGTTTCAAAAATTTTATTGATAATTTATCTTCAATAAATATTATATAAGAAAATAAATATATTCAAATTTTATCTAATATATAATTATTATCAGTAATAAAAATATAATTATATTATCATTAACAACCAAACAAAATTCTATTTTTATTTGAAAAAAATTTCAGAAATGTTGTTCTATGTCAACGTTTTTATTTTTCTATAACGATAACGTCAGGCTTCCTCACTGTCATCGCCAGCTTCACTTCATACCATAAAATAAACAAAGAAAATCGACAGAAAGTAACAGTTCTATATGCAGAGCATGAAGAGGATGACATCAAAATGGAAAACTCCACAATCCTCACGTAAAGATCGTGCGCAAAAGGAAAGCTCCATTTT
>JAOSBM010000005.1:31632631-31653390 GCA_027568955.1 Erythroxylum tenue | reverse complement strand
TGTGACGTAATAATTATGCAATAATTATATTTAATTATATATAATATTAAAAATATTTAAAAATAAAAAATAAAAAATAAAAAATTAATTGAACCAGTGGTCGGACCTGTCGGACCGGACCTGTTCGACCGGTTCACACTGGTTCAATTTTAAACTGGTTTTTTGGGTTGGACCGGACCGGTTAGCGACCGGTCGGACAGGTCGAACCGGCTGGTCCGGTCTGGGTTTAGAAACAAAGCATGTAATTAATAAGGGTATATCAGACATTTCATTAACTTTCTTAATAAGTGTGCATTCCTCTAAAACGACATTTTAAATAAGAGAGAGTATAAGATAAAGATTAGAATTTTACGGTGTTTACACTTATCGAGTAAAATTATAACATAAGCTAATTGCTATAAATATGTCAATAATATATGATTTATCAATTAATTAATATATCTTTGAGTAGATTTTGTTATACTATTCATATATCACATCTTTATTCTTCTTTAGCCTCATTTATTTTATCATGTTGAAATCATATTTTATTATTTTATTGAGAAATAATGACATGTTGTAATCATATTTAAATCTCTTGAATACATTTTGATGCGATTTACCAATCATAATGACTCCTCACTATTCTAAATTATCTTAAATCTAATTTAATTTACCTCACCAAAATTATCTCATAAGATTGCATCAAATAAGTTCCTTTGATAATACTCTAAAATAGAAAATATCAAATCTAAATTTTAAGAAAAAGAAAAGAGTTATGAGCATATATTATGATCTTACGTAACCTTTAGGGTCTCACAAAATGTAAGTATAGATCTTTTGACTTATATTAGTTCATTTTCGATCAATTTTATACACGGAAGAGTTATATATTTATTTTATTTGGTCTATATATGCTTAATTTTGTAATGAAATTTGAGATCTCGTATAGGTGATTCATGCTTAACTATCACAGTTGAATAATATTAGATTAGTTTCATTTCTATTTGGTTAGGTCGGTCACACTAGGCCCAGTCCCAAGCCCAGGCATCGGCGACCCATTCGTAGGTGGTAACCTCCCATGCATACGTAAAGACCTAACCTAGCAGTGATTCCAGATATATAAGGTGCTACCTTATCATGAAAAGGTACGACATTAGAACCTTATTCTTCCCTGTTCACGAAGCCATCAAAACCCTCACCAAAAAGACTAACTTGAGTGTTGGAGGGGCTTGCCGGTATTCAACCCCCGGCGTGCCTTTATTGTTTTGCAGGTATCCAGCTGAAAACACTCGGGACTCATGGATCCAAACAACGGCGTCCAGCCCCATCAGAATCAGACAGAACCAGTTGGCGCCCACCGTGGAGCCGGACGTCAGGGCACCACGTCCAGAAGCACTCAGATTAGCCAGGCGGTAGCAGCCAATCCTGATGTAGCTGCCATCACGGCACTTGCGCTGCAACACATGGGTTTGCAATTTCCACCGACGCATCATGATCTCCAGATCCGTCCTCCACACATCATCCAAAACCCTAGCACAGACGAGCTACCCCCTCAAAACCCTGATCACCAAACACAACGTTCACATTCGGAGGATCAACCACAACAATCCCACAACCGAGATCAAGAGGCGCAGAGTGTAGCCTCAGAGGACAATGCTGAAAATAATTTACACCCTCACATCCAACATCCCCTGAACATAAACCCTCCTGCACCACAACAAGTCTCCCTCACTCAGAGACAAATAGAAGAAGCAGCCAATCTGCTGATCCGCCAAATCTTACGGTTTCAGCCAGAGCAACAACACACCCTCGCTCGGCAGATAGGGATGACCGATCGCCATTCTGCCGAATCCCTTGAGAAAATTATGGACGATCGAATCAATATCGCCATGAATTTCTGTCCGGATCAGCCATCAACATAATACCGCTCTCCGTTCATTCCGAAGATCTTGAATAGCCTTCCAACGGTCGGTGCTAAAATACCAACACCTGAAAAATACATAGGCAAGACCGATCCCCTCGACTATCTTCAGCACTTCCAGTCGATGATGAACCTGCATTGCATCCCCGATGCCATCTAATGTAAGGCCTTCTGTACAGCCTTTCAAGAAGGAGCTTGGAGATGGTTCAACAGTTTACCCCCAAGTTGCATCACTTGTTTTGAAGATTTTAAGCTGCTATTCCTCAACTAGTTTGCTACAAGTAAACGGCCATAGAAGACCGCCTTGGAAGTGATGCAGTTGACCCAAGGAAGGAACGAAAGTTTGCGGGAGTTCATCACTCGGTTCAACAATGAAGCTGTTGAAGTACCTGACCTCACTTGCTCGTCCATGCTGGCCGCCCTTATGAGCAACACGAGGGATGAAGAGTTCAAGAAATCATTGGCCCTCGATCAGCCCAAATCTATCCAAGAGATAAGAACTTGGGCAGATAAGTATATCCAGTTAGAGGAGGTGTTGAAAAATACAAAACGCAGAGCAGATGACCACGGGTCGAGTGACAGAACCAGTTGTCCTTCGCCAGCTCGTTCCTTACCACAACCACTCTGTTTTTCTCCTCTTCTCCCTAGGCAAGTTGGGTTGTCAAAACGCTCTTTTCTTCCTCCCAAATGCTCTTCTCCTCCTCCAGTGAAGAGAGTTGAGCTTGTACAACGTCCTTCTCCTCCTTCGCCTCTGAAAGCTCAGCTCTTAAAGTCTTAACTTGGTCAAGAAGAGCATGAATCTCCCGATCCATCGATTGGTTGACCTCATCAAGGTGATCGATACGTTGACGTATCGCAGAAGCGAACGACATATCCCTTGCGCAGTCACGTATTAGACTACCCACCAGCTCCTAATTATTCAACGTATCAAAAAACTTTTCGTCCGCAAGAGGATCGACCCTCTCAGCGATGTGAAGAGCCACCTTGACGTCCCAAAGAGACGCAGTCTTATTTAGACTGATCTTGGGCTCCCACTTCCCGGAGCTAGGCTCTCGCTCTTTTCCCTTGCCTTTGACCGATCGAGCTACTCGCTCCTTCCTCTTCCCTTTGTTTAACTGACTAGACGACTGTTAGACACTCCGAGCGGTTTTCTTCCTCTTGAGGGGCCTTTCCATCTCCTCCTCTTCTTCTTCCGTAACAGCTCGGTCTTCATTTGCCAATTGGGCTGACAGCGCTATAGACAGTTTGGGCACAGTCGATAGAGCAAGCGCTGTAGATTGTTCTGGCACAGTCGGCTGAGCGGGCGGCACAAACTGCACAGGTACAATTGGTTGGGCGACATCCGTGCTGGCCTCCCCCTTCTTGCTTTGCTCTTTCTTCTTCGAGGAAGGCCTGAAAATTTTGCGCTGGACCTTACGGGCACTGGAGGACCCGGTGAAATCCTTGAGCTTTACCATGGCTGCGCAATTATAGAAGCAGGTTAGAAATCGAAACTAATACTTATGAATATAGCAAATAGTTAAGCTACGGGGAGTCAACCAGGATGGGTAGTTTCTCCTTCTAGCCCGCTAATTCGAGGAGGGGAATCAATTAAGAATGCATCGGTCGATGCCTCTCCGCGATACCCAAAAATGAGACGGTTGAAATCATATCGACCGAGCGCCTTAATCCAATCGACCACTTCCCATTCCTCCCTAGTAAAGGACAAGTCGGAGATGTCGTTCCATCGCTCGGCTAAGGGATATCTCCACTGCTCAGACTCAAATGTAGATCCTGGGGCCCTCACAAAGAAGTACTTTGTCTTCCAGGCCTTGATCTACCCAATTGTCCCAGCAAGACGATATCTTGCGTCCCTATACTGGAGGTGAAGGATCCCTCCACCGACACTTGGACTCTGATTCATCCTCAAGAAGTGTCACATAATACTGATCGATGGGGAGCACCCGAAATGATGGCACAGCAGGGCAAGACCGTTAAGGAACCTCCAACCGTTCGGAGGAATCTGGCTCGGCTTCAACCCATAAGCACGACATATCTCCTCGATGATTGGGGCATACGGAAGCTTCATACCACCGATCGAGAAAAACCTGTCTGTAACAGCAAAATAGCCCCCCATAGTGCTATGAATCCGTTCGTTCTTGGCGGACAACCTGGGTCCCCATGACGAAGGAATGTTATTCTTAATGATCGATCGGTTCAATTCCCTTTCGGTCATCGTCGATTGATCGCTCGACGGTGCTTCAACGACCTGCCCATCTCTCCGGTCGGTGAAAACGACCACCTCATTTGGCTCCGCCTCCAACACTTCTACCGCTTCCACCATCATTTTAAGCGGCCCAACCATTTGCGAATCACTTCCAACGGCCTGCTCCTAGCGAAGCTCTATCTGGGCCGCACCTATTTCTTCGTTAAACCCCGCAGACGTTTGCGATGGAGACCAGCGAAGAGACGATACAGAAGGAGAGAAGTTTGACGACATGGTGGCAAAAAGGAATTTATAGAATGAGGAGAAGAAAGAGGACGTACCTAATTTAGTGACTGGAGTTTGGGATTTGGACGGCAGTGGACAGTAAGATCCGAAGACTGCAAGCAAAGAGACGGAGAACAGAGAGAGCGGAGGCTGGAGAATCAAATAAGCAGAAGTGGAAATGAAGGAGGTCTGTCGATTTTATAGAGACCAATTAGACAGGAATGCCAATCGAAGTTGGACGCGTGGTGAAATCCGAGTCGAAGTTGAACACGTGGCAAAATATGAGCTGTGGCGAACGTTAGGGTTACCAGAGACCCAAAGCGGCGCAACCGTTGAAGGGACGCGAACGTTAGGGTTGTCAGAGACCCGAAGGGGGGCGACAGTTGAAAGGACGCGCATGACAATGACAACTACACAGCGGTTAATAACAGCTGCACAGCAGTTAAAAAGACGCTTCATTTCAAATTTTAAAAATCCATCGGTGAATGCGCGCTGCAAGTAATGATTAAACTTAATGCTTTGATTAGGCGTTTACGATCCATCGGTCATCCCTACCTTTACGATCGATCGGTCATCCCTATCTTTACGATCGATCGGTCGGCTCTATCACCACGATCGATCAGTCAACCCAATCACTACGTTCGATTGGACGGGCCTATCACGAGCTGGCAGACAGCCAAGCCGCACAATCTTTATGTACTCCTTCGACCCTTCTCCATGATCAGACTCAAGGAGTAGGGGGCTTATGGTTAGGTCGGCCACACTAGGCCCAGGCCCAGGCCCAGGCATCGGCGGCCCATTCGTAGGTGGTAACCTCCCATACATACGTAAATACCTAAACCTAGCAGTGATTCCAGATATTTAAGGTGCTACCTCATCATGGAAAGGTACGACATTAGAACCCTATTCTTCCCTGTTCACGAAGCCATCAAAACCCTCACCAAAAAGACTAACTTGAGCGTCGGAGGGGCTTGCCGGTATTCAACCCCCGACGTGCCTTTATTGTTTTGCAGGTATCTTCCAGCTGAAAACACTCGGGACTCATGGATCCAAACAACGGCGTCCAGCCCCATCAGAATCAGACAGAACCACTATTAACTCTCAAATGAACAAAAAAAATGTTTAATATAAAAAGCTTCTTGTATTTATATGACAATGCTGTAAATTCAACTTCCATCAATGTTATGAATACCGTACCGGACATGGTACCGGATTGGATTCTGGTATGATACTGTACCGGTATCAGTTAATACCGGGTATCATTTTGGGTAATTTTTTAAATTTATGAAATTGTCCCTGATTTTTTAAAAAATTACAAAATAGTTCATTGTCATATTGTACAGTTATACTGTATATTTTTAACCATGTCTCTAAAAATCATAATAATAAATAATAATCACAATTTTAATTTAATTTATAAAATTAATTTAATAATTATTAATAAATATAATTAAATTTAAAAAATATTTTTAAAATATATAAATTTCAAATAAATTTTGATTTAATAATTAAAAATATATTTAATAAATATTAGTTTATAAATAATAATTTTAAATTATTTATTTTTAAAAAATAAAATAGTTTTATTAATACTTTATTAATAAATATTATATAAAATATTAAAATAAATTAAAATTAAAATAATTTATTTTAAGTTTTATTTAATTTATAATTATTATCAGTAATACAAATATTTATTATTATTTTAAAAACAAAAATTCACAATTCACAATAATTATAAAAGTTGAAGTAAATAAAATAACTAATTAAAAAAACTTTGAAAAAAAGAGGGGGGAAGGAGAGGAGGGAGAAAGAGAGGGAGATTTTTAAAATTTTTGAAAATTTTGCAAAAAAAAGTCTCCCTATTTTTTAAAATTTTCTCTACTGACTGATATTCAGTCGATATTTTAAATACTGGCCAGTACCAAACGGTATTTAAATCAGGTATAATTGACCCTTTATTTTATATCGATTTTGGTCCGGTATAATATATACCGACCGGTACGAAACGGTATCCACGTTCCTGACTTCCATAGTGAACAAAGCGGAGGAGAAAGTGTTATAGATAACATTAGATGAAAGTAATGGCTTATGCCAAACTCAGTTAATAGTTGCGCCATATGGTAGACGCCTTTTACTAAACATTCTATTTAGTGGCCTACAAAGTTACCTTATGGAGCTTACGAAGACTAAGCATACACAATTATTTCTTACCGTTATGTGATATGACACCATTTATACGGAAGAAAACAACTATGGAGGTAGATTTTGTCTTATCTAAATCTCTTTTCTTATATGCATCTATGTAACCTTGTATATCTAGGTCATTACCTTGATATCTCAATGTATAATCAATAGTATCTTTTAGATAACCTAATATGCCCTTTACTAACTTTTTCTATATGTTTAAACTGGATTTGAATTATATATACTCACCTTATCAACAACCTAGCAAATATCTAGTCTTGTACACATTACTTTACATAAGACTTCCACTAATATTGGAGAAACTTTCTTCTTTTTTTTTTCTTTATTGTGGCATTTTTAGACAAAACTTTTGACCTTTGAATCTTGTCATTAATAGTAAGATTATCAATTGGCTTATAATCTTATATATGATGACATTTTTTTAGCCTAAGATTGTTTATTGAACATATTCTCTTATATTTGCTGAGTTTTTCGTCTAATTGATAAGTTAATATAAGCTTGAAGGATAGGAAACAAGAATAGTAAATTTTAAGGATGATTTAAAATAACTCTAAAGTAGGGATACCACAGTTTAATGATTTGTTAATTAAAGGCCATTCAGTTGAACAAATATGATGTCCTTTCCTTCCTAAAAGGGTCTGGACCGACTGGTCGACTAAGTGAAAATGATCTTTTGATGATTTTTGAGGGTTATATTAAGTTGAACCTATAAGACTTAAGAGAGAATGCTTTAAGGAGACGAGAAAAGGTATTTTAAAGGATATTTCAATAATTCAAGGAGTTTTTCTTCAATTTTACATGTTTTAAGAGGTACTTCTATAGATATTTTAGCTTCAGAAAGTGACTTAAAGAAAATTTCTAATGAAAGTTGGTGGTATATGCCATTTAGAACATTTTACTTTAATTATTTTATTGTTTATGAATATTAATTACGTTATTGGATGTTATATGGCTACTTGTAATATTTAATTTCTAATTTCAGGTAGGTTAGTAGAGAACCCCCAATTCGAAGTAATGCGCTAATTAGGTTATTATTAATGATGGTTTTGATGGTTGGGTTTTATAGAATTATATGTATTTTGCATCAGTTGTGGATATGTGGAATTAAATTGGCATGTAAATTGTAACTAAATAGGTTATTGTATCAGTCTAATAGGGGATTCTTTCACATGACCTATGGGATTGCTCTCACAAAGTATATGCTAAAAACATAAGAAGAGAGAGATAAAAATAAATTGTGTTCCATATGCTTTGGCTATTAGATCAATTATGTATGCTTGCTTTGAGCATAATGAGCAAGTTTCAAGTCAATCCTAGTGATGGTCACTGGACGGTTATGAAAAGTATCTTAAAGTACTTGAGAAGAACTAAAGATGTTTTCTTGGTCTATATAGGATATGAACTAAGAGTTTAGAGGTATTCAGATGTTACTTTCTAGTATATTCCTAATGATAGTAGATCACAGTTAAGGTATATCTTCATTCTAAATAGTGGTACGATAAGTGGGAAGAGTTCCAAACAACTAATCATTACAGATTTTAAGACCAAACTAGAGTATATTTTAATGTCAAAGGAAGCAAAGGAAGTAGTTTTGATCAAGAAGTTCATCATTGAACTTGGAATGTTTCTTAACATTATTGAGCCAATAGTATTGTACTATGTCACTAATGGCATTATTGCACAAGAAAAGGGACCAAGGACTCATCAATGGTCCAAACATATACTCATAAAGTTTTACTTGATCAGAGAGATAATGACGTGAAAAGACTTAGCAATAGAGTGAGTTCTCATTAAGGAGAATCTTGCAAATCCTCTTACTAGATTATTGTCCTTAAAAAGACATGATTAACATATGGATGGTTATAGTATTAGATACATAAGTGATTAGCTTTAGAACAAATAAGAGATTATTAGTTTATTCCATTACATCTAATTAGTTGGTGACAATTTTTGTATGATATTATTATTTTAATTAATAAAGACATGCTTTATCATTATGTATTTTGTTAATTACGTTTGATGTTTTAACACTAAAGGTAAAATTTTTGGAATAATTATTATGCAATTAAAATTATGATGAGATCATAATTATGAGATTCAATTTGCATTTATGTATTATTTATAAATCGTTCCTAGTTATAACTTCATCAATATAGAATATTGATGGAATAGTAAAACTAGCAAACTTTATGTTTCTTTTTTATAAAGAAAGCAATCAATCTCATAAATTAAAGTATAGAGATACTTAAATAAATGTGTGGGAGTTTATTAGAGAATAATTGTACTAAACTGGACTAATTATAAGAATCATAAACAGAATATTACTTATATATTTTTGGATTTTCTAGTTATGATGGTTGTATAATTAATCCTTAAGCTTCAGATTAACAAAGTATCTCATATGAAAATTACTTTGTTTTTTATATTATTTATGACCTATGCTATTTAGGATAGCTCAACCAGTAATACTTGGATATGTTATAGATTATATGGTGATAATTGAGTTAGTCAATAAATGATTCGTCACTTTAAAGTAATTAAGGATAATGTTATACTATTCTTGATTAGTAGTGATTGAAAAAATTATCTAACTTAAGTGAGCTAAAATTTGAAAAGGTGTTTTCAAATATTAATTACTAATTAGCAAGAACGAAAAAATTATTTGATTTAGAAGAGTAGACACCAATTCTATACTCTATATCTAATAAGAACATTGGACGATGAAATGATTAAATTATATAAAACATAATCATACATAGATAGGTTAAGTCAAACTATTTTGACATTCCTAATATTTAGGTGGTCATAAGATATTGCTATACCCTAATCTTAATCTATAATTATAAATTATTTAATTAGAAAATTAAAGATAAATTAAAAGAAGTTTTAATTTATCTAATTCTAATTATAGATTAGAATTATAATTTATAATCATTGTCAACATATTAGAAACCTAATGATTCACACGTAAATGAGCAGTAAAAAAAGTAATTTAAATTAAGTTAAACTTAATTATCAAGTTTGAGAAACTTCATCATTTTAATTAAATTTATTAAAATTAGAATTAGACTTTAATTATAATTAGAAATTTTAATTTTAATAAAAACTCTAATGTCTTTTTTCTATAAATTAAAAAAAAGCATAAGGAAGCTGGTACTTCTACCTTTTCTTCTCAAATGATGAGTTCTTTTTTATCTATTATGTAGATATTGTTAAAGACTCAGGGTGTGCTTGTTTGGTGGGTATAAAAAGGAGAATGGGTATGGAATGAAATATTGAATTTGGTAAGGGACTATGATTATAGAGTCATTATTTTGATTACCTATTTTTGGGTAATACGACATTCCTCTCATAATCTAGAGGAATGAGTATCATTGTTATGTAAGGGTGTGTTTGTTACAATTAATTGAAATATAACTAATTAAAATATAATTATTAATTAATTACAATATTGTAATTAATTAATTAAAATATTATTAATTAAAATATTATTAATAATTAATTAACTACAATATAATTAATTAAAATATAATTCATTCATTAATTAAAATATTGTAATTAGTTACAATAGAATTAATTAAAATATAACTTATTCATTAATTAATAATTATATTGTAATTAATTAATTATAATATAATTTAATAAATTTTTATTTCTTAGTATTTT
Source organism: Erythroxylum tenue (assembly GCA_027568955.1). Lineage (NCBI taxonomy): Eukaryota > Viridiplantae > Streptophyta > Magnoliopsida > Malpighiales > Erythroxylaceae > Erythroxylum > Erythroxylum tenue. The sequence continues at coordinate 31,643,143 of JAOSBM010000005.1, read as the reverse complement.
TACAAATCAACCACTATCAATAGTAATGGTAATCATTTATAAAAAAAATAGTAATGGTAATGATTCATTCCTCTTAAACAACAATCATAATTATAATGATAATATTCATTCTCATTTCTTACTATATTCATTCTCATTCTTATTATCATTCCCTTGTACGAACCAACCGCCTCCTTAATAAGTGAACAACTTCTAGTTGATAGGTTAAGAAAAATTTTACAGAACATTATCTTTTTTATGATTATATTTTTCAAGTTATTTGATTAATAAAATCCAACCAAAAAATTATAAAATTTTAATTTTTGTTGCGTCCATAATTAGATCACAAATAATTTCCCAGTAGAAAATGGATTATAGGAAGAAATTATTCTTCTTGTACATCTCAATTATACGTATAGACTATAAAATATAAACAACTTAGAGAAATTTAAACTGTTTTATTTCAAAACTGTTGAGAAAGTCAATTTTTGTTTACCAGTTTTATAAGTCTTCATACGGATTTTCCACCATAATGTTATCATAACTTGTAAAGAAAAAAAGAAAGAAAGAAAAGAAACGGTCTCCCTAATGTTGTTCTCATCATGACTTGTAATATATTTGACAAAAAAGGATTTTTTTTACTAGGTATTTTAGTAGGGTTCTGATTATGGGAAGACACTTTTAAGCCATCTACATTTAGATTAGTTTCCGCTCGAGTCGGGTGGATTCTTTGCGAGAGACAAAGCTCTAATCCTAAAATTTAAACGATTATATACATGAAGACGGTTCAAACCCACGACCTTACTTAAACTAGGAGAACCTAGTTCTAATATATTAACTACGTCTAGTCCTCCTAATGACGTGATGTCATGATCGTAACTCCCTTTCTATCTTTTTGTTTTCTCCGCTTTATTTTAACGATGAACAAAAGAGAAAAACTGTCGTCCGATAAGGTTTAGAATTAAATTGGGAAGAGTCCATGTAAATGACTTCTTAATTTGTCCCCTTACAGACTTTGAATTCCACATGGAAATGTTCATCGACATTGTCAATTTCCATCTACATTGTCCATATCTGCCACAACTTTCATCGATAAGGAAAGAACATTTATGGATTGTTTACCCGCAATTAGTCTATTGTTTATGAGTTATCGAGAAAGTAACAAATGTACTGATTGGCTTGCCATTCAGGTTGAATGTTTTGATATTGGTGTAACCTAATTAGCTATTACACCTATAAAATGCTATTCTGTTTGAGGATATATTAGAGATCAGTTTTTTCAGACCTGTTTTGTAACCTGCTCCCGTAATTTTCCGTTAACCAAACAAACAAAAAGTGATAGAAAAAAATAAAAGCTAAAAGTAGTGGTACCTTGTAAGTAATGAGCGGGGCGGACTCTTCGAAGAATAGGAAAATGAGTGTCATTGCGACTTCCATCTCAACAATATCACCGCTTTTCTTATGAATCCAACTCAGTGGTTCCCATTTTGAGCTATAAACAACTACATGCTTTTGTTGTTTGGATTGGAATGAAGAATTGGAACTTAAAAAATCTCTAGCAATGAAATTTCAAGTTTCGGTTTTCCAACAAAACTTGTTTGGAGATAGTATTACTAATGACAGCAAATCCCTGTTAAGATATCTTATGTTGTCTTCTCTCATTTAGAGGACACAAAGCCGAATATCTTTATATTTACGAGTAGTCTCTTTATATACCTGTATAAACTAGAGATGGATGGCAAAACTCGACGAAGTTGATTTCATCCAGTAATTACTCGTTATGAAGTATGGTATAAATTCACACAGACAATGAAATAGACGTGGATAACATAAACAGGCTTGTGGCGGCCGGCTGAAGATGGTCGATGAAACCACCATCCAACTAAACTAGAAACCGTCCACCCGAATACAGCTGCAGAAGCACAATGAAACAGAAAAAGACGATTTTCAGAGACACAAATGACGAAACAACTTTCCATATTTTATTGTCCTTAATCGAAGACTTAGTGGGCTTATCATAATTCATAAACCCCTTTAAACCGCGTTGTATCGATCAAAGGTTGACTCTTTCCAACAGGAAAAACGGTCTTTTTTGGTTTCATATCATTGTTCTTCATTTTCTCCGAAAACGAAATAACCCCTTTCATTTCAATGTCTAGAGAAAAACTACAAATGGTGGAACATATTGGCCCAGAAGGAACCTGTTTTGGGAGACCTATATAATATATGCACATCAACATCAATTCTGAAGCTCTGAGGAACCCATAAATTATAAGACCTATGATCGTCATTTGCGCTCTTCTGCTCATGAGCTGGTAAAATAACCAAACTTTAACACGTACAGAGTCTTTGTGCGCGTTTCTCTATATTCTCTCTCTTTAGGGTCTTCTTTTTGATTGGCTGTTGTATCCTTACCGTAGTGGTTAATGTTGGGACGAAGAATTTTATGATTGCGTTGATTGTTTCAGAAGACAATCCTTGAAGTTTCTCATGCTCGTGTAGGATATGGTCAAGTGATTGCAGGGTTTAAGGTTGCTTCTTGGGGTGCTTATAAGAACGGCTATGTTCAATTGTGAGTAAGCATGTATTACATTTCTGGTTTACCATTCTTCTGAAATTTTCTTTTCCAGTTGGGATTGATCTCTGTGGCACAAGGTTCTTTGTGTTTACTAAATTAGAAAGTAGCACTTACTCGGTTGATAGATGAAATATATAGTGGTTTTTTACATTGACATTACTGTATTCTAAAGGCTTCGTTTTGATGTGTTCACCTCAGAATCACATGCCTTTCAGACGGAACAGTAATGGGGTACTTCTATCAAATTAGCTATATTGAAAAGAAGTGCGGATAGTTCCAAATGGGAAACAATTGTGTTGGATCCAGGAATTCAAAGGATCTTATTCAATCTATCTCTCATTCGGTTTGGTGGTCTAAACCGTCAGAAGCCACTCTTACACCTAACAAGACAGAGAACCCTCAAGGACTAACCTTAAACACGGAGGAAGTGCCTCCACATGTTCCAAACAAGCCTCCTGAACAGATGAGGATTGTTAAGGAAGAGAGTACAGCAACTCAAGTCGTGAAACAAGAGGAGAGTAAAACTCATCAGCCGCAGACACCTCCAATCATAGACAGGCCAGAGCCATTACCTCTAAAACCATTGTTGCCAGAGTCCAAGGAGGAGGCCTTAGCAGAACGGATCGTGAAGCCTAAGGAAGACAATAAGTGGGAAGAACCAGCTAGAGTCAGGGAAGAGAGTAAACCAGAAGAGCCTCCACAACCAAAGAAGCCTCTTGCCCACAACGTGAAACGAACGTCAAGTGCAGGCCTTCAGGCAGATTCAGTGTTGAAAAAGAGAACTGGGCATCTAAAAGAGTTCTACAACCTGGGTAGGAAGCTTGGACATGGGCAATTTGGCACAACTTTTCTTTGCACTGAGAAAGGAACAGGAAAACAGTATGCTTGCAAGTCCATAGCCAAAAGGAAGCTATTGACAATGGATGATGTGGAGGATGTTAGGAGGGAAATAGAGATAATGCATCACTTGTCAGGACACCCTAATGTTATCTCGATCAAAGGGGCTTATGAGGATGCTGTGGCTGTCCATGTTGTGATGGAATTGTGTGTAGGGGGTGAGCTTTTTGATAGAATTATCAAGCGAGGTCATTATACAGAGAGAAAAGCAGCGGCACTCACAAGGACTATAGTTACTGTTATTGAAGCCTGTCATTCATTGGGAGTCATGCATCGTGATCTCAAGCCTGAGAACTTTCTTTTTATCAATGAACAGGAGGATTCACCTCTGAAGGCCATAGATTTTGGACTATCCGTGTTCTTCAAGCCTGGTACATTTTGATAAGCCCTGGGAACTCGATACAAATATAATTTGAGTCATCTTTTTCAATTTTCTCATATCAGCAATTATGTCTTAACTTAATCCAAGGAATTATGATTGCGTCATACATATTCTGGGATCTTCTCTCTCAAATTAGAGAGTGGTCTCCAGTGAGTTAAATGAGTTCTGCTACTTGAGGCTAATTACGTCAGTCCCAAATTGCAGGAGAGATTTTCTCTGATGTCGTTGGAAGCCCATACTATGTTGCACCTGAAGTTCTTGTCAAGCACTATGGGCCAGAAGCTGATGTTTGGAGCGCCGGAGTGATGCTTTACATTCTCTTAAGTGGGGTGCCTCCATTCTGGGCTGGTAAGGGCAAACAAGTATCTATCTTCATTTATTTTTCAATCTATAAATTCTAATTTTGAGAAATTTCTTGCAATTTTAATGGTCTAGTACTCCTTGCAACACAGAATCTGAGCGGGAGATATTTGATGAGGTTTTGCATGGTCAGCTGGATTTTGAGTCAGATCCTTGGCCTAATATTTCAGAAAGTGCTAAAGATCTGGTCAGAAGAATGCTGGTGAGGGACCCGAAAAGGCGGATTAGAGCTCATGAAGTTCTGTGTAAGTTACTGTCTTTCACAAATTTCCTCCATTGCATGCATATTACTGCAATTACTCTAAAGCCTCCTTGGCTAGCACACGGGGTTGACTTAATAAAATCATTTTAGATCAAACCCCTATATAGTACAAAGTTTAGAATTATTTGAAAAAAAATTGCTCCAATCATTGGTGCTTTTGTTTGTCTATCTACCCAAAAATATTATAAAGATGAGAACAGAGGAAAGGTGATCCAAAGAGATGTTACCAAATTCACTGTCCAATTTAAGCCAAGCTTTCACCTGGTTAGGTACTAGGTACTAGACAAGTATAGTGAAGTAGTCATCTATCTTCCTCATCCTGCGCATTTTGGAGTGCATCATTTTGTCACTTCTGCTTGGATTGCCAAAGTGAAAGGTGGCTTCTACTGGAAAATGAATTCTTTGAACGTTTGATTGCTCCAGAAGATTGCATGATCATTCGAGAATGATGTTTTAGCTGTCATTTAAAGTTCTCCTGTGGGAATGTGATATTTTGGCTTTGCTCCTGTGATTTAATCTTCGAGTTCCTTGCAGGCCACCCTTGGGTGCAGGAAGATGGGGTAGCTCCTGACAGGCCTCTGAATTCTGCTGTCCTAACACGGTTGACACATTTCTCGGCAATGAACAAGCTGAAGAAAATGGCTCTTAGAGTAAGCTTCATGAAGCTACTCCATAGTGATTTAACTCTTTGTATTCTCTTCACTCTTGATTCTTTATTATAAAAAATGGTAACATAATCTCCATATGTAATTTTCATGTATTGTTCGTAGGTAATTGCTGAGAGCCTCTCAGAAGAGGAAATCGCTGGATTAAGAGAAATGTTCAAGGCGATTGACACAGACAATAGCGGTCAAATTACATTTGAAGAACTCAAAGTGGGACTAAAAAGATTTGGAGCTAATCTGAATGAGTCTGAAATATATGATCTAATGCAGGCGGTAAGAATCACCAAAATCGTTTGTGATTATACATGTTTTGTGATTCCTTAAAGTTAGGAAAATTCAAAGAAAATGTGAACGCCCTCAGAGAACTTCTCCATTCAAGAAAACCAAATCCTATCTATACTAGCAAACTAAAAAGAACTTCCCTACACTTTGTTCAACAGTTGTTTGCTTTTATGTGAAACCCCTGTCTGGTGGTCGTACTCTTTTGATTAACCTAGGATTGCACATACAACAAATATATGTAACCTTCATTTACATCCAGTTTGACAGACATCCCAATTAAGTTCATCCGACTCTAAAGATTGTATATCTGAAAGTTGAAAAATGAAATGAGAGGGAATCTGCTATCCTGTTAGAACAAAATATCTCTGAATTTTACATCATTGTACTTGCAGGCTGATATTGACAATAGTGGAACGATAGATTACGGGGAGTTCATAGCTGCCACGCTGCATCTCAACAAGGCTCAAAGAGATGATCATCTATTCGCAGCTTTCTCATATTTCGACAAAGATGGTAGTGGCTATATTACTCTAGATGAGCTTCAACAAGCCTGTGAAGAATTTGGCATGGAGGATGTTCACTTGGAAGAAATGATTCGAGAAGTTGATCAAGATAATGTAAGTATATTTCGTGTTTTAACTTTTACAACGCAAGCCACTAAGCACAGCATGATTGCTTTGTTTTAGAGAAAGTTACTTGATTGATGCCACAAATTCATCGTTTCATCTGCTGTTTTGTTACATGCAGAATGAATACACAATCATAGACCTGATATTTTTCTATTTGAAGCACTAATTTCATTAGCCTTCTGAGATTCCAACTTGATGACTATGATTGTCTGAGTTTGACAGATAATGAATTGTAAATTCCAGTAATAATACTTTTGTTGTGATTTAACAGGATGGCCGAATAGATTACAATGAGTTTGTAGCAATGATGCAGAAAGGCAATGCAGAACTGGGTAAGAATGGCATGCAGGGTAGGAATTTTGGGATTGGATTTAGAGAGGCACTCCCAGTTTGTTGATACATGTTAATAAGGCTCCTTTTATTTCTTTTGAGCACTTACTCCAAGTTGAAGTTCAACATTTTCTACAATTGTTAGGGTACAATTTCAAGCCAGTAAAAGATAGAACATGCAGAAGTTTCTTTCAGAATCTTCTTCACTGAACATTTTATGTTCCCACATCAAAATGTTTTGTTATTCACAGATTACAAAACAGTCACGTCCTTCAGCTATGATACGTGAAAATTTTCCCCACTATATGACAGCTTGCCATTTTCTCAAGTTACTATAGTTTCGTAATTCTATTAACTTGCATTCTTATTATGACCATAAAAAAATATTTAAAAAAATCAAGTTGAAAGAGCACGATTTGATATAATTGAATTAAGATTGATGGCACAAAAAGTGCTTAACAGAAATGTTAAAAAGAAATTAAGAAAGAGATGAGACAGCGAAATCAGTTAATTGGCCAAAAGTCATTATAACAGTAATTCCAACGACTAATGTAGCTGTTAATAGTATTTATCTTTTCTTTTTTTGTTAAAGGGAAAGAGTCTACACAAATTACACCGGTAATCTAGGGAAACAGATCCCCGACTTATCCTCAAAGAGGAAAGGTTGGCACACGGTAGGTGCAGAATCATAATAAGTAACCCCAACAGCAAATTGTGCAGCCTGAGAGGCAAGCCAGTCAGTGCATCTGTTGCTCTCTCGGTAAACATGCCGATGGACAAGGAGTAGGCGAGGAGTACTCTTGAATACTCGCCACAATAGGGTTGAGCACTTGAGACCAGGTGGCCAAGGACGAGAGGAGAGTGTGCACCGCGACCGAATCCACCTCCAAGATAACGTGGCGGAAGCCTAAGCGCCAGGCGAGAGAGAGACCGGTGAAAACTGCCCAGAGTTCCGCAGACAGCGGGACACACCAACCTAGGTTCTGTGTGAAGCCTCCAAGCCAGTAGTCGTCACTGTCACGTAAAAGGTCACCTGCGGTAGCTGTGCAGGTGCGATGAGTGCTGGATCCGTCGGTGTTTAATTTGATCCAACCCGTCGGTGGCTTACTCCAATTAAGAAGGATCTCGTGACGGGGGCGAAGTCTGGTATCAGTCCGGCTACTCCGCTCAAAAGCCCTGCGGGTTTGATCTGCATAAGACAAAATAAGAAGGTCAGGAGAGGTAGGCCAGATAAATTGCGGGTCAAATATGGACTTGTTCTTCCATGTCCAGAGGAACCAACAAGTGATCCCAAAAAGGACCGCCCAATCCCTGTCCAGAAGTCGGCGGAAGGTATGGCTATTGGTGAAAAGTCAGTCACGTAGAGATAAATCAAAGAAATCAGTCGCGGCAAGATGTGGAAAAAGTGTGTTCCACACTCGGCGCTCCCTGAGACAATCTCGCATGACGTGCAGTGTGGATTCTTCAAGAGAGCAATGAGCACAAGAACTGTCCGTTGTGAGCTGCTTTCGAGCTCGGAGTTGGTTCGTGAGTAGACGATCATGGGCAAGTAACCAGAGAAATGTGCGGATACGCTGTGGTCCCGGCCACTGCCAGATTGCCTTCCACAACCCATGAGGAACCGCGTCTGCATGATCCATCAGCAGGGAATACGTAGACGCTACAGTGAAATGACCATTATCAGAAGCACCCCAAACTAGCTGATCGGGGCCAAGGTAAGGGTTCGGCGGGAACGTGTCGGCGATAAGACGGCAAATTGACGGTGGAAGCCAAGGTTGGAACGCTGGCCAATTCCAGTTGCCAGCAGGATCCACAAAATGAGGGACACAGAGTGAGATCGTGGAGTTGGGGACAGGCTGGGAGGTGTGGTTTATCAGGGGCCCGGTGTCCAATATCCAGGGTTCTAGCCAGAGCCGTATCCGGGCTCCATCGCCGATCATCCATTTCATGCCTCGGAGGACTATAGGCCAGGTGGCCTTTATGCTGCGCCAGACCATGGAACCCCCAGAGGTAGTCAAGGAGTGGGGAAGTTGGTGACGATCAAAATGGTATTTGCCAGAGAGTACTTGGACTCATAAAGCGGTCGAGTTAGCAACTAGGGACCAGCCTAGTTTGGCTAGGAAAGCATCATTCATTTCTCATATTTGCCGAAGGCCAAGCCCGCCCAGATCCTTAGGCTTGCAAATGTCCGACCAACTGACAAGGTGTATTTTCGGATTAGCGTTAGACGAACCCCACAAGAATTGTCGCATGACTTTTTCCAGATCATCACACAGGTTGCGAGAAAGACGGACAGTCTGCATAGTGTAGCTGGGGATAGCGGCTAACACCGATTGGGTCAAAGTGAGACGGCCAGCGAAAGAAAAGAGTTGGGCTGACCAGCCGGATAAACGGTGGTGCACCGTATCGAGAATGGATTGATACGTTTGTCGGCTTACACGTTGGTGCAAGAGAGGGACTCCAAGGTATCTCTTTTAATATAACATGTGGCAATAATACATCCACTAAACCAAAAGCATTGTCGTATGTACAAAACGCTGCACTTTAGTTGCTTCCTCTTGTATCATTCATTGTCTTCTTTTTCTGTAACTTTGTCTGTAAGGTTGACATTGGAGTGACATTGTTGGAGATTCAGGCTGTACCGCCATTGTATTCATCAGACCATTTTCTTAATTCCCGAATTGCCGCCTTATTCCTTCATTATAATATACACCCAGAATGGCCATCAGAAATTTGAGGGTAGTTGTTAATGGTATTAGTTTCTGCACTTTTATCTGATTATTTGGTTGCAATTTTATGTATCACATTATTATTTTAATTAATAAAGTTATTCTTTATTTTTATATATTTTATTAATTGAATTTGATGTTTTAATATTAAAGATAAAAATCTATGAAATTATTACTGTGCAATTGAAATTATGATGATATTATAATTATGATATTCAATTTGTAGTTTTATATTATTCCTAAATTATTTCTGGTTGTAATTTCGTCAAGACAGAATATAAATGAAATAGTAAAACTAGCACACTTTATATTTATTTCTTATGAAGAAAGTAATTGATCTCATAAAGTAAAGTATAGAGATATTTAAACAAACGTGTTGGAACTTATTAAAAAAAAGTTTACTAATTGACCTGATTATGAACATCTTATATGAAATATTACTTACACTACAAGAGTTAAGACATTTAGTGATAATATTTTGTGACTAACTATTGTTTTGTCACAAATATGAAGTTTTTTGTGACAAGACAATTGATTTACACTATTGTTTGGATTAACTATGATGATTTATTTTTTTGTCACTAATACAATAGTAATTATGACAATTTAGTATCTCTCACAATTAAGTTGTCACTAGTAATATATTAATAGTGTCAAAATTTCTTTTATCACGAAGTTTTGTCATTAAAAGCCTATGCAATTTGGCGCCAAAATAATTTTGGCAAGAATAAATTGTAATTGTGACAAAACATATATTAGTAACTAATATTTTCTATTTGTTATTTTTCTTTTTTACGAGACGGTTAATTGTCACACAATATTTTACTTGTTGTGACAAAAAAAATTTGTCAATAAATATTCAATTAATTAGTGTCTACTTCAAAATTTCACAATAACCGAACTATAATTATTGTTACAACTATTTGTAATTTAGTAACAATTTTTTGTGACTAACTATTTTTGTCATCACAAATACGAGATTTTTTAGTGCCAAGACAATTGATTGACACTATTGTTTGGATTATTTGTGATGATTTATATTTTAGTCATTAATACAATGATAATTGTGACAATTTAGTATCTTTCATGTTAAATTGTCACTATTAATATATTAATAGTGTTAAAATAATTTTATCACTAAGTTTTGTCACTAAAAGACTGAAATTTGGCACCAAAATGATTTTCACGGGAATTAATTGTAATTGTGACAAAACATATGTTGGTAACTAATATTTTCTATTTGTTATAACAAAACATAGTTTGGTCACTAATATTTTTTTCTTGTTGTAACGAAACGGTTTACCATCACACAATATTTTACTTGTTATGACGAAAATTTTTTTCAATAAATATTCAATTAATTAGTGTCTACTTAATATTGTCATAATCACCAAACTATAACTATGGTCACTACCATTT
>JAOSBM010000005.1:31622258-31632531 GCA_027568955.1 Erythroxylum tenue | reverse complement strand
ACATTAAAAATAAGTAAAATATTAGTAGTTACTTCAAGAATATATAAACCATAAAACAAATTATGTAAAATAACTAATTTCAAAAGTTAAGAGAACTTACTCCACAAACTCTCTAATTTCTTCACAATTTTCTAGCGCATACATTCTAGCTTTAGCCCATTCAGCTAAGCTCAACTCATCATATTTTTTTCTGAGCAAAGGCCTACTAGCTTGTGAGAAAACTTGAAATCCAAAATGAGAATGAGCACCACTTCCTTCATCATTTCTTCCAACACGATTCTACCTAGTTTCAGTTCCATGCAAATACCTTGAACAAATATGCATGCATTCCTGCATAATATATGCCTTAGCAATTGATCCTTCTAGACGCGCCTTATTTCTCACATATGATTTAAGCATATGCAAATATCGTTCTATAGGATACATCTATCGATATTATACTGGCCCAGCAAGTTTAGCCTCACTCACAAGATGAATGGTTAAATGCACCATTATGTCAAAAAATGAGGGAGGAAATATTTTCTCTAAATTACAAAGTGTAAAAGGAATTGATTTTCAAGTCTCTCCAAATCATCAAAATGCAGCACATAAATCTCTTAAATAAGTATATAACTCAAGTAATGCTTCACACACCTCTTTATCCAGCAACCCACGTATAGCCAAAGGGAGATATCGATGAAGAAAGACATGACAATCATGACATTTCATTCCAAAAACTTGCATTCAGTAAGACTCACACATTGAGAAATATTGGAAGCTAACACTAAAGAGTAGTGCTTCTTTAAAGTTTAATGCCACTTCAACCATCCAACTCTAATAAAATGCATTCTTTTAAAGTAACCATGTTAGTGGTTTGTTTAACTGAATATACCCTTTGATAAACCATCTATAATAACCAGTGAAGCCAAGAAAACCCCTTAATTCTTTCAAGTTAACAAGTATTAGCCACTTTTATATAGTCTTAATCTTCTTAAGGTTAGTTGAAATACCTTCATAAATGTTAATCTTCTACTTTCCTTTTTCTGAAGAAATAACGCAAAGAAAACGGATTTATGATAATGTACGACCCATAAGCTTTAAATAAAACTGGAGAGAAGCATTCAAAAGAGTCATTCAACAAAAGTCCTCATCCTTCTTCTTTAAAAATTGTTTAAGGTAATTAAATAAATAGATCTAGATCAAAGATGTATAATGAGTCAATTTTTTGTTAGAATAGTACTCCTATAAGATGTAATTAAGGTGTTGATAAAATATTTGCTTGGAAGTTGAGAAAGTTAGGGTAAATCCATAGAGGTTTGTAGAAGAGAAGTGGTTACGAGATTGGTGTATAAGTTTGATACAAATGCTTATAAGTTTATAAATGAAGAATCAAGTTATAGATAGAGAAAAGAAGTGACTTGTGAATGAAGAGGATAGTGGTAGAGGTTAAGGTGGAGTAGTGCTTGGTCGGGGAAAGGTTGAGAAAATTAAAAAGAGAGAATAATAAAATATATTTTTTAAAATTTTAATTTTTAATAATTAAAAATAAGAAAATAAAATTTTATGTTAGAAAATATATGTCAACATCTACTGGGTCCATAACCATCTTTTTATTATCTAATTTTATGAAACGGATGATTGAATTAAAAAGGAATAATCAATTAAACTAAAATAAAATACCACACCAAAATTTAAAAAAGAATGAAGCAACGAATAGATAATCAAGTTTCAAATGAATAATCTCCTATCATATTTTAATTCAATTACAATATATATTCATGAATAATCTGTAATAAAAATTAAGTCTTTCGTTAAATAAAAGAATCAATTTAAAATAATGCTTCTACTGTTTATCCCATCTAGATTTAGCCTAACTTAGTTCATGTTAAGATAAAAGCAACTAACGACAATCAAGAAAGAAAACAAGACGAAAGAAATCTTTCTTTGTTTAAGGGTTAAATTCTCCCCTCTATAAAAGATGATGTTGTTAAAGCCTTGGTGTGAATTTTGTTTTAATTGTAGGAACGAGCTTATAACAATTCTAGAGAAACAGAGAGATTTTCATTTTCAAGTCCAGAAAACATGCGTTTGATTTCTTCCATGACCTTTGTTGGGGGTCTTTAAGTTGTCCAATTGGTTCAAATCTTAAATTCTACAATGTTCGTTTGTGGCTTTCCATTTTATAAAAACACTATAGACTGTGTCAACTTTTTGTTGATTGTTTGTTCTTTCGTCAATGCTTTGAGTATCCCTCATTTTATCTAGATCTAGTCAAGAATTGCATAATTTTTGTTATTTTCAATCCTCTTCTAGACATTTCCTCATCTGGCTTTTAGAAAACCTTGTGCCTTGTTTTCTTCTTTTAGATATTCAAAGTGAGCCCCACAATTAAGGAATTTATGTTGAGTGATGTTAACTTCAATGAAAATATATAGAGCTAGTGTATGGCTTCTTAAACAAAACAAATCAATTTGATTGTTATGCCTTCTCCGGTTAATTGGCATCTCATAAAATTTTCTTCTTTATTGGACGCACTTGTGATTAGTGTCATATTGTGTTTGCTAATGGTTGCTTCGTTGCTCTTTGGAGTTAGGATTTCATTTTTTTAGTCTTCGTTCAACCATTAAAAGTTTTAAGTTCTTTTGTATTTATAGTTTTAAATATTTTGTTTCTTTTTTTTAACTATTTAGTACTATATTTTAACATTCTACAACAACCTATTCAAATTTTGGACCATCGAATTTTAATTTGCTTACGATTGTGTGTACTTGTGATTTTCACAGCATTTTAGTGCAGTTTCTATTTTTGGGATTTAAGATCGATCTTTGTTTCCTTTCTTAAGTAATATTAGAATCTTTTAAGGGCTTGTTGGGCTTGTCTTCTATAGATTGCTTTAGGCATTAGGGTAGGAATGATGACTTTGACTTTTGATGATAGAGCAAGAGCTAGTCCTTTAATGAGTTTTGGGTCTAAAAGAAGAGAACATGTTGATAGATTACGAATAGGGTCCTTTAATGAATTTTGGGTCTAAAAAAAGAGAAGATGTTGATAGATTACAAATAGGTTCTTGGAACATCAAGACCCTTACAGGGAAGTCTTTAGAATTAGTGGAGATTTTAGACAAATATAATATTCATATGACATGCATCCAGTAGACAAATTAGATAGGGGCTAAAGTATAATAGGTTAATGAGTTCAAACTTTGGTATTTAAGGTGTTCTAGATAATATAATGGGGTAGGTATCTTAGTCGTAAAGGAACTCATACATAATATTATGGGGGTAAAGATTGTAATGATGGATTATATCCTTAACGATTGTAGTGAAAAGTGTGGTTTTTAATGTGTTGTATGCTTTTGCACCTCAATTACGGTTTGACAAACAACTTAAGCTCCAATTTTAGGAAGATATAGATGAGGTGATTCAACAGATCCTCCCTGACAAGAGAGTTAATATAAAAGGAGACTTTAATAGTCATATAGAGGTAATCTTAGACGGATATTCATAGGCTCATGGGGGGTTTCGAGTATAGTGATAGGAATGATAGTGGGGCTGGTTTGTTAGATCTTGTGGTAGCGTTTGAGTTAGTAATAGCCAACTCTTTTTTCAATGAAAAATATAAGCATCTGGTGACTTTTAAAAGTAGAACCATGAAAACTCAAATTTACTACTTCCTTATAAGTCGAAGCAATCGACCTAGTTACAAGGATTGCAATGTGATACCTAAAACTTAATTATCAACTCAATATAGATTATTGGTTATGGATCTTATAATTAAGGGTTGGAGGATGAAGAGAAGTCCTAGAAGGTTAACCAAATTCAAATGGTGGATTCTGAAAGGAGATACACTGGAATAATTTAGGGATAAAGTAACATATGGAGAATAATATAAATTGATGCTAACCATATGTGTGGGAAAGAGTAGTAACTCCTCTACGGAATATAGCTAAAGAAATCTTAGGTGTTTCTGAAGGGCTTAGGGTAGTAAGATGAAGCCTTGATGTTGGAATGAAGATATACAAGGAAAGGTTAAGATCAAGAAGAGTGCATATAAAACTCTATTAGATAGCACCATAGAGGTAAAGAGAGTAGTTAATAGAGAAACTTGCAATTTGGCGAAGAAAGAGACAAAGAAGATAATCTCAAAAGCCAAAAATAGAGCTTTAAAAAATTATCCAAAGATTAGAAACTAAAGATAAAGAAAAGGATATAATTAAGTTAGTGAGAGCTAGGGAACAAAAAGAGAGAAACTTATATTAAATTCATTGTATAAAAGATGAAGTAGGACAGTGCTCGTGGCTAAAAATGACATAAAGAAAAGATAGCAGAGATACTTCTATACCCTTTTTAATTAAGGCATAGAGGATAACATCTCTTTAGGTGATACTAGCACGTCCGATAGGCATTGTAACTTTACTTATTGACAGCATATTTAAAGGAAAGAAATTAAAAGAGCTTTGAGAGAGATGAAGATTGAAAAGGTAGTAAGGCCTAATAAGATACCTATAGATGTGTTAAAGAGCCTAAACGAAGTGGCTTACTTGGCTAGCTAAGATTTTTAATGTGATCCTTAAGTCCACTAAATACTGGAGGAGTGGAGACTTAGTATGCGAATTTCTCTATACAAAAACAAAGGAGACATCCAAGTTGTAACAACTATAGAAGCATCAAACTACTTAGTTAGACCATAAATTTATAGTAGAAGGTGATAGAGAAGAGAGTGAGAAAAGATGCTCCTATCTAGGAGAACCAGTTTGGCTTCATACCAAAAAGTTCCACAACAAAAGCTTTATATCTCCTCAAAAGATTAATGAAATATTATAGGGAAAGACAGTGCAACCTACATCTGGTTTTTATTAACTTAGAGAAGGCATATAACAGTGTACTCAGGAAAATCATGTAAAGGTGTTTAATAGCTAAAGGAGTTTATATGACCTGTATACAAGTTATTAGGGACGTTTAAAGGTGTAAAGACTATAGAGGTCGATAGGAGGAGATAAAGAACATTTTTCATCTATATTGGGCTACACCAAAGTTTTTCATTGAGCCCCTTTTTATATTAAAATAATGATGGATGAGCTCACCAAAAATATCCAAGGAGATGCGCCTATTGTTTTTGTGGAAGAGACAAGAGGGCGTCAATGTCAAGCTAGGACTTTGGAGGGATATTTAGAATATAAGGACTTTAAATTGAGTAGCACTATGACTAAATATTTATATTGTAACTTTTGGAGCCAAAGGTGGCTTCAGATGTGGAGGTAAAGATTAGTTCATAAGTTATACTACAAAAAGAGTGTTTTAAGTATTTAGGATCTACCATCCAAAGCAATGGAGAGATCGTTGAAGTCATAGTTTATTGTATCATATTAGGGTGGCTTAAAAGGAGAAAAGCATCAGAAGTTTTATATGACAAAAAGATAAAACTCAAGCTAAAAAATAAATTTTACCGTTTAGCAATTAAACAGATCATGCTCTATGGGGCAAAGTATTGACCCATCAAATAAGTGCATAACAATAAGTTAATGGAGGCGAAGATAAGGATGCTCTGTTGGATATGCAACCTTACTATAAAAGATAAGTTCAGGAATATAATAGTAAGAGACAAAGTAAAGGTGACTAATATTATTGAAAATTTAAAAGAGACAAGTCTTAGGTGGTTTGGACATGTTAAAAGAAGACAACTTGACACTCCAATAAGAAGATGCGAAAACAATTGTTCTTAGAAACTATAAGAGAAAAAAAGAAAGCTAAAGAAGAACTAGGGAGAGGTGATCAATAATGATATGGCTCAGCTGGAACTTATCGAGGACATGACCCTCAATAGAAAACTTTGACGTACTATGATGTAGGTAAAAGATCTCATGTAGAGAGGTTTTTCTCTTTCCTATAGGTCTTTTGAACTTTTTTTTGTAGGTCTTATATCTTATACTTAGCCTAAACTTTTAATGTATGGTACTTTCCTTTTAATTTTTTAGCCTTACTTAGCCTAAATAGTTTCTCATAATGGCTTGTTTGATTGATTGATTTATTTACTTGTCTTCATTCTTGTTTATTTACTTATTTTATTTTTTATTTTTTATTCTTTGTTCTTTACCTTATTTAATATTTATTTTATTATTTATTTTATAACTTATTATATATTTTTATTTATGTGTATTTATTTATTTTTATTTATTACTAATATCTTTTATGTCTATTTTATTTATTTACTTTATTATATATATGTATATTTTACATATATATTAATATGGGTCTATCGGAAACAACTCTCCTCAACCATGCATTCGAGGATTCATTTTGGGAACACAAGTTTGAAGCTCATGAACACAGGTTTGTGTTCAAGCCGTGTTGTTTATATGGTAATGCAAGACCATGTTTGATATATTTTCTAAACATGGGTTCATGTTCAACTTGTGTTTATCAAAATTCATCCTAAAACTTCTCCATTTTGGCTCTAGCTTGTTCGAATTTGTTCCTAATTCAACAGAGAACTAAAACAAATCTTATAAATAAAATATTAGCCACATTAAGTATCAAATCATATAAAATTCATCTGAACACAAGCCAAAATGCTCTCATAAGTATTCTAAAAATATAACCTAATTAGCTTTTATCATTGGATAAGTTCATAATCCAGTAACAGAGACCTAATAGAAACTTAACGGAGTTAGGTTATTGGGTATAGATAATATCATTTTTTAAAAATTAAAGTGTAATGGTATCAAAGATAACGACATGGCTAGCTTAACCTTTTATGAAATGTTAAAGAGCAATATGCTCCTTTGGTTATTCTCTATGGAACAATAATTTTTATCAATTGTTGCATTGCAAGCTGAGGAAAGGTTGAAAAAATCAATTGGTTGAGAAGGGTTCACATGGAATGTCAATTTCATCTCTTAAAGAAAACACAAGTTTAATATATTTTGGCCATTTATTTAAATCCTAAAATGTAAATAAATCAAGATCATAGGTTGAAATAGAATTAGTTATATGGTAAATACCCATAACTTCAGGGTCATTAAATTTCCTTTTAATTAACCATGGAGATGAATCTACGTGAAAAACCATCAACTACTAAAGTCTGTTAATTTGTGTCCTATAGTGATGTACAATGGTGAAGGAGCAAATAAGAGGGAAGACAAAGATAAAAATTGTCTCTAAGAGGACATACACTCCCTATTCTATCAAATTTTCACACATCTAATGGACCAAATTTTCAATCCTCATTAAAAGAAAGCATTCATTCATAGTAAGACCTGTGAGGGGAGTGAGAGAGACAATAGGCTATAAATGTTTTACATGTTGACTCCTATTCTAGACAATATATTTTTGACAAAATGTATTGCCCCTCTTTTTCTGAATACATTTTTTCCTTTGTGTTCCAATTGTCATTTTGATGTGCTTTGCATTTGTTCCCTACATTTAACACCATCATTTTCTAATCCTTTTTCTTCTTACATTTTGGCCCTATACTACGTCATTTTCTTCACTTAACACCATGTGTTTTAGAACAAGCTCTAATATTATCGTTTATATGGTTCTTCCTTCAACATCACCTCAGTCTCTTTTTGCTTTGGTTTCTGCATTTCTATTCCTCTTCGTTTACAAATTAATCTTTATGAAAATTCTTTTATTTTTTGTCTAGAAATTTTCAAGTGCTTAATTCTTAACTTAAAGTTTTAATTATACTACCAAATTGACCCAAAATTCCCTAAACACCAACATTACTTAAGTATCAAAATTAAGTAACAAAGCAAATTGAATGAGACAAAAGAAGAGAAAAGGTTTAAAAATACAAACAAGAAAGTAAATCTAAATTTAATTAAAGAACATGAACCAAAGTACAAAATCAATAATTAAAATAAAATTTTATATTTATAATATATTTAAATTTATTTTTTACAAATAATAACTAAAAAATTATTAAAAATAAAAATGAAAAAATTAAATTTCTACATATGGTATATAACCTTCAAATCAATTTCAAAAAGAAATTGATCCTATTCAATTCATCTAACGATTCTTTTATCAATGGTATAGGAAGCTTATTATTCATTGTTTGTTTTTAGTTCTCTGTAATCAATGCATAAATATTCATGTATTATCTTTCTTCCTCACTAGCACAACAAGAGATGAAAAAGGGCTCACACTTTGCTAAATGACTCCTTGTTGAAGCATTTCCCACACCAATTCTTCTATAGCTTGCTTTCAGACTCCAAACTATTGTTAGGGTCACAAGTTAATATTCTCAACTCTTTCCTTCAACATAATACGATGACCATGTCCTCTTAAATATGAAAACCCTCCTCAAAAACATCATTGTATGCTTTCAATAATTCACTAAGAGCCTCTTAAAACTTCACTAATAGTCTTTATATTGTTAATGTCATTTCCATTCCCTAATATGTGCATTATAATGACTTAACCCATATTAATTGATCACTTTTTGGTAGCAGATAAAAATTGACAAGTTACATTGATTCCTTCTAACAATTTCTTTACTTTTCTAAAAGAAGTTATAATTATCCCACCTTTAATTCCACTATATAGCTCCCTTAACTTTCCTTCCCATTTGAATCTCATCATCTCTTTTTTGTAATCACAAATCACATTATCTAACGAAGAAAGTCACTATATATCCAACGCCATATCACCACCTCTAATATTAATAACATATGCATCGGTTACAAAGCTTTGATTATTCATTACCTAACCAAAGTTCTTACATATTTTGTTACATTTGATCTTTAATCCACCTCCTACTATAATGATCACATGTTTAATGTCTTCAACTTGATAGTATCTTTTGCCCATAATTTTTTCACTCACAAAATTATGTTTACTCCATTAATCAAAATGCGTATAGTTCTGCCTTTACTTCTGCCTAACTTTTTTTGAAATTTTATAGAAGGTATACCTATCATTGCCTGGAAATAAATAGGAAGTTGTTGCTCCTTATATTTTTAATCCACTCCTACTATTGCTTCTCCTTCCTCTTTTCACCATTTTATTTCACTATATACTTAGTCCCTGTTTGGTTCCCTTTTTTAAAAACTTTTTTTATTGTTTTCATAAAATTAGAAATAGATGCTAAAAACATGTTTGGTTAAACATGTTTTCATTTTTCGTTTTTTTTAAAAATGACAACAATTATATGGAAACGTAAAAATCAGGTTTTCGTCTATTTTGAAAACAGATTTTTTGTTTCACAAAAATAGGTTTTTCTGTGTCTTCTATCATCTTCTTTGTTTCTGCCGTTTGCGATGACCAAGTTTGTTTTCGTATCTGCTTATGTATGTTTTCTAACCTATTGTTTGATTTGCTATTGTTGTTATTTACGTTGAAATATAAACTACATGTCATGTCCATCACCTTCTCTTCCAATCATCTTTGTCTTCACGCAAGAGAAGTGAAAGAAAGCAAGACGATTATGATACAGAGCAAGACGGTTATGCTAAGTAACATGCACATGTTACTGTAGCATAATTAAAATTAATTTGCTAATTCATCAACCACAATTTTCTTTCACGGGAGAGTCCCTTCTTGCGTTTCTCACCAAACCGTGCTCAGGGATAACTTTAAAACTACAAAGGTGTCAGGTTCTTCATTGTTGATCCACCCATACTTGGCCATGATTGGGTTAGCCAAATATTTTGGTGGGTACTCAAAAAGACAGTCGTTCTATGCATTATTACCCCCGTTTAAGCGCCTCACCACCTCGAACAAACAACTGTTACATTTAAAGGCTGCATCGAAGTTTATCATCTAAACCTATCTCTTTCTTCAACAACCTCTTTTGAGAAGGATAAGGAAAAGAAAGCTTAAGGGATTATGTTGCTCCAAGAAAAATTGGAACATAAACTATCAAACCAAACTTCGAAAGAGTTGGGAGTAGAAGAACAAAACGAAAAAATAGCTTATATGAAACTTCAAGTTTAACCCACCACCACTTAAAACTTATATTTATTGAAAAACAAAATCTAAGAACGTAAAACAAACGTCGTTTTATCATCCAAAGAATCTTCTTTCCTCTGTTATATCATTTACTTGTATGTCATTACAAAGAAATCAGTTTCCCAAGATTACACAACAGGAAGCTATTGATATGGAAAAACAACCCAAAACAACGAGTTAACACGTAAAGGTTACTAATAACAGAACTTCCATATGATTTTCCCTTTTGTTTCACCATACCTGTTGGACCCCGAACTTTTCTTGGAAGTTAAGACTACTAAATGAGAAATTATTGATGATTATTTATGTGTAAAGAAAAGAAGAATTTATGAAATTGAAAA